>VTGB01000051.1:0-22455 GCA_013403855.1 Calonectria honghensis
AGGCGATAATGCTTCTCGCCAAAACACGAGATCAGTCGTTGACTACGGAGAAGGCATTGGGGGAGGTAGGAGTAGATGCTCTTCTGAAAGAGCTGCAATGCCTGCCACTGGCAATCTCGCAAGCCGGCGCCTATATGCGACGTATATCGATGACGGCAGGAGACTACCTGGACCTCTTGAGGCAAGGCAAGACTCGATGGGAAGTGCTAAAGGTAAGCGACACTGACCGACATCGACGACCAGAGGTATCAAATAGTGTGCTTGAGACGTGGAGGATCTCAATAGAGCGGATCCGAGCAGAGAGTGAGATGTCATACCGAATACTGCAGGTGATTGCGTATGTGGATAACCAAAACATACCGCACGAGCTAGTGGCGGCGGCAGCTTGTAGATACGATGAAGACGATGAAGACGATGAAGACGATGAAGACGATGAAGACGATGGAGACGATGAAGACAATGAATACAATCAAGGCTCAACTAGAATAGTGTCGGAGCTTGAGGTTCGAGGAGCTGTCGTACGACTAGAAGAGTTTTCTTTTCTTACCCTACGTCAAACAGACAAGAGCAGACGAAGCTACGAGATGCATAAGCTGGTTCAAGAGGCTATACGATATGGGCTAAGGATAAGTAGCCTAGCTAGCATGACATTAGGTAAGATATCAAAGATGGATAACAGGCCGAAAGAGATCGAAACATACTACTGTGGCAGGGCGCTGCAGGTAGTAAATAATCTCTTCCCGTCATCAGAACGGGATTCGTGGGCCCAATGCGAGCAGTACGTGATGCATGCTATACGAGTAGGAGAGTGGGCAGAGGTGAGCAAGAGGGAGATCGAGACAGCAAGTCTACTTGAGAGAGTGTCATGTTTTCTGTATGACCGAGGGCGATGGAGAGAGAGGGAGCCAGTGAATAGTCAGGCATGGGACCTTCGACGAGAGGTGCTTGGAGAGAAGCATCCCGATACGATCAGTAGTATGGCATCACTCGCGACGACATACCATCAGCAGGGTCGATATGACGAGGCCGAGAAGCTGAAGGATGAAGCACTAGAACTCCGACGAGAAGTGCTTGGAGAAAAGCATCCCAATACGATCAGGAGCATGGCGGAACTCGCGGCGACGTACCATGCTCAGGGTCAATATAATAAGGCCAAAGACATATACCAAGAAGTACTAGAACTCCGACGAAAGGTACTTAGAGAGAAGTATCCTAATACAATTAGTAGCATGGCGTCACTCGCGGCGACGTACTATCAGCAGGGTCGATATAACGAGGCCGAGAAGCTAAAGGATAAAGCACTAGAACTCCGACGAGAAGTGCTTGGGGAGAAGCATCCAGATACGATCAGAAGCATAGCGTCACTCGCGGCGACGTACCATGCTCAGGGTCGATATGACGAGGCCAAAGACATATACCAAGAAGTACTAGAACTCCGACAAGAGGTGCTTGGAGAGAAGCATCCCAATACGATTAGTAGCATGGCGGAACTCGCAGCGACGTACCATGCCCAGGGTCGATATGACGAGGCCGAGAAGCTAAAGGATGAAGCACTAGAACTCCGACGAGAAGTACTTGGGGAGAAGCATCCCGATACGATCAGGAGCATGGCGGAACTCGCGGCGACGTACAATGCCCAGGGTCGATATGACGAGGCCGAGAAGCTCAAGGATAAAGCGCTGGAACTCCGACGAGAAGTACTTGGAGAGAAGCATCCAGATACGATCAGGAGCATGGCGGAACTCGCGGCGACGTACCATGCCCAGGGTCGATATGATGAGGCCGAGAAGCTGAAGGATAAAGCACTAGAACTCCGACGAGAAGTGCTTGGAGAGAAGCATCCCGATACGATCAGTAGCATGGCAGACCTCGCGGCGACGTACCATGCCCAGTGTCGATATGGCGAGGCCAAAGACATATACCAAGAAGTACTAGAACTCCGACGAGAGGTGCTTAGAGAGAAGCATCCCAATACGATTAGTAGCATAGCGTCACTCGCGGCAACGTACCATCAGCAGGGTCGATATAACGAGGCCGAGAAGCTAAAGGATAAAGCACTAGAACTCCGACGAGAAGTGCTTGGGGAGAAGCATCCAGATACGATCAGGAGCATGGCGTCACTCGCAGCAACGTACCATGCCCAGGGTCAATATAACAAGGCCAAGAAGCTAAAGGATAAAGCACTGGAACTCCGACGAGAAGTACTTGGAGAGAAGCATCCCGATACGATTAGTAGCATGGCATCACTTGCAGCGACATACCATCAGCAGGGTCGATACGACGAGGATGAAGAGATCTTGGTCAAAGTGCTAGAACTCCGACGAGAGGTGCTTGGAGAGAAGCATCCCGATACGATCAGGAGTATGGCAGACCTCGCGGCGACGTACTATGCTCAGGGTCGATACAACGAGGCTGAACGACTTCATCAAGCCGCTTTGGATCTTCGTCGATATCTTCTTGGAGAAAGCCATCCTGATACAATACAGAGTATCGCGTACCTTACCTCCACGCAAGAGGCATCACAACAAATCTTATCTCTTTCAGAATCAATTCAATCTTTGGCAATCACTCAAGTCGATAAATCCAAGGAAGAGCAGAAACTGGGGCGCAAGTCGTTATGGGCAGCTATACATAAGAAAGCCAAGACCTTCCGGAAGTCAAGGTCATCTTCAAGGCAGAGGCCTTAAATCACTTTTGTCTTTACACTAGTACTTGTATGTTCGCCATAGCATACCGTACAATCGCTAATAAGGCATTGTGCACTACATGCTGAGTGTTCTACTCATTTGCTAGATGTAATGGTATATGTGACAGGATCTATACTATATCAATGGCTGTATATGAAAGTAGATGAATAGGAATAATATCGGACAATAGAACAAGCATAATTGAGGATAAAAATGACCCAATGAGTTATCAGCGCCTAGAAGCCGACTGCAAGACAAGCTAACTGATATGTGAATAGCAAGGCATCAGCATTATGTTAGTGACTGAAAAAGGGAGTGCATGCGCTATACCTAGTCCACTTTAGGACATTTTTGGTAAAATTACAATGATAGATTACTGACGCTGAACCCGTACCTTACTGTACCATGTCTGGCTTTTTGCATACTTGTCTGAGAAGTGCATCGCGCATGAGAGGAGTAATTTTGGGGTCGGGACCAGTACGATTCGGGGGCACCGTGGGGGTTCCGTATCTGTTTAGCTTCTTCTCTATTCTACGGATAGTACGTTCGGTACATGGGATGGACTTCGCGACATTTTCGATCGGTGCGCCAAGGCGGAGTTTTTCGCAGATTTCGTTGTGTTGTTTCGGACGGAGACGAGGTGCCATAGGATGATGCGTGCGTGGATGGGCCAATTTTGGCTAAGGAGAGTTGCCAGACTCTCAGCAACAGTGGGAGATCTATTTCCCAAATCGACTGGTGCCCTGATATCTAAGGCCTAAACACATACTGTTAGGAGCACCTGTCATGTGATCAATTTTGGTCTCCAGCCACACTGTGAAGGTCAGAGGTCTAGGGACATTCGGGAAGGAGGAGAAAGCGTCTTACCAAAACTAAACAAGATCCTCCAGGAAACCTCAAGGGAACAGAATATCGAACAGATAGCCCTGGGCGAGTTTAACCTGCACCACCCCATGTGGAGAGGATCAGAGGCCAGAACAGACCCAGAAGCAACAGAGCTCATAAATATCATCGAAACACACAACTTAACCAACACATTAAAACCGGGATCTATTACATACGAGGAAAATGCCGCCCGCACTACAATTGATCTATGTCTTATGACATTCGGTATAGTAAATAGACTTATCCAAAGTAAAGTGGATAGGAACTACTGCCACGACTCAGACCACCTACCCATTGTAACAGAGCTAGACCTCACATCCAAACAATTCAAAAAGGAACCAAGACTATATTGGAACGATCTAGACAAAGAAGTCGTCACAAACGAAACCAGGCAACGGCTACCACAATTACAAAGACCACGGACTAAGACAGCACTGAACAGATACGCCTCCGACATCGCAACAGCGACATCAGAAAGCATTAAAATCGCAGTGCCACTACGTTACCTCTCGTATAAATCCAAGGCAGGATGGAACGAGGAGTGCAAAGAGGCGCTCACCGAAGCGAAGCACCTGCGCCGAGTACACAGTCGTCTTAACACAGAGACCACATGGGAGTTATACCGCGAAGCCAGAAATAGAAAGGGGAGAGTAATCAAGAAGGCCCTAAAACAAAACCACAGGACAAGTATTGAAAGGGCAGCATCCTCAGTCATTTCTCTATGGAAGGCCGCCAAGTGGGCCAGAAACAGAGAAAACCAGGCGCCGAACATCACCTCAGCCCGCAAAGACCAAAAAACAGAACAGGTAATATCGACACCAGAAGGGATAGCAGATGCCTTCAGAGAGGCCTTTTACCCGGCTCCGCCGGAAGCTAATCTGTCGGACATCGAGGGAGCAATATACCCAAACCAGACAGAACTACCCCCCCTCACGGAAACAGAAGTTGGTGCGAGTCACACAGACACTCACGTGTATGTGTGACAATTGTAGAGTATTTAGGGCCTTGGTGCTACTCAGTCCCTTTGAAGAAGAACCATCTTCCTACAATACATATTTTTGTCCCAAGTGACCTCATTTCATGCATCAGAAGTGGAACAAGCGATCAGAAACACAACCGCAGACAAGGCCCCAGGGCCCGATGGCATCAAAAACAAAGCCCTGCAAATACTCTCACCACTTCTAACCCCACACCTTACCCGAATATTCAACCAATCCCTAACACTAGGACACTGCTCTAAACATTACCGAGAGCTTCTCACAGTAGTAATACGAAAGATGGGCAAGGATGACTACACTTACCCAAAAGCATACAGACCTATAGCACTACTAAACACAATGGGCAAAATTATGGATGCTATCATAGCACAAAGGCTAAGCTACATAGTAGAATCGCTCGGGCTACTACCGGCCAACCACATGGGAGGACGGAGGATGAAGTCAACGGAACATGCTCTACACCTCATCGTGGAAAAGATATATGAGGCGTGGAACAAGGGAGATGGTGGACTCGTGGCCACCCTCCTATTCCTTGACGTATCCGGCGCATTCGACAACGTCTCGCAAATAAGGTTATCCCACAATCTCCGCAAAAGAGGAGTGGACGAGAGGATAGTCAGATGGCTTGCTAGCTCTCTGTCGGAGAGATACACGAGAATTGTGGTGGATGGTCATAAATCTGAGGAAATCAGGCTTACGACGGGCATCCCCCAAGGATCGCCGTACTCCCCTATCCTATACCTCTTCTACAATGCGGACCTGATCGAAGAGTGCAATGACACCGCTAACGGAATGACAGCGACTGGCTTTATTGACGATGTAGCTATCTTAGCCTGCGGGGAATCAACAGGAGAGACCTGCAGCAAGCTACAAGTGTCGCTCGGTAAGGCAGAGAGCTGGGCTGCCAAACACGCATCAGTGTTTAACTCAAAGAAGTTTCAACTAGTACACTTCACAAGAAGGAAAAAGTTCGATTTGGACCAGACAGTGCACTATAGTTTGCGTGATGCTTCGGAAAACCACGAGGGTATAAAGTTCTAATATACTCTAAGTAGTAGTCACAGCGTACTTTATGTCAGTTCATTGATCGGCGCTGTCACAGTGAGGTCAAAGTGTCGCCAACAACACCATTCAATTTAGTTGTACCAATACCCGTGAATCCGCATTCTGCTGTGAGAAGTTACCGCTTCGGCCATTCGTATATCGATCTCCTATCTAGCATCTTGTACACTGTCCGCATCCGACCATAATCTATCGGGTGTGTATTTTTGCTGCCCTCGGAGCTCGGGTCGCGCCCAGTCTCGAAGCTGAGGAGAGCATCCTTTCTATCTTTGGACAGCTTCACAGACTCGTCTAGCCAGGGCACATTGGACATATCAAGCCTCAGTGGCGCGATGACTGTATCTCGGAGGTCTACACGTATACCGTAGCGGCTCTCGGCATAGCTTTCCACGAAGATAAAGGCAAAGCCTGAGAGCAAGGCACAGCAGACAAGGCCAATCCAGCAGAGGAAAGGGCTCTGCAGGAGGGTAAAAGTCACTGCTGGCAGGGGCAAGTAGACTTGGAGTGGGCGCACGTCACTTTGGAAAGTGTCCGTCATGACGTTCCATGTTGCCTGATACGACATCATCAGCATGTCGCGGGCATATCCTTCCAAGTTATCCCACTTAGAAGTTTGGGCGGGCATTATTGACACCAAGTTTGCCATGACTTCGGGCATGGCTTCCAGTATGCTCCTTGTCAAGGCGTCAGGAGAGTCCAGCGTTTTCTCCACATTCCCAACCACTTCCTCAAAGCCAACAGCTTGGAATCGCCCAGGCGAGATGAGTCGGCCTCCCATGTCGAGCGATCCAGCCCGCACAGCGACTTTAGCAACCGCGTAGCATGCGACTTTGTAAGGCCTCCCCACAAGAGTATAAAGTAGCTGAAGTACCCCGGCCTTGGGCATTTTTGCGAATGCCGACTTTGAGGTGCAGGTTTTATTCCAGTCGTCTTGACCACTCGAGTTCTCCAGAGAGTGGATGAGGACCGCTACATATAACTGATTGCTGACTTCTTGTTGATCTTTCCGTGGAAAATGGCTTCTGAATATACCAGAACCCTCATGGTTTGTTTCGTTAGTGCTGGCTGGTGTCCAGGCATAATCTCTGAGGACAGCCATGTTTCCCTCAACGCCTTGTGTTATCACACCATCTGGGCCGGAAATGTTTAGAAATCCCTGTTTATCATTCATCAATGAAGCCATTATCTCATCTGGAAGGCTTTCTTCTATATCGCGGATCCATTCAAAATGGTCGACAACAAAAAAAGGAAATTGGAGAAGCTCAGTGGTGGAGTTGACTGGGAGTGACCCTTCATACTCAACAGTCCTCCGCGGAGTATGGGAAATTCCTTGGAAGGAATCGGCATTGTTGGTAAGAGCAAGGCCTACGCTCCTCAATACTAACTGCTTCCGCTCGTCGGGCGAGCTGTTATACTGATCCCAACCTCTGGATTCTCCAGCCACCGGGGCCGTGAGGTTTTGGAGGTCGCCTTGGTACTGGCTAGGCCTCCAAGAAATGCTGCTGGACAGCAGTGGGCTTGAGAAGTACTGAACTGGCAGCGAGAGGAGAACCACGACGAAAAGGGAAGCTGATAGAAACGAATGCTTCCCAAAGTGATGGGATTGTAGCGATGGAGGGAGAGGGTAGGCGATGGAACTGATCTCGCGGAACGTTGTGCCGCGAGTGAGAAGAAGCATATATATAATGCGCCAAGCAACTATGCCGCACCAGGCGGCGAAGAAGGACCTGATGATGGCTTCGATGGCTGTGATGAGGGACGAAACCTCAACCTGGTGAAGAGGCAAAAGCGGGGCCAAGGAGCTGCGGAACCCGACGCGGTACGTACGTTCCCGGAAATACAGGACAAGAGACAGCCCGAGAGAGGCCCAGCCAAGAAAACAAAGAAACAGCTCTGCGTGTGCTCTAAAGAATCCGTAGTGGTTGTTGGGCTTTCGCTTCCGCTGATCATTCGGCTCAGCCGCGCAGGAGAGGTCCCAAGTCTTGGAAGAATCCATTTTGTAGATATTTTGGAAAAGGAAAGGGATTAAGCGTACAAAGAAAAGACTCAAAAAGAAGGAAGCGTTTAATTGAGAAGGAGTGAAAATGAAGAGGCATGCAGTAACTCCCCTGGATCCTGTGGTCAACTGCTGAGCTATATACCGGGCGGATGGGCCATGGCCAGCCTGACTGTCTTATGATAATATCGATCCAGACGATCGCAGTCTCTCAGCCGACCCAAAACATGGCCCATAAGAAGAATAATCTGTGTGATAGGGCTAGACGAAGGTAAAGATGCACACATCTCTGCATGTACAGTATTGCGCTTAGAAGTGAGGGGGGTGCTGGCTTGGAGTTGGTGGTGAGGTTGTGTTGTGCAACCAAGTGACACAAAGCCAATCGCAACAAAACATCTCTTTGGCATCTATTCTGATAGGCCAAAAAGTGCAACCATGCAACCTCATGGTCGCCTTGGAAAAAAGCTCCGCCTGAGAGATCAGTTCTCGTGCTCCACCTCCCCTGGGGCCGTGGTGCTGCGGCCTGCCGCTCATTTCAACTACTAGTATCCGATCATCTGAACCGGCTGCAGGGATGAAACGCCAGACGCGGCAGCCGAGATAGATTTCATGTGGTCGTTTTTCAGGCTGCGGAGGGGGAAAAAAACTTGATTGCAGCCAAGGCTATCTATCAAAAGAGAAATCGGCTGAGGCGAGATCCAACTCAAACTAATAATCGCCTTTATTTCCTATACACAATAAAACAACCGAGGGTATCCCATACCTCAGACTACCGTAGATCCCATCTGCAACAACGCAGAGGATACGCCACGCTTATGCTGACTGACACAAAAGAAAAGTCTCTAAACTCAGCCCTTTGACAGACGTAGCCCACCACACCGGTTCAGAGCTGCATACTGCAATGCAGGTCTTGGCCTCAGCGCTTAGAGAAACACACACACACACACACACACACGCATACGCATATGGTGCACACACAGACGAAAGATCGACTTGCTGATTCGCAAACGTAGCCGCACACATTTAGGGCTTTGGTCTGGGCACCGACGCAAGTCTCGCGGGGTTGACCGTGGAGGGTCGTTCCTGGGCAGAAAACCAGGCTGGATGGCTTGACGCAGGCGCGAGCCGCAAGCGCGTAGTTGGACCAAAAGGCAGGCTGTGCAAGCCCTAAGCGTGTGAGCTAGAGACATCTCAGACGCATGCAACCCGACGAATTGGTTGGGGATCGTGTCGTTCTTTCCAACAGCCACAACTATGGGAGGAGACAGTGACCGGAGAAGGGGACAGTGCGGCATCTTGTTCCGCCGCAGCGGTTTGGCTTTGACTCCCACCGGACGGCACGGTTTTCGTCTGGGGGTCCGGAGAAGGCTACGGCGAAGCCCTGGTAGCCTGTTCTTTTATTTACTAGCACTTCCATGTCGATCCCTACGTAGCTGGATCGGCCGGGACTTGCCGCATCCCTCATAGAGACGTTCGGGCTAGGGATGGTTCTCCGGTGACTTCGGCTGCTTCGCCACCGCCAACTCCTGCTCATCTTAACAAGCATACAAGAAGAGGGGTATGTTTGAGACCCGAATACAATCCTTGGTGGGGATTAAACCGCCGTATAAAATAGGTGGTGGGGTGGGGAACCATTGCATGTGTCTTGGGGCATAAGCTAAAAGAAAATGCCTTGGGATACTTATGAATCCCGCAAATAACTTTCAATAAAAGCAGTACGAGTTTTGGAACTTGATATGTAATTAAGATGTAAAGATTGTTCAATTTGCGACTGCGCTACCCTCGTATAACCATCTCCGCTTAAATCACAAGAGTCTCCACGATGTGAAAGAGTGTGAAACAAGATGGCAAGATGTCTGCAACCAACACCATTGCCAAAGGCCTTCCCATACAAATCGGGCCCCTCATCTTCCGGCATCCAAGCTCACAAGCGAAATCCCCCAGCAGATACGATACCACATTACCAACATGACTCTCATAAAACATTAAACCTGAATGCTACGCATGGCCTAGACCTAAGCCTGAATCTGCTTGTCCTTGGTGCCGACTTTGACGAGCTGACCGCCGACATGGAAGGTGTAGAAGGCCTGCCTGAGACCAATTTCCTCAATGGGCTGGGACAGCGTGACCTCGCTGATGCCCTGCGTGTGCCCAGCCTTTCGGATAATGTCGATGGCGTCGCTCATGAACAAGAACGGGGGCCAGTCGACGGTGCCATCTTCAATTGGAGCATCTTGGAAGACACTGATTGGGCCGTACTCCCCCCGGTTGGCGGGAAAGGAATCGACGCGGGCTTTCTCGGTGCCCGCGACGGTGCAGATGACCCCAACTCTCACGAGGTCCACCGCGTCTCGGGCTGTCTCGGACTCCTTGGGGCGGGAGATGATCCTCAGGAGAGTAGCCTGGGGGTACTGCTTCTTGATCTCGTTGTAGCCGTTGTCGACAAGGCTTTCCCACGACTGGAGAACGATTCCGTCGGTTGCCATTGTAAACTTGTTCAAAAGTAGAGAATTTGGTAGTGGGAGGGAGGAGGATTGATCAGGTTATGCTGTTAATGTATGGTGGATGAAGAGTCTGGAATTTATGGTGATGGTGCGAAGAACTCGGGCTCTTTATAGATTTTGCCCGAGGTCAACTATTTGCAAGGGAGCTACACCTTTGCGCCGTATCTGCGCCTATTCTCTCTCGATATACAGAAATTAGGCGTCGTTTCAATCGAGGCTGCGGATTAACGAACGTGTGGCTGCCTGGTATATCCAATTCGTTCTAGATTCTCCACAGCCAGCCAGCCACAGAAACTGCCTCAAGAGGAGTGATGCATCACGATTCCAGCTGACTGAGGGCAGTAAAAGAACTAAACGTTTATGTTTGGCCAATTACCATGTTTTGAGCAGTATACTTGAAAGCAGTCGAGGTCCAAGCGCAAACACCCTGGTCTCAACTATGCCTCTTTGTTGTGCTTCAGCCAGCCATTTAAGAACCCCTGCAACACGGCACGGCTAAAGCGACGCTCTATCGATACGTACATGCGTCTATCTGTCGCATACAGTTCTAGACCATCTGACTCGCCTCATTCGTAAGACATTAGGATGCCATATTCGGCCAAACTAACCTAATGGCATGCTTGTCTTCAATGCCGCACGTCTTGGCAAACGAATACGGTGCCGCTGAGCATACCTGATGCAGATATTCACCATGCCGCCAACATCACCACTGCTCTTTTAAGTAACCGGGCCCCGCATCAGGAAGAAATGGTACACGACAGAAAGTACTACTGCCAGACGCGGAGAAGTCACATCAATAGGCACGAAAATTCCAATATTGTGGCAAGTTTATCCTGGCTAGCTCTGTTATCTCGTCCCTAGGACTTGATTTTAGCGCACCTGTAATTATAATTCCTCCATAACTGGCTGACTGCTCAACATGAACGTCATGATCACCAGAAGGATGACATTCCACTCGGCTGCAGTATCGCACAACCTTCCATACACCCACCCCATCGCTGGCCCAATGAAAATGAAAACTTGTCAATAGCAGCTCCCAGTCGAGTTATTTTCGGTGTGTTGACAATGATAACTTGTGTTTAATTGCAACAACAATATAGAGAAGTGCCAACTTTGGCCAAATCCAAAGAATACAATGGCCTGGAAATAGGGGACTGCCCACGATGAGGGTGGGTATAGGCCTAACGAGTACACTCATGAGCCACAATCCTGAGCAACTCAGGAAAGGGCGTTAAATCTGTTCCAGTGTTAGCAATTGTGAACGACAGCACGAGAAAAGAGAATATATACCTTGGATAGATGCCTCTCGGACCACGAGTTCACCACCAAAACAATGGCTCGGGCGAGAATTAGAATGGCGGCAATGAGCGCAATAGCGTGGAATGCAATACGGAGCCCAATGAAAGCATGATAGCCCGGTTCCGATTTTTCGACAGGCTTCTGAAAACTGTCCCAGACGCAGGATGTTGCGATCGAAACAGCAAAGAACACAGGGATAGCATGGTACACGCGCAAAAAGAAGCAGTGATTTAAAGAAGGGGTAAAGCTAATAAGCAACAAGAATGATGGATGCGACGAAAGTGGGCACGATGAGAATGAGTCGGGTGCGTGATGATTCGGCCTCCATGGTAACACCTAGTTGACGTGAAGTTGGTGGTGGGTCTGTTCGAAATGCCAAAGAGGATAGTTGTATCGTGCGAGGATGTAGATGATGCAGGAAATAATGAAGTAAGAGAAAGACACAGTCAGGCTTACTTTCCCAGTTCCTGGGTTTGCATTGATTCACGAAGCATAATTGTTTTGCCGCGGGTCTCCAGTACCCGGATGAGTTCCCAAGACTTCACGTCTCAGCATTTGTGAAGCGAAGAAAAAATAATTATATTTACCTTGAGATGGTCTCTTGAGTATTTTTATTGTTATTATTGTCTGCGGTTATTTCAGTTGTGGTTAATGTTGCACAGCGCACGATAGTACCTCCGTCACAATGATTCAAAAGTTGGGTTGTGCGATGCGTATCAACCGTGGTTAGAAGTGCCTCGCATACTGGTTCTAAGTTTGTTCAAAGAACTTTAATAGCCATGAAGGGTGAATAAGAATGCCGCAGGGAGGCATGATCGGAAATCCTCGCATTTTCTCATTGGCAATATTACGGATAGGAAAGCCATCATGGCCGCATTTCGGGCAAAATGGGTGCCATGCTTGGTGCTGCTCCTCTTCTCGGCGTCTATCGAAGGATGGAAGTTTGATGATTGGAAAATCGACGGATTGTACGGCCAAGATGAGAAAAAAATGGTTCACGAATGGTCCAACTGGAGAAGTACGGCACGCCAGCCCGAGCAGGCACTTCCCCTCTACACCCTCGCTATGTTCTTCTCCATCTTCTCTTCTTGCTAACAAATAATCCTCTCAGACGACGGCATGGCTACGTTCTACCAGAAGGAAAACTGCCAAGGCGAAAGAGGCGTGTACACGCACCCAAAGGGCGGAGACATTTGCGACAGGCGCTGCTACACGCTGAACGGTGCGTCCAGCGCGCTCCTCATCTACGAGCACGCCATGATGCGCGTGTTCCCCACGGGCGACTGCAGCGGCGACGAGCTCGAGTTCACGCAGCCCAAGGACAAGAAGGTGTGCGTGACCTGGGACGAGGCGGCGTACAGCTTCCAGATGGTGCGGTCGTGGTTCTGCCCCCACGAGTGGCGGATGAACGAGGTCAAGGTGCCCCCCAGGTCGTGGTGGAAGTACTGGCCGATTGTCGAGGACGATTCGGGCGTGCTAGACGAGCCCTCCAAGGGTGACGGCGGGGACGACAACGACGGTGACGGTGACGGTGACGATGGAGACGCCCGCAGCAAAGGCCCGAGACCCATCAACGTGGAGGAGAACAGCAGAAAAGCAGCAGAGATGTTGGAAGGGGCCACGAGAAGGATCGGAGACGGGCCGGACTTGGATGCGGACTGGAGACAGCCATGATATGAGAACGTGCATTGTCTTCAAGGATTTTGTGGATTTGGGCAGATGCATCCCGATGGATCGAATAAATGTCCGACGCAGACAAGCCCATAACCAACAGGATATGAACACATGGTTGACGGCACCATGATTGCGGGGGGTTTATTTCCAATCCCGTTGACATGCGTCGTTCCAGCAGTGAGGAGAAGTTGAATCCATCATGCCAAAAATACATACTGGTTTAGGGTAGGAACACTTTGACGGGACATCACGAGACAAATATTTTTTACAGGGGATGAAATGTAGCCACGAAAAAACCATAGGAAGCCATCACACAAAAGCGTACAACCTCCCTCAAACGAGCGGCAAAATAGTCTAGCAATGGTGTCCCTCGTAATAGTGACCGCCCGTGGGATATACGGAGGCGGTCGAGACGCCCATATGGAAGTGGGCGCCGGTGAGGAACATGACTTGCGTGATGAAAGGAAGAAAAAATTCAAAAATCGAGGGCAGCGCGCTAGAAGTTTTGTGTGGGAGGCTTAGTGTGGGGAGTTTCCGGGTCAGGTGTGGGGGCTAAAGAGCCAAGGTGACAGGGGGGCGTGTGCCCACCGAGTAGCGGGCCGCAAGGGAACTGTAGCTTTGCTGAGGCCCTATCACGCCGCCAGCATGTGTCACTTGGGTAGTTCCCCAATTGTGATTAGCGGGCGCATGTCAGAATTCTGGCGCGGGTTCTCTGAGGGACCCAAAACCTCTGAGACGGACACACGACAGTTTCCCGAATTCGCATTCGCGGTTTTTTTTTTGGGCATGAAGCGCAGAGTATTGGGTAAGCAGCCTGGATGACGCACATCATCATGAGGCAGGGCTTAGCGGGTTGATGTAGATCTAGAGTGCGGTGGCACAGATTCGTGTGCTCTTACAAAAAGCAAAGTGGCGGGGAGTTGGGTGTGAGCGAGGAGGTCATCACGGGGCCAAGCAAATATGGCGCCAGAAGGCGAATGCGAGCGAGAACGGCGGACTGGATGAGGTACAGAATGCAACTGTGACTCAGAAAATAGCGGTAATGTTGCGTGCGAAAAAAAAATAAGCCGAAACAGGGGATACGGGTGCTTCGAGGCCCTCGAGTTTTCTCGTTGGTAAGTTGTACTGTATCTTGTAACCGTCGTCGCCCACAACTAACTCCTCAGACAAAGGTGAAGCGGCCAATAGGCAGCATCCCACCCCACCCGCGGGTTGGTGGAGCAGGGCGAGGTGCATCTCTTTGCCACCACGTTTGGTTCGCCCAGTGTCTCTCTCGCGGACTGGGACTAGGATTTGGGATGGGCTGAAATGGCTGGTACCTTGATGGCCAAAGATGACGCTTCCCCCTTTCCCTCCCCTTTCCCTGCGCCATTGCCACGCTTAGGTCCCTGGCAAATGACGCAGGTTGGTTGGTGTTGAACGCAGCCAGGCCCAGGCGAGTGGTGAGGGAAAGCCACGACAATAATGCTTTGTCTTGTTTTGTGTTAGACGCAGGAGCCAAAGACAACGATAGAGACAAAGACGCTGTCTCTTTTCCGGAGAAAGGCACTTGGAGACATGCAGATTAGGCACTGAGCTAGTTAGCCGGGCCCCCGATTGACGGAGACCCATGGGCACCCAGCGGCTTCCGAGACCTTGTGTCGTGTGCTCGTGTACTTGCCCCTTTCGCGAGCTACCCAACTCCGGCTGCCATCTGGTCGCCATTCCATCGGCACACGTGTATGGCCTCGGGCTCAAGATTGGCTGCCCTCCCCCGGATGTGGTCTCAGGGAGTGTGTCCCCGCGACCATGACCATGGTCCATGAGGGCGCGCGGGGCGGCGAAGCAGGCTTAAAAGGCGGGATGGCGGAGGATCGTCAGCCATGGCAGTCAGGCGCGTGCGGGCGTGAGCACACCACACAGGCTGAAGCCTGGCATGCACGACCTTGGGTTTTTTGGTGGTACGCTGGTGCTTGGTGGGCGGGTTCACGGTTTTGGGCCAGTGAGGGGGAGGGGCAGACGGCATGGGCCACTGCGCGATGGGGCCTGGGTGGTGGACACGGAGCCGTGGCCGGCGGGCTTGCACGTCAAACATGAACTCGGGACCCAAACGTATAGATATTCCAGCTTGTCCGCCTTTCCGCCTCTGCCTTTTCCTTCCCATACTCTCACTGAAGAGCTGGATTGAGCTCTGCTTCTTGTCTAGGATTTTTTATTTTTATTTTACTTTTGCTTCCGTCAGGGATCCTCAGGAGGACCTCGACTCGACATAGAAAACCAGTTCGTCTTCACCGACCAGTGGAGCCGATCTTTTTTTTTTCGCCTCAATTTCCGTCCGACCAAACGACGCCAGGGTCTCTTAGTGGCTGGGCACGCGGTTTTGACTGGAGGGCCTACTTTTTTGCTATATTTTGATTGCGCTCAACCCGCCGCCTGTGGCCCGTCGTCACTTGCGCGTGGCTTATGCTGGCCCGTTTCAGTGGGAAGGAAGACCCTTGACGTTCCCTTTCTCCCGCAGGGAATGACCTCACCCGGCAGCACCAGAGCCAACCTCTGTCACTGCTTAGCGCTTTGACGTGTTTTTCTTCTGCGCAATCGATATCTACACTTTCTTACCCTTTTCCCTCCACAATTTGTGGTTTTATTGTTTTTTTTCTTTCCCTTTTGGTTTGGCGTGCGAGATACCCTACCCTTTGATTCCGCTCCTATCCTCTATCCGCCGCTCTCACAACAACAATTCAGAGCTAGAAAACAACCTCAATTCAGCCTAAGACAAGACGAAAAAAAAGCCCCCCCGAAAAGGAACAACAGCCCCCCGAGACGCTCCCCGCGCAGACTGCGTACCCCTCCATCATGGCCAGCTCAGGCGCCCGGCTGCTGGTCGCGGCGGCCCTCCTATTACCCGGCGCGGTCTCATGGCCCATCTCAGATAACAACGGCGTGCTCGGCACGGCAAATACTGCCGGTGTATCCTCCTCGGTAACACCACCTTTGCATGTGCAGAAGCCGACTCGAAAGCTGCAGGGCAAGTTCCTGCATATCACAGGTACGTCTCGTATGGCGCGCGCGCCCTCACCCTCACATGCGATGCATGTGCATCCTATCCCGAAGTAGCAGGCAGTTGGGTTACGTGCCGTGCTCCCCCGTCTCCCTCCATCTTTAGCGGGATGGTGTGTCGACGTTCCTTTTTGGAAACTCAATTCTAATTCAACTCCAACCGCAGACTTCCACCCCGACGCCTTTTATAAGCCTCACACCTCGACCGACGATGGAATCGCCTGCCATCGCAAGAGCGGTGATGCCGGTGTCTTCGGCGCCGAGACAACAGAGTGCGATTCACCCATGACCCTGGTCGACGCGACTCTCACCTGGATTCGCGACAACCTCAAGGACGAGGTCGACTTTGTTATCTGGACTGGAGACACTGCCCGCCACGACAGCGACGAGAAGCTTCCCCGAAACAAGAGTGATGTCATTTACACCAACCGCCTCGTTTCCAAAAAGGTCATAGACACTTTCTCCGAAAATGGCCAGCTCGCCATTCCTATTATTCCCAATTTTGGCAACAATGATTTTTTGCCCCACAACATCTTCTACCCGGGGCCAAACAAATGGCTCCAGAGCTATCTCGACATTTGGCACCGCTTCATTCCCGAGGAGCAGCGCCACTCATTTGCCTTTGGTGGCTGGTTCGAGGTCGAGGTTATTCCCAACAAGCTGTCCGTCTTCAGCCTCAACACCATGTACTTCTTTGATCGAAACGCCGGTGTTGATGGCTGCGCTGAGCCTACCGAACCTGGATTCAAGCATCTCGAATGGTTGAGCATCCAGCTGCAGACTTTGCGAGAGCGTGGCATGAAGGCCATCTTGATGGGCCATGTACCGCCCGCCCGAACCTCGAGCAAGCAAAATTGGGACGAAACCTGCTGGCAAAAGTACACTCTGTGGCTCAAACAATACCGTGATGTCGTTACCGGATCCTTCTTCGGCCACATGAACATTGATCACTTCTTGCTCCAGGATACTCATGACATTGACCTCAACCTCTTGGGCTATGGCGAGCAGGTTGCATCAACTCGACAATCCATCGATGAAGAATTCACCCTGGATTCGAAAAGCGATTATCTCCAAGAGCTGAGAGAATCTTGGAAAGGGCTGCCGAACGCTGTTGCCTCCGAAATCGAAGAAGATGAGACCTTTGATGACGAGGCTGTGAAGAAAGGCAAAGGCAAAAAGAAGAAGGGCAAAGGTAAAGGCAAAGGCAAGATTGGTGGTAAATACGCTGAGCGATATCAACTATCGTTGATTAGCCCCAGTATTGTGCCCAACTTCTTCCCCACCATCCGCGTTATTGAGTACAACATGACTGGCTTGGAGAATTCGCCAGTTTGGGTTGACAAATATGAGGCTGATGAATCGCCATCTGATAATGTGGTTGTGTCCTGGGATGACGAGGAAGAGGAAGAGCAAATCCGCCTGGAACTAAAGCGAGACCTCGAGGCTGAGAAGAAAAAGAAGAAGGGCAAGAAAGGAAAGAAGCCTGACTCCAACCTCGTTGTCCCCTCCGACCCCGCCAAGAAGGATTTGCCTGGCCCGGCTTATTTCCCTCAACCGTTGACATTGACTGGTTATACTCAGTACTTTGCCAACCTTACCCACATCAATGGCATGAGCGGCAAGGGCTCTGAGCCTCAGGAGTTTAAGTTTGAGGTGGAATACAGCACTTTCACAGACAATGTATACAAGCTCCGTGACTTGACAGTCAAGAGTTATTTGAAACTGGCATACAGAATCGGAAAGCAAGAGTTCCGAAAGCCCAAGAAGGGCAAGGGGAAAGCATTAGAAGAAGAGGATTACAGCCAAGATGAGAGCGAACTAGACGCAGTCGAGGAGGGCGTTGATGTTTTGGAAGATGGCCCTGAGAACCTCGAGGACAGCTCGGATGTGAGCGACCAGAAAAAGAAGGGCAAGAAGGAGAAGCTTAACAAGGTGTGGCGAGAATTCCTCGTCCGAGCTTTCGTTAGCACCATGTCGGACGAGGAGATCAAGAAGTTGACTGAGTAACGAACTGAACTGCATGAACACTCCTCAGGTATAGAACCTCACGTCTCACAGGCAGAGAGAGGATGGGTGGCAGGTGTGTTTTTTGTTTACTGCGCAGAGCACAGAGGCGTTATTGGAGCACGGGCCTATCAAAGATTCCCTCGGGATGATGTCTCATTGGTTCACGAGGCAATGTTGTTTTGGATATTACATAGATTACGCTCTATCTGATTTTTGCATTATACAGACGATGTCACGATCAACAAGCATTTTTATCAACTCCTTCATATATCGCCTCATTATTGCTTTTACCGTGTGCTACTGCTTTTGACCTGATTGATAGAAAAGAGAAAGGGGGTATCAGCGAGTGCTCCGTCCTGCTGTATCGTGTCTGCCGCATTATTCATCATCATTTTCGTTCCGCCGTTCGACTGCCGGTCGCCCACAACACCAACGTCAAAGAAACCGCCGCCCCAACATTCATTATTATAAACAACATGATACTTTTCCTTCTCTCTCTCTCTCTTTCTCTCTCTCCGTTTTGCGCCGCAGCCATTGAACCCTACTCCACCCCATTCACCACCCGCAGCGCCCTCCGCGGCCTGATGACGACGCTGAAAAAGGTGGGCTCTTGGCCGTCGAGCAGGCCGTCCGTCGAGCCGGCGCCCGGGCTCGCGCTGCCCGAGGCCCCGAGGATCCTCGAGTCGTCGCTGTGGTTGGGGCGGGAGGCGCTGCCGGAGGTGGCACCGGGGCTCGGCTCCTCAAAGTCGTCGCCGGGCCGCCACTTGGGCTCGGCGAGGGACGACGGCGGGGCGGCGCGGTCGTCGCTGCTGCCGACCCAGCCGAAGAAGCTCTCGCGCGAGGACCAGTGGGTGCGGCGGCCAAACGACGGGTCGGTCGAGTTGGACGAGGCGACCGAGTAGCGGTTCGTCACGGCCAGGTGGTGCCTGTAGGCGCGGACCTGGCGGCGGTACAGCCAGGCGCAGAAGCCGAGGTACAGGGCCAGGAGCCCGGCGGCGCCCGCGACCGCGCCCGCGGCGATGAGGCCCCCCTGCCTGGTGTCGGGGCTTGAGCCGGAGTCGTCGTCGCCGTTGTTGTTGCTCGGCCCTGTCGGGCCGGGATCGGACGTGATTGTCGCCGTAGCGCCGGATTGGGTTATCGTGAAGACGGGCGGCTTCCCCGTGGCAAACGGCCCGTCCGACACCCCCGCCGCCGGCGTCATCACCGTTGCGCTGCCCTCCGAGTTGCCGCCGATAATCTTTTGAACCGCCTCCGGCACGGTGTAGCCGTCTGAGCCCGCGAGCACAAAGTTTTCCGGGTGCCAGTTGCTCTCGTGCTTGCCGGCCTTGAATTTGCTTTCCCAGGTGAGCTGCGACGCATCAAACACGTACGCGCTCGAGTCGTCGCAAGACGTGTTGTTGCCAATGTAGCCCCCGATGACCACGACCTGAGCGTCGTGCATCACGCACGAGTGGCCGGCCCGAGGCGAAGGTTTGTTCTGGCTGTTTTGGTCGACTTTGATCCACGTAAAGGAAGGAATTGTCAATATGTACATGTCATCGTATTGTGTTTGGTTGCCCTGTTGATGGCGCATTATTAGCTATCTATTTTTGTGCGTTTTGTTCTGATATTTCTAGGGTATTTTATTACATACATATGGTAGGTTTTGGCCGCCAAAGAGGTATATCTGGAAACTAGAGGCGTCCGGCGCACTCGCTACAACTGCGCAAGGGTTTACTCGTACACTAGGTGCGTCGCCAGATGTTTCCTGGTGGAACCACTGCGAGTTGGCAATATCGTAAACATCCAGGCTCACGAGGTCATCGGTGAAGTTGTCTGCTGTCCCGCCAGCCATTCCGATAAGGACGCCCGAGTCTCCCCAGCCAGGCACGAAGACGAGCACACCGTCTGCTCTCTCGGGAAAATTGCCGGCCTGGACGCCCCCCTTGGTAATGTTACGATAGGCGCCCTCATCGCCGGCACCGACCCCGCTGGATAGCGTGGATACACCAGAGTTGACGTAGCCTGGGTGTGTGAATTCAAGCAGACTTTTGAGGTAGACGCGGTCAATGTCCTTGGACCAGCCTGGGGTTGTGGACCAGTCAAGGTGACCACCAAAGTACCAGCTCAGGCCAAGTTCTGGAACGGAAATACCGGCACCTTCGGCAGCCCGGTGGACGGCAACGTCTGCGTTCTCGGAATAATTGCCGGACGACGTCTTTGGGCTTTTGAACTCGGACCATGTGGCGTCTCGGATAGAATACTTCCACACAGACTCCTCCCCAGGCTCGACATATGGGGTATCGGAGAACTGACCACCGTAGAGGTAAAAATTGTTGTAATCATTCCAAAGGGAGCCCATGGAGACTTTGGGAGGGCCGTCTGGTAGCTCCAGGCCCTTCAGGGGAGGAGAGCTAGTATCCCAATCCTTGGTGAGATCCAATGTGATGAAGTTGTTGTTCCACTCATTACTTTGTTGGTCACCATCCCTTGTTGCCCGGCCGCCGTACATGTACACAGTTCCGTTAAGGAGGGCCGCTTGGAAAGCCCATCTTCGGCAGGCATCTGTAGGACTGTTTTCTCTCTTTGAGACGAAGCCCGCATCGGCGCCGCTGAGTTCTACCCTTGACTGTCCGTGACGCCAGCTGAATGCCGGTAACACCACGGCAATCAGCAGGGCTAACATGGTGAATCGCTGCATACCGGAAACGGTCCCGGGTGGCGCTGCCGATGTAGTTGTGACTCGCGGACGACCTGTCCTGCTTGCCAGTTTGTGGTACCACGACTTGGTGGGTAGTGAGAGCCGCCTGACGTGCTGAGGACGCCGCTCGGGAGACTGACTGGTGGCAATTTGCTTCTGCTTACGTCCTTTGTCTTGTTCGCTCTGAGATTGGGGACGGTATTCTTGGTCAATGCCTGTTATTTCGAAAAAGTCTTTTTCCTTGTCTGGTGTCTTGAATGAGACATGTCGCTGCTTCCCCGAGACTGCATGTGTTGTGGATGTGGAGGAATGAACAATATCGTCGTCGTCCAGGCCGACCTCTTTGAAGACGGATCTTCTTCCTTTTCTGATGCAGCCACCCATCTTAAAGGGAGGCGAAACTAAGCCAAAGCCCTCTCGAAGGCGGTCCGATGTGAGGTGCGAGTTAAAACGGGGACGTTGCGGAGGCGTAAAGCTGGGCACAGTAAGGCCCGGGCCGGCCGAGGAAGAAGTATTCAGAGAGCTCATGATAACAAGACTTGGAAACGGGTGGCGACTGGTACCAAAGAAAGAAAAAGAGGCTGACGGCGGCTGATCGGCGAGTGCTATGATGTAGCCACCCTTGAGCAATGACACGCTGGGGAAGAGATCATAACCTGTTAGAGCTGGGCGATGAGATGCACAACCACGATGGGATGCAGTGCCACCAGGGCGATGGTACCAGAAGGGTTCCAGAGAGTGGGAGGAAGTAGATAGAAGAAGGCCGGAGACAAGCATACCCAGGGACCCTAATTAGTAGGCGCGATACGATCAAGAGCTGAATGATCATCGCATCTAGCATCGAACCGAGCGAAAGCATCCCTCCTCGGCTTCCCCACCTGAACGAGCCATCTGAAGATCAAGGCCCTGCTCGTCCCGCCAAGTACACGAAGGACAAGGCGACACCAGGGCCGTCGGTTTCACACACCCCCCGGCCCCACTGCATCATCGACTCAACGTGAGACGATGCGACAGAGCAGCGCGGAGTCGACGGAAAGCAGGGCGAGGGCGTGCGTCCCGCGAGCAACGGCTGCCATTACTGGCTCGCGCCTCTGCGAAGCCCCCGAGTGCGACCCCTCTACACAAGCTGACCGCGCGCTGCCAACCTTGCAATTCGCCAAGCGCAAGTGGCATTCCCACCGCAGTGGCTAGCCAAAAAGGATCCTGTCACCAAAAAAAGGCCTCCCAGGGGGGCTCAAGGTGCCATTGCCCGCTGCTGGTCGCTACCGCATCCATTCAAGACCCGGGCGGCCAGCGTGAGATGATTGGGCCGTGGCATGTGGCGATGACCTCACACGCGCTATGTACAAGGGGGAAAAGGCTGGTTCGTTCTGTTATAATCCGGGGTCGGGCCTATTGATTGAAAACGGGAATGCCGCTCGAATTTTAAAAGGCGCGGTAACAAAGAAAAAAAAAGTCGTCAGGATATCGGAGCCATGATGCCAAATTCCAGAAACTTGGCGGCCCGTGGGAAGTTTCCTGGGATGAAGATTGACGTCACATGTCATTTGCTTTGCTCCGGCGCGCCGCACTGTACACATTCGCTACCAAACCCGCAAGTAAAGCGACAGTGCGAATTGAATCGTCA
>VTGB01000051.1:22481-365431 GCA_013403855.1 Calonectria honghensis
CCCCCCCCCCCCCAAAAAACAAAAGTCCATGATTTTTTGATAACCCACTGACCGCGTGCCTCTCAACAAAGAAACAATTCCCCGGGGGCTAGGCTAGGTACATTCCGAGTAAACAAAAAAGGGCACTAAGACACGACACATTACGTTTTACAGACATTTGACCCCACGCCGAAAACACGAGCCACGGACCATTGACGTCTCTGACCTTGGTCGCCACCCATTTCATGGCTCCCCGGGTAAAGGGCTTCCGGCAGCTTGGTTCAGCAATCATGCTGGCTGGGTGTGAAACGTTGCAATCTCTAGCCGACAGAGGGAGAGAAGAAAAAAGAGGAACGGCAAGCGAGAGGGCCCCCTTTCGTCCGGGTCTCTGATTGATTGGAAACTCTCCCTCCCTCCCTCCTCCACCTCCTTCACCTCCTCCACCAGCCCCACGAGCTTCTCTCGAGAGCCAAGCTCGTCCACTGCCCACACAACCGCACCGCC
Source organism: Calonectria honghensis (assembly GCA_013403855.1). NCBI lineage: Eukaryota > Fungi > Ascomycota > Sordariomycetes > Hypocreales > Nectriaceae > Calonectria > Calonectria honghensis. The sequence goes on from VTGB01000051.1 coordinate 22,965, forward strand.
ACAGCCCAGGCGCCGGGCGTGGCGATGGCCTCGTATTCGATGCAGCTCGCGCCCCTCTTGGACCCCTATTTTAGGGGTCCGGTGGGAAGCGCCCTCCCGGGTGCTGGCTAGACTCCTGCGGTGCAGTTGCAGCGCAGATTTGCCACGATGCTGGTCCAGCGGCCTCCTGCTGAGGAACGCGCGTTCCAATGTGTGACCAAATTTGCATGTGCGCATCGAGGGGATGCCAATAGGCAGAGGCTAGTGACAAGGGAGAAAAGCTGCTGTGTCTAGAAATAAATCAAAAGCTAAAACGTAGAGGCTAAGCATCGTGGTAACCATCCTGGGCGATCCGATTTGCCCATCATCAAATGCCATGGGAGCTACTACTCCATGTTTCCGCTCGGACTGCCACAGTACACGCGAACTTGCCGCATTTACAAAATTTGGGCAACCACGGGCGGGTTCAGGGCTGGGACCATCGCTTAACAATGGCATTAATCGTTCGGCCTTTGTAGAAGTCCGCATGTAAATCAGTGGAATCCGTTATTGAATTGGCCCTGGACTATCCTTGAACTCGCGCTCGAGCATGCTCGTCGGGTATCTTCCGCAAATTGTTTCATATCCGAAACTCCATCTTGGTATCAAAACCCCAACGCATTGTTGGAATCCAAGTCAATATTGATAAAAATCGCTCAAATGGAATAATAAACCCGTCTCCTCACCAACCACCCAACCAAATCTCTAGCAGGGTGTTCCATTGCCGCGCTTGCAATCACACCGTAATCGATTGATCGTAGACTGCTTCCCCCTCGTCTATTAGCTCCACCGGCCGCCTCGCTTCTGGGGGGAACGGATCGTAGACGGGATACACTTTAAGTGCCTGCCTGACTCCGAGTTCGCGGCCGATGAGATCCAGCGAGTCCTTTGCAATGCGCTGGTGTTCTGGGAGCGATGATCTGATGACATAGACTGCAGTTAGTGGCCAAATGAGCTTCATGGCATCGAATAATGTCTTTGGCGACGGATTGTCCCTAAGCGCCCTGGGGTCAAGCGTTTGAGGCAGACTGTCGATGATTCTCCCGGCAGCGCTCCGTGAAACGAAAAGGCATCGCGTGCGCAGGGCTTTGAGTTCTTCGAGAGGGATCGGGCAGGCAATGTGGTGAGTTAAGAAGTTCGTGAAAGATAGCAACATGTGATAGCCCTTGACGCAGCATGCGTCATACATGTTGCGCATGTACGGGTCATATTCGTTGGTAGGAAACGTCTTGGACTCGAAGAAATCCAGAAGATCTTTTTCAGCCTTGGCCAGGGTCCCAACCAAGTCACGATACTCTGATGACGCGGCAACGTAGTTGCGGCTCATTAGTATCGTGAAAATGCGAGATTGAACATGGGCCACTTTGGTAACAAAGATGCACACTTCAAGTGCAACGCCCTCGCCTGGAAGCATGGTTTCTCTGATGATTTCGAACCACTCGTCCGATTCCGCAGGACATTCGATATTTGTGAGAGTACATTGGATTTGCTGTCTCTTGTTAGTTGGCGGTCTCAAATACGTCCAACAGAGTACGCACCACCATGTTATAAGCAGGCCAGAAAGCAGCCCGGTTGAGACTGTTTCTTAACCAGCTTGATCCTCTCGTCTTGAGGATACTGTAAAGGCCGCGGGTGTGCAGGTGCCATGGGCTCGTGGGTTCGGCTCGATTGATAGAACCCATCAAAAGCTAACATCGGTTAGAGGTTTGTCGTCGTCGTCTTAAGCGGGTGTAATACGTGCCTCGTAATTTGCGAGAATCCAAACGGTAGCCAAGACATCATCCCTCATTGCTCCGTCGGGCGACTTCAATGCGATATGAACAGAGCTCAACGTCTTTCCGAGATACATGCCCAGCTCTTGTTCTGTTTCTGTTACCGAGTTCTTGTACATGGCGGTGGAATGTTTGAGATTGGTCGTGTACGTGCGGGAGAAGAGGTGGGCAGCCCACACAAGAGGTCCATTGTGGTTTGTATCACGATATACGTCATGGAGAAAATCTAGTGTCGAGTACACGTTGAGGAGAATGGGGATTGAATGCGCAGTCCAATGCTGGGGGAGCGATTGGGGCAGGATGAGAGCGGTGGAATTTTCAACGGGCAGGGGAACGATGTCAGCAAGGGTGTCAGTTGAGGGGTCCAGGTCTAATATATCATCCAAAAATGCCGACGGCGTCGCATAGTCGCTGGTGGTATTTGTAGGGGACGGAGAGACAAATACACTCGTTCCTGTTTCAGACGCAACGCTGCTGGCGTCTTGGTTGGATCGCTTTTTGCGCTTCTTGATGTTGGTGGGGTTCGCATTCCGGAAGACGAGCGCTTGCTCGTCTCGGTAGCCGGGGCATTCAGCGCCGTACTTGATGCATCTCTGGCAGGCAGGTCTGCCAAGGTCACACTGAGGGACAAGTCAGATTGGCGTGTATTTAGTAGGGGGGAGCCCGGCTTGATGGAGCGAAGATGAGCACCGACCTTGACGCGCCTGGAGCGACAGAGATGGCAGTCCTTGCTCGGCTTTCCAGTGTTGGGCATAGTGAGGCTCCAGAAGCGAAGCGAGACCTAAAGGATTGGCGCGATCACAGAGGAACGTCAACGCAGAGGGGCTTGGTGTTGTGTTAAAGAGGAAACCCATTCGAGGTGGATGCCTGCGATGACGTGGTGGGCTTCATCTCCGCGCGTATTTCCGGTTGGGGCTTAGTGGCCTTGTAAGGCTGGGGCCAGGTGCCGTTGATCCGATCACTTGTCAGTCGACGTTGCATGGGAGGCAGCATCCCAAATGAGGAACCCACCTTTTGTAAGCAGGGAGATTAAGAAAGGCCATGATTCAATCTTATCACCTTCTTTTTGCTGTGGGTTTAATATTCCATTAAAAGTTTATCAGCCATTATTTGAAGAGGTGACAATAGTTGAGGAAGATGAATGACGCGTAACTAATAAACTTCCCATCACGTCTTTCCTGCTTCCCAGTCTTCTCCTAGCTCCTCTCTCGAACATCCGCTAACATCAAGGTTGGGATCATGATTTCCATATTTTGCAGCAGGCCGTTCCGATGCAACCTATGCTGCAAATTTACTGTCCTGGTCTGATCATTTACAGTGGTTAAATGCGTGTCATGTGTGTGTGTGTGTGTGTGTGTGTGTGTGTGTGTGTCTCTCGGTCACGGAAGATGGTCTTAATCCTTCCAAAAATTTATATACACTCGAAAAAATGAAGACCTACATCCCTGATCCCTGTCTCTGGCCTTTCGATTGGCTGGATTAAAGATTACCCGGTTAGTAAGCAATCCTCGGCCCTCTATTGGACCGGAAAAACCTCAAAATTTGGCCCTCAAAGGTTCATTTTCTTCCCCTTTGCTTGGGCTTTTGGCTTGAGAAAAGACCGACTCTCGTTTTTCTTATTGGCGGCGGGATGTTTCGTGGATTTTATTTGCGTATGTCTATTTTGATTGGGTACTCGTTTAGCCGCTAGAAGCCGATGAGGGCCGTTAGAAGCCGCGCTAAGAACACATAAATATGGCTGCTACCGTTGCGGCCGCCTAACCGTTGAAGGTAAGGTCGTCGATCAGAAGCCAGTGGAGAGGCCTTAATACTAGGGTCTCTTGATGACTATGTTATCCGCCCAGGCGTCCGATAGCCCAGTTACGGTTTTAATCAAGCATACCTACCTGCTCTATGTGCCTAGCAAAATACAGGGATAACCTATTATAAAGCAGGCTCTCTATGTCCGCTGTCGGCCCTGCTCTTGGCATATTCTTATTGGACGCCACAAAAGATAACTATCCAATAAAGGTAATATAACTAAGCCATTGGGCTTACGCCAAGTATTCCACAGCAGGCTGCAATTTCTGCTATAACATCGCGGGATAAAACACATACGTCTCCCGGGATAATACATTCTCCCTCAGAACGAATTAAGCAAATACAGAATCATCTACAATCATACTACGACTATTACCACTGCTTATAGTCACTAATTACAACTCAATACCTTTTAACGCTATTCACGGCAGCTAGACTGCAAGCCACTTGCAATTTCCAAACCCCATTATGTCTACCCCTCCGATGCGCAAGCGGCTATCCCCGCACGAGTATACCATCGGCTGGATCAGCGCACTGCCCATCGAACACGCCGCAGCTGCCGAGATCCTCGATGAGGAGCACGAACCCCTACCCTGTCAAGACAACGACACAACCTTGTATACACTAGGCCGGGTCCATGATCACAACATTGTGATCGCCTGTCTACCCGCCGGCACGATCGGCATTGCCTCTGCCGCAACCATCGCAACGCGCTTGGCAGACCGTTTCCACAATGTCAGGATTGGTCTCATGGTTGGTGTTGGCGGCGGCGTCCCATCTAAAGTCGATATCCGCTTGGGCGATGTGGTAGTTAGTCAACCCGGCAACGGTCACGGCGGCGTGATACAGTACGACATGGGGAAGCGACTGCCTGACGGCAGGTTCGAGCAGACTAGCCACCTCGATAAGCCACCGCGCCTACTGCTGAGTGCAGTCACCCATGTGCAATCCAACCACCTCCGGGGGCAAAGCACGTTCGCGAGTTACCTTTCTAAGCTTGAACAAAACCCAGTGTTCCAGCGGGAAGAAGCAGGCCCAGATCGATTGTTCCAACCATCGTACCAGCACAACAACGACCTAAGTTGCGCTGGATGTGACGAGCAGCAGCTAGTCCAAAGAGACCCCCGCTCTCAACACAGAATAGTACAGATCCATTACGGCAACATTGCGTCAGCCAACTCACTCATAAAAGACAGCATTGAGCGTGATAGTATTTACCAAAGCCTCGGTGGTAATATTCTCTGCTTCGAAATGGAGGCAGCTGGCTTAATGAACGGATTTCCCTGCCTTGTGGTGCGTGGCATCTGCGATTATGCCGATTCCCACAAAAACAAGAGTTGGCAGCCGTACGCGGCGGCAACGGCGGCAGCTTATGCAAAGGAGATCCTATCAGTGATTCCACCCAGGGACGTAACGGACCTGGCTCCAATGGAAGGTAAGCTATGCCTTGGGTTTGGGGTGCGGTAGTGTAATAAGTACTAAGCGCGACCAGGGACAGGGATACCTCCAAACCCATTATCGATAAGCATCCCTTTTAGCCGCGACCCAAACTTTGTCCCACGTGAGAACATCCTCGAAACAGTCCACAAAATTTGCTCTAAGCCTGCAGGGCGGGCGGCACTTATTGGTCTTGGCGGAGTTGGGTAAGCCTTGCAAATGAATAGCAGGGGTTTTGTGCTAATACCTAGGTAGAAAGTCACAACTTGCAATCGAATATGCCCATCAGTTAAAGGATCAGAATGCTATGGAGAAAAGCCAAACCTGGGTGTTTTGGGTTCATGCTAGCACAATTGCACGGATCGAAGAATCATTCAAGGCTATTGCAAATGCAATAAAGCTTCCTGGCCGAGACCAGCAAAATGCCAATATTAAAGAGCTCGTCTATGGCTGGCTAAGCAATGAAACCAAAGGAAAATGGTGTATTATCTTGGATAGTGCTGATGATTATGATGTGCTTTTTAGCACAAACAACACATCTAATGATGCACGGCATTTAGCATCATATCTACCACAAAGTCGAACCGGATCTATTCTCGTTACCACGCGAAATCGCGACCTAGCCTATAGGCTAACTGGGAGCGATCAGGCTATTATTAATATTGGCCCAATGGTTAAGCCAGATGCCCTCCAGCTCTTGGAAAACAGATTAGGGTTATTAGAAAATCCAAGCAAAGCAGCAGATCTAGTACAAGTCCTTGACTTAATCCCGCTAACCATTACTCAAGCTGCTGCTTACATACAAGCGCGGTCACCGCGGATGACCCTTGATAAATACCTAATTGAATTTCAAGACAGCGAGAAGAAGAGAATCAGGCTTCTTGGCCATGATGCTGGGGACCTCCGACGCGATGGCGGAGCATCAAATGCAATCCTCATAACATGGAAGATATCATTTACCTATATTCACTCTCAGAGACCATCTGCAGCAGATCTACTATCATTAATGAGTTTTTTTAACCGACAAGGAATTCCAGAGTGGATCCTTAAGGCATCAAGAGAAGAAACAGATGATATACAAGCAATTCAACCCAAGAGTATTGCTTCGGACTCTCAGACTGATGATGATGATCAAGATTACAAGTTTGAAGAGGATATAAAGATCCTAACAGACTTTTCCCTAATTATTGCTATTCAAGGGAATATGTTTGAGATGCATAGGCTTGTACAACTATCAACAAGAAGATGGTTAGAAAGAAATTCTCGTGAGATATTCAAAAGGCAGTATATTACTATAATGGCCAAAGAATTCCCGAGTGGTCAATATGAAACCTGGGAAGTTTGCAAGATACTATTTCCACATATCGAAGAAGTAGTTGATTATCGGCCAAAAGGCGATAATAATATAGAAAGATGGGCAATGGTTTTGCAGAACGGGGGTTGGTATGCCTTATTGCAGGGAACATATGGAACTGCGGAGAAAATGCTAGATGAAGCAAGAAAGGCACAAAAAAGTAGTCTTGGAATGGATCATCCTTCTACACTAACTAGCATGGCCAGACTTGCATCAACATACAGGAACCAAGGCCGATGGGAAGAGGCAGAGAAGCTAGAGGTACAAGTAATAGAGACTCGCAAGACCAAGCTAGGAGCCGATCATCCAGATACACTGGGCAGCATAAATAATCTTGCATCAACACTTTGGAAGCAAGGCCGATGGGAAGAGGCAGAGAAGCTACAGGTGCAAGTGATGGAGACCTGCAAGACCAAGCTAGGAGCCGACCATCCTAATACACTGACCAGCATGGCCAACCTTGCATCAACATATATGAACCAAGGCCGATGGGAAGAGGCAGAGAAGCTACAGGTGCAAGTGATGGAGACTCGCAAGACTAAGCTAGGAGCCGACCATCCTAATACACTGACCAGCATGGCCAACCTTGCATCAACATTTTGGAACCAAGGCCGATGGGAAGAGGCAGAGAAGCTAGAGGTGCAAGTGATAGAGACTCGCAAGACCAAGCTAAGAGCCGACTATCTAGATACGCTAAACAGCATGAATAACCTGGCTTTTATTTGGAATAGCCAAGACCGCTATAAAGAAGCACTAGCGCTAATGGAATCTTGCATTCAGGCTCGGCAACGAGTCCTTGGTATGCATCATCCACATACAGTATCATCATTGCATACTTTAGAAGAGTGGAGGCTTCTTAGGTACAAGCCGAAGCACCGCAGAAGTTTAAGCGATAAACAGCTCAAAGGAGCCAGCAATATCACATTCAATCATAACCAAACTCTCGCCATACGACAGCCAGATGTAGACAACACTAAAGAAAAAACAATCCTCTCAGAAACCTACAGCCAAGGCACTGGCAGTTACCTTAATAGCGCCTTTAGTATGGCTCCAGATCTTACTGCGGCTTACGGTAAAACCAACCAGACGCAGGCAACCCCAAAGCCAAATCAAACTACCAAAATGCCTCTATCGCCATCGATTAGAACAGAGCGCTCTAACAATATCGCGCCGGGAACAAGTAGAGCCTATGAGCCCGAGGAACATACTGCCAACACAAACCTCCCCCAAGGCCAAAGCAATCCGAGCCACAACCCTGCTCAAGCGGACAGCTCACGAAGCCGTCGGTGGCGAAAAAAAGGGGAAGAGAGTCTGAGATCAGTAAGACCAAAAACAGTGGCAAAGATAAGAGCTTGCCGGCAAGAGCTATTTAAACAGGAGAATAGTTCATAAGTTCATAGGATTTTTTCGCGGCTATTGTTTGACACGACTGAGGAATTGGATCACGGGGTTCTCCTTCAAAAAAATATATATAAAGCTAAAATGTCAACTCTTCTGCCCAACTTCTTTCCTTGCCTCCCTAGAACTAACTACACTTGATCAGAGCACTATTTTCACAAACAAACCAAGGGCCAGCTTTAAGCCTCGTGCCGAAAGACTAATAGTGCAAGGGGGCCGCGAATCTGCCTGCCCAGCCCGCCTTCCCACTTCCAACCGGCGGACGGGCACATTCCTGTTATGCCTGGACTAACGAGTGGATTCTAAGAGTACGCCCATGTTGATTGGAGCGGTGAATCTTGCACCGGCTGTTCTAGACCTTTACACAGCGGGAACCGGGATTGTTGATCAAGCTGGCCACTATTTGACGAAACCACTTCCCCTGTGTTTGGCAAATCGCCGCCCGAACACCACCCGGAATTTACAGGCGAAGGCACTGTGTTTTAGGCTTGTGTCTTAAAACCTCTGGTAAGGCAGTAATTTCGCACTCATTATATATTTCTATTCGCTGCTATTGAATCAATTTGACTCGAACAATGCTAACATGAATCTCTCACTTATAATGAATCGCTCAGTGGCCTCGCTTATAAACCCTGCAGCATGTAGAGGTTGAGAAATCGAGAAGTACACTCGTGGGGAAGGCATGACGCCTTGGTAACATCAAGTAGGTATGGATGCAGCCTCCTTTTCTGAGACTCAAAGGTGAGTAGCTCATTCCTCCACCACTTCGGCATCATTTTATCCGGACCAAGTCGCTCTCCGAGAGATGATTTGATGGTGCCCAGCGGTTTCGTACACAAGCAGTCTCTCATAGATCTTTGGAGACAGAATAGCTCGAAGTCTAGTTGTTTAAAGCTTCTGGAAAGTGTTTTTGACCAATCAGTCACCTAGAATAGATCCTCCATCTGAAGCTCCACGCTTTTTCGAATCAGTTGTTCAAGACCGGGACAGAATGTGGATGGAGTGATGCACTCTTCATTGTTGGGAATGCTGTGCGGTGGTTTGCTTTCGACCAATTTTTTGAACAGGGAAATACATTTCCGGTGGATTGATTTCATGTTTTTCTTTCGATACCCTTGGACGAATTCTTCGCAAAGTTAGACCCATGAGATGAGAGAGGGAGGACAAAACCAACCAACAAAACCGACGCGGCCCATCAACAGCTGGTTCTCCAGAGCTCGACCAGATTCATCAATGAGGCGGTTTGATTTGTTAGCTTTGAAGTCCCAAATTGATTTCTCAACTAATGCTTCAATAAGGGGACGGCTGCGCGTCTCCCAAGCAACAAAAACCCATTTACCAAGATCCTGTGCGTTGATACACATGTAAGAAATGGGGAATCTTCCCAAATGCCGTTCCCACCGTGCTACTATTGGACGCATAGATTTCATCATGTCATATTTGTCTGCCACAACGAAAAGGTCGAATGCTTCTGCGATTGTCAATGTCTCGGGGAGCCTCTTATATACTCCATGGACCATTTCCATGGCCAATGCGAAAAAGTCAGGGTCATCTTTCGGAAGTTTGACTTCCCATTTGCCGCCGGAAGGCTTTGATTCCTTGAAGCCTCTGGTAAGCATCGCGCGAAAGACAGGCGAGGACCGACAGAGGGCTCGAGAGTCGACTAGCATCTCTGTAGCAGGATCAACACCGACAAGAAGATACAAATCGCCGAATGGGTCAAATTCCCTGAAACCATTTGAAGAGCTTTCTGAAGACGAGTTACCTTCGGAGAGTGTCCGGGTGAATTGGGCGCTGTGGGGTGAATCCATATTGATGTAGGAGGCTGCTTCAAGAACTGAAATGGCAATGCCGTGTTGAACGAGAGCTAGATACCGGCTGCGAGGGGAAGGGGAGGGGAAAAGCGAGTGAGGACAATGATGAGCGAGGACGAGAGAAAAACGAGAGTGCCACAAGAAGAAGTTAAATGACGTGCGCGGAAGATAGGCAAGTGCAAGGTTGGAGACTTGCCAAATGCCATTGATCTTGAATCGCAAGACTGGAAAAATGGTGTGCCCGGTAATGGCAGATACGGCCACCATGCGAAGACTGATTTCGCTTTATTTGGCCAGAGTACGACTAAAATGAGAGCTTCGAGCAATGCGCAGATAACGGGGATATCTCGCAGCATCTTATCACCACCACCATACCCAGACACAACCCAATGCCCTCTTTGGAGCGAGCCCTCTGGCAGTATTGCCATCCGATCGACGTTGGATTTTGCAACCACACCTTTGAACATCGTCACGAAAGAGACCTTGGTCACCTTTTGCATGCACAATAACGTAAATCGTCACTGATTAGCCAGTTGACTCATCCCAGCCCATGTTTAGGGCAACAAAACCCCTCACTTCGCACCCATGCTGGATGCTTGTCTTGCCTATTTCGGCCATGTCGGTGAAGCTCACTGGTCGGCGTCGTCAACCCCACCTTTGAGAACTAACACCAGCGAGCAAGATGATCTTCTCCTCACTCTCGCCGAGCCCATTCGCGCATGCTTTGGCCTCGCTTCCCCTAGCGCCCTCGCCGTGACGTCTCTCTGTCGTCAGCACTATTTGCGTTTCTGCCCTCGTCCGCCGTTCAAGCTCAAAAAACACTGCCTACACGCCCGCCATCCGTCGTCGTCGTCGTCGTCATGGCCTCGACTCACTACTCGGAAAACGACACCCTCTTCCCCCTCGCGGGCGGCTGCGCGTGCGGCTTCATCCGCTACGAGCTCGGCCGGGCGCCCCTCATCGTCAACTGCTGCCACTGCACGGCGTGCCAGCGCCAGACGGGCTCCGCCTTCGCCATCAACGCCGTCATCGAGTCCGCCTCGATCCGCCTCCTCCCCTCGACCGCCCCAACATTTGCCGGCTCCGCAGCCAAGCCCGAGCCGACCCCCGCCGCAGTCATGCCCGCCTTTGCGGCTTCGACCGACGCCGCCATCCCGCCAGCCCTCGCAGGCGGCGGTGAACAAAGCCAGCATCAGCCCAAGCCGCTGCCTGTCTGCATCCCCAGCGGGTCTGGCCTCGGCACCACAGTGGCCCAGTGCCCCGAGTGCCGCACCGGTCTCTGGAACCACTACGCCGACGCGGGATGCCACCTCTCGTACGTGCGCGTCGGAACGCTCGACGAGCCGTGGGCCGTTGCCCCAGACGTGCACATCTACACCCGCAGCCGCAGGAGCTTCATCGACATCAGCGACGGGAAGCCCCAGTTCGAAGACTATTACCCGAGCCGGGAGGCCCTGATGCGCGAGGACGCGCTCGAGAGGGTCAAGGCGATGAAGCCCCTCGTCGAGCAGTGGAAGGCTGAGTTGAAGAGGAAAATGAAGCTGTGAAACACGGAGGGGAGTTAAGAGTGGACAGAGAATTGACTCGCAGCAGCTTGATCATTTTAAAATTCCATACGCGTACGCTACCCACTAGCCCTCCTAATAAACCAACAGTCGTTACCATTTTCACGCACGCGGCGCACTCAGCGTTTCAGAAGGACATCTCCTATATTCACCATTTGTCCGCACCCGCTTCCAATCTAGTTATATATACACAACGAGCCTTGTTGTCAAAAACCAAACACCTGTAGTTGTTGTATGCCGTACCGGCCATTTATAGTTTCCGTTCCTCCACACCGGGGCATCCAAAGTAGCCCAATCCGGGTGACCAGATATAGTTCGTGATAGCTGAAAAGAAAGCAACAAAGCGAAAAAGACCCTCTCAAACACCTAGATACCGCAACAAAGGACAAACAGTTTCTGTGAAAAGCAAAAAAGCAGAGTGTCGAAAAAAAGATCCAACACATGATGAACAAACCACGCCCAGTGGATTCGTTAGATATAGTAATGTGTGCATGCCCCGGAATGTCCAATGCAAAATGTATAAAAAGAAAGAAATCACCCAGTGATGTGGTAATGATGGCCCTTATCCGTGAACAAAATAGCAAATGCTGCCAACGCCGCCCGGTAGTTTTTTTTTAATCTCGGGGGGGATATATATTATGAGTATCATAGGGAGGGACAGGTAATGCGCACTGCTTATACCGTGTTGCCTCCCAGTATTTTAACCGCCAATCTTTCGGAATCCTTCAACGCCGAGGACGGGAATTTCCATGTCGCCGAGGTTGGTCACACCCTCATCTTGACGGCGCTCGACGAAGTTGTTGTATTCAAAAACAACCTGGCCCCATTCAGCCAATGAGCGACCAGCGTAGACCACGTTCTTCGTGTAAAAACCAGCAGGCTTGACAGGCTCGATGATGCCTTCGTCATAGCTATCCACGATCCAGCCAGATTCGGGAGCAGAGTCGGCGGGAGCAGAGCCGGCGAGACTAGAGCTGAAGGGAACAGTCGCGTCCGTTGGGGTCGATGGGTCATTTCGTCCCTCAATCATTTGCGACAATGAGAGATCGGAATCGTCACCACCCTGGGTCAAGCCAAGGGAGAGGCGTCGCAATTCCTCAACAGGGGAGCTCAGAGGGCTTGCATTCTTCGCTCCGCTAATCAGCCCGCTGGGCTTCTGGTTGCCAGAAAATTGGCGTGTTGGAGGGGGGAAGCCAGCGGATGGTGTCTTGGGGCTGTTGCTGCTCTCCTCGGGTGGTGTGAGTCGCGACTGAGCTGGGCCAGGCAGGCAAGGGCGAGTCAAGAATCGGTCGCGGAAGGGCGCTGCTTGGTTCTGCCAAGAAAGGATGAATTTAAAGATGAACTTGGGTTCATCAAAGATGAGTGTGTCATCTTCTGAGGTCCGGGACTTTGGCTTCGGCGGCACAGGCGGGGGAGCCGATCCTCCATTGGCCATGTCTCGACGTCCAAGCGGGATCTCATCTTCCCAGTCATCGGAATTGCTTCCGCCGCCTCCAAGAGACAGCACCTTGCCGAGCAGAGACCAGCGCTTCTTGCCATCAGACTTTGGTGCGTCCTCTGCACCGCTGGCTACAAGCTGGTCGTTTGTCGTAACTCCATCAACGCCATCAAATGTGAGGAAGAGTCCAGGCTGAGGAATGTTGAGTTCTTGTCGAATAATCATGAACCGCTTGCCCGGAGCGGGCAGCACTGGCGCGGTCGAGGGTGGAGGTCGCTGCTCCTCCTCGGCAGTGTGCTTGAGATACAAGTAGTGAGCCCATGTCGTCTTCAGTCTCTTTGCGACCAGAATGAAGATTTGCCTATTTCTGGGTCAGTGGATACGTCAATATAGTTCATCAAGGCTTCTTACATGTCTACATCGTCGTGCTTCCCCTCATCTCTGCACATTCGCCAACAAATCAAGCGGTGGTAGTAAGCCCGCACCATCGGGCACCAGTGGTTGAAGAACTCATTGAATGTCTGTTCAGACAGCAGCCAATCCTTGCACATGGACAGCTTGCGCTGAGGATCCTTTGCAATGGAGTCCCAAATTGCAAAAACCAACGACAAGAGACGAACCTCAGACATAGTGTTGAAGGAGCCCATGATCTTCTTGCACACATCAAACCAAAAGTCCCAATCAAGATAGTTTTTGGTGTTTGGCTCTTCAAAGTCGCTGTACACCACCAAAACCTCCTCAAGGAAATCGCAAAGCGTAAAGCAAGCACTATGGTTGAACTGAGACGTCTTGCGAGTGGAGGCCTGCATCAAAGCCGCAAATGATTCGCCAAATGCATGTCGAGCAGCAGCCACCTCACTAGAGCGGTCTGAGAGAAAGTCCTTGAGCAGCATAACGAGCCTGTTCTCCGACATGCCTCTCATCACGTTGTTCGGGGGGAGAGGCAGCGTCAGGGCCGTGTCGGGGCCATTGGAGTCCAAGAACGGCTGGGCATAGCCGTCATGGCCGGTCTGTCGGTGGATGGTGGAATCCAGGACGAACAGAAGCTGTGCGTGCACCAAGGCAAAGCCAGGGGACCTAGCCTTCTCGAGCAGAGGCAATCCTGCCGGCATGAACTGCTCAGAAAGGATGTAATAGTGCTTAGTAAAAATGAAGAATAGGTCAGTGTCACGACCCTTCCACCTGGACACCCAAGGCCCGGTCCAAGGAATCCGAGACACCAGCATGGGCAACTTGGGAACCTTCTTAAGGCTGTCCCACATACCCTTAGGTGTTGTCCAACCAAACATGCTGAGACTCGGGGGGAACAGTGCCACAATGTCTTCGCTCTCACCCTTGTTCCTTCGCGGAAGGCCAAACTCGTCTGCTACTCGGCGAATAAGATCGGGGGACAGGCCCCAAAGTCGGATCAAAATGTCCGAGACGCCGGGAGCGAAGAAAAAGGCATAGGCACAAGCTCGGCCAGCAAAATTCACCAGGCTCGTCGTGACGTGTCGCAGGGACATCTTCTCCACCACGAAGGCCATCTGTCTCACCAGATTCGTCACAAACATGGTTCGAACGTTATGCTCAGATGACTCCTCAAGAAATGCCGCTTGACTCGAGGTCATGGAGGAACCCGAAGAATTAGACCGAGCACGCACCCGCTCGCAGGGCGACCGGCTGGCAAGGGGCTGGAAGCAAGAGGTCGTATGACGCCATTCGGGTCGCATCATCATCAAGGTCGAAGCGTCATACAGGGTCTGGCGGTCAGCGTTGGAGAGCGGCTGGGGAGTTTGACCTTCGACTGTTTCCAGAATGGCAATCCACCACTTGTTCAGAATGGTGGCTCGGCGGTCCACGTCCTCGGGGAACAGCTTCTTGATCGACTCGTGGGTCATGGTGTTGCGGAGAAAGGGCACGATCTGGGACTGGATCTGGTGCATTCGCTGGGCGGTGGTCTTGGAGAGGAATCCTTTAAAATCCACGTCAAGCGTCTTGAAAGACGACCACAACGAATCGCGAGTCTGGGGTTGCGACATCTCATTCGACGACGACTCGTCAACAAGCGTTGCAGTGGTGTTTCCGTCGACAGGGGTCGACTGCGAGTTTCGGCCTTCGGTGCTGATGGAAGCAGGAGGTGCGAGGCTGGTTGAGGAGGAAGCGCAGCTGTTGTCTGTAGACGCGCCAATATTTGTGTTTGTATTGAGCTTCTGCAGCGCAGTTGGCTTCTGCTTCTTCTTGGTAAAGTAACTGCTGGCGCGGAAACCCTTCGGCGCGGGCTTGGGCGCATCTGCCGGCTTGGCTGCATCAGCCTGCTCGGGCATCGGCTCGACGCTCTTGCGGGCCTTTGTGAGCTTAGTCGAGGCGCTTTCGGAGCGCCTGCGGCCAGCCTTGATCTCCTTTTCCTTCTGCTTCTCCTTCAGTTTCTCCTCCTTTTTGTTTTCTTTTTCTGCGGCGGCCTTCCCCATGGGGGAGGGCGAGCGGGAACTTCTCCATGAGCGTGCAAAGTTTGCGAACGAGCTGGTTGATGAGTTCTTTTGCAGAGGCTTGAGTTCGTCCTTGTGGGACGGCTCAGCACTAAGCGTGTCGACTGCAGATGTCGTCGGGCGGGGAGGGTCCTCCTTCTGCGAGTCCCCGCTGCCGCCAAGGGGGTTGGGAAGCCATCGAGGGCGCTCTACGAGGGAGCCGGTCCTGTTTCGTGCATGCTTGGGCTTGTTCTTGGAGTCGGCTGTCGTCTGAGGCTGGTCGTCGTCGGGGACCTGTTCAGCGCGAATGACGGGCTTTGCGAGGTTCGTGGTGGACTGGGAGGCAGAGGAGAGGAAGACGGAGGTGTCGAGTTTAAAATCGGAATTGAAGGTAGAGACGTCGAGTTCTGGGAGGTTTAGGGATAATGACGGAGCGGGAGTGTCGAGGCTTGAGAGGGAGATCAGGTCTGGGGTGGAGTGGGAGCGAGGAAAAGACGACGAAGTTTCCACGGCCGGGGCCATAATCACAGTAGAACCGCCCATCGCATGGCAATATGTGTTCTAAACTCCAAAGTCGCCAGTCCAGGAAGCAGAGGAGGATATTTTGCGCAAAGGAAATATGAAAAAATATTATTCCCCGCTGGCGGCCTCGAGACGAGACGATGCTCCTTCAAGCGTGTTCCTACTTGGCCTCGCAGCTGAGAGGGCAAGCCAACCGTGTCACAGGACGCAAGCACGTTACTAGATGGACATCACTCTGGCGTTCTCTGGCCGGCAGAGGAGAACAAGAGCAGGAACGGGGGCGGGAGGGACTGGAGAGGTACTTGAATGAAGGAATTGGGAGGTTTGAGAAGAAAGAAGATCCGTCGGGGCAAGCCAGGAAGATGAGATTTGATCCCAGGACCGCCTGTAACAAGTCGTTCAGGCTGGCTGTGTACCTGGGACTGGCCGCTGTTCGCTGTTCGCTGGTGCTGGCGCTGGCGCTCCCGCTCCACACTGGAGATCGCCACGGACTTGCCGGGGGGGAGGGGCGGAGCTATGATGGACAGGGGGGTCAGGGGCTGCAGCGCTCCAGGATACAAGGTGGTCGAAAAATATAATAAATTAAAATATAGGGCGGGTAGCGGGGGGCCACGACACTAGAGAGCCAGCCTAGCCCCAGAGGGGCAGTGTCTGGTCGACAGAGTACTGTATTCCAGGTGCCATACGCGACAGAGACAGGGGTGTGGGCAGTAACGAGCTAAACCAGCCCAGCTGGCCGTCCGCTAAAACTGTACGCCGTCCGCTGGACCACGCTGAATCCAACGGAAACGTGATGGACGGAGCACCTGCGGTTGTCGTCTGCTCAGGGTCTGGTGCCGCCAAAGCCGACCCATCAAAGAGACTTGACTGACAGATGAGAGTGACCGGCGCCTAGGGGGGGAGGATGATGGAGAGAGGGAGGGGGCAACTGAAATGAAGACTTCAGTTCGACTCGAGTCTGGGCAAGCCGGCGAGTCAGAGTCAGAGCGCCCGCCGCGCCTTGGATTCGAGCACGTCGCAGCTTTGATGATCGTTGGCGCTTTTCCGGGAAACGAAACACAGTCGAGCGGAAGACCGAATGCCTCTGCAGGCGACTCTCCCTGGCTTCTTTTTTTTTTGCTTTTCCAAACAAGCAAGACCCTCTGATAATCAAGACGGTGCTGCAACCGGGAATCGCCAGCCATTCCCAGTGAAAGCCGAAACGCAACGCAGGGCTGAGCATGCCGTGCACTGTCAGCCATGCCGTGTTGCGCCGCGCCGGGAGCTTCACTTGACCCAGGCCCGATCCTGGCAGACACATTGCCCCGATCCAAGCAGTTAATTGGCATACGTGTGTGTCTTGAACATACAAATAGACTACGCAAGCCGCATAGCCAAGGCTAAGGGTACGATAAAAAACACCACATAATAAGAAAGGAAAATTAATTAAATGAATAAATAGGTGACGCCAACAACAAAGCAAAAATATATAAATATATATTAGATACACGCAGAAGAAGAAAAGCGAGAACGGGCAATAAGGGCGAGACGTCATCAACACGACCTTCCCTCCCGGCGATGAACCAGCACGGCCTATCGCCCGGTACGTAGCGCATACCTCACCACGCATATTGTGTTCACGTGGATGATCATGGCAAAGTCGGGTCCGGAGTCTTCGGCAAACACGACGCATCCGTCTGATGCGGGATGATGAAAAGATGAAGTACAGCAGGCGGGGAGAGTCCGAATTGTTCAATTCATCTCACGCAGCCGGGTG
This sequence comes from Calonectria honghensis, assembly GCA_013403855.1. Taxonomy (NCBI): domain Eukaryota; kingdom Fungi; phylum Ascomycota; class Sordariomycetes; order Hypocreales; family Nectriaceae; genus Calonectria; species Calonectria honghensis. The sequence goes on from VTGB01000051.1 coordinate 40,286, forward strand.
AGAAGGAGAGCAAGGTTAACCCAGCTTGTCCAACCTAATTACAGCCTCGCCCACACCCCTCCGGCTTCTCTGTGGGTGTTTGCTTGCTTGCTTCTTGGCGTCACCAAGACAATGCCTCCTTCGCGGCTTTGGAAGGAGGGTGTCATCTACTGTATGTTGTTCCGTCTTTGCGATTCGTCATCCGTACGTACGTCAACGCGATAGTTTGTAAGAGCAGCTTGCTCACGTCCGCTATGTGTTTCGAATCATGTTTCCTCGCGCATCCGCACCGCTCCCAATGCGCTGCTCTGTTGGCCTTGTCTTGACTTGCCCTGTGCTGTCTTGGCTTTATCGCAGGTTTGTCTCGCCCACCACAAGATGAGAGCGTGAGAGAAAAAAAAAAAAAAAAAGGAAGCCCGGAAAAGTGCAGCGTTCTGGGCCTGTGATTCCGCTGCTGCAGTCTAAACACCATTTGCATCTCACGCAAACGCTACGGGGTATTTTGTTTTGTCTCGGGATGACAGCGACGAAAAACCAGCCTCTGCCGTCACGCCCCCACAGCATCATGTCTCATCCCCTTTGGGGGGGCTTCGGCCAAATAAGGCATGCCCATGGCAGCTTGGCTCCTCTCAAATTCTTCCACTCAACGTGTTCAGTTGGTGGCCCCCATTCTTCAACTTGGCACACAAGATTATCACATCACACAGACTTGCGGAGCAGCAAGTACGTACATGCGGAGAGCACGGAGTACAGAGTACGGATATACAAATGGGAGCGACGCAGAGACGCGATCCCTGCGGGACATTCCATTCCCCGGGCCCCTGGCCACCCCTTTAGCGCCTGGAGGCGTTGGCGCCAGCCTACCGCAAATCTGCCCGGCTCGATGGGGATCATCAGTCCCTTGCCGGGCTGGCTTCTTTTGACTTTGAACTGGTCACCATGCCCTCGCGCCTGGGAACCTCGCCGTTGGTCCGCTAAGCTAGCGCCTGCACCTGGAAATGCTAGCTTGACCCGAGGTTGGCGATGTGAGGGGTTGCTGCTGGCTTGGGCGTGCATCGTGGTTGCAGGCGTGGGCGTGGGCTTGGGCGGCTGGAGTCCTGGGCGTCTCTCGCTTCTGCATTCAGGTAGATGGCTCAACAAAGAGAGGACGGTGGAGCACATGCAAATGGGGTGATCATGACAAGAAGCCAAGGGCATCCAGCCAGTCAACGCACTCAGAGGCAGAGGCTGAAAGGCTTGGCTTGAATGTTTGGCCTCCTCGCAGGCGTGCCCGGCCTCGCGGGAGCCCGGATGCCCTACCAAAAGTCCAAAGATCGGACAGCCACCGCTCATCCCCAAGACAGATGGGCATTGGACAGAAGCGCGCATTTGCTAATGTGCACATGGTATTACTTCATTATCTGTAAACGATCAACCCATCACATCCCTTCGGGGCCCCTGGAAAGTATCGCGGTTCGTCCGGGCTGCTTTCCTAATGTGATTACGAAGTGCCATCATCCCAATTGCAGGAACCATATGACAATCGCCCCGTCCAATATACCCAGTACCCGTACATTATGCACCGGCGCATACCGTCCCATCTTCTCATTCGACATTATTTTCCCAAGAACCATGGCCGTGCTCTCCCCTCTGAGAGGGTCCAGCTCGATATTGACAACGCAATTACACCGACGGAGATAGAAGTGGAAAAAAAAAATTAAAAAAATTACACTTACCGACAGCTGCCGGAGGGGGTGGCAATGGTGGAGGTGGTACCAAAACTCCGGCCTCCTCTCTGCACGCTCTGGTGGTGACGAGACGCCCACGCAGACGCCCACGCAGACGCCCACGCAGACGCACCGCTCACTGCTTCTGCTTGCTGCACATGCGGCTGCACCGCACAGCCAGCTCATTTCATCGGCGGCTCTCCCCCACCCACCCACACGCAGGATTTGACTGACTTTCTGGCCGTGGCTCGCCTTGCGCGATACCACTTCCAGCCGGAGCCACAGTGAGATTGAGACAGGCAGAGGAGGGCTGGGGCGGGCGAGAGAGATACTGCCCCATTCGGCTTAAACCCCCCAGCCGTACCGATCGTGTAAGGGCCCAGAGGGAAGACGTACGGGGTGGGTGACAGGCCCGATCCCGTTTAATTTTACGGTCCCAATCCGCCAGGAACATGGCCCCCCGAACGCTGAAAAAAAGGGCCATGGGACGGGGCGGACGGAGAGCGAGTAGCCAAGGGTCCTGGCTTTGTTTGCATTATTCGCGTATGCTTGCTGTGACGTCGAGCGTCTTGCCGTGCGGGTTTGTGTTGGTTGCCCCTCCAGATGGATGGATTTCTCAATACGAAGGTGAACCTTATGCCTCGACGTGTACAAAAATAACAAATAAAGCCCGCGGCTGGGGGGCGCGGGTGCGGGCTAACTGGCGCTTGATGTCAGAACTGAGGTCCAGAAGACCATTGTGAAACGCATGACATGTCGTCATTGGTCGATTCTCCCAGGAAGGTCCTCGCATGCAATGAGATCGATTTAGATATCCATACATATACATAACAAACCGTCCCATCATGTCTCTCGTTTGCGCATGGATTTTCCTGTCTCCTACACTTGCCCGCTTTGCCCCGGTTGCTCGCCTGTACTTGATCTGCTTGTCACTCGCTATGTCTCCTTTTTTTTTCACTCTCTCTCGTCAAGTCGTTGGCGAGCCCCCCCCTCGACAGGTAATCTCTCAGCTCGCTGAGGGTCTGCATTTTACTAGCTCCACCGATTGACGGTCAGGCAGGTCAACGATGGGCCCCGGCTAAGCCTTGACAGGCCTACGCTAACAAGTGCTGGATCTCGCCCTTGATCAACACCGAATTGCATGCGTGGTGCAAATCGTCGACGCGGTTTACTTGACCGATTTCGCTCTGTTCACCTTGCGCCAAGTGGTGCCAGTGCAGGCAGAGGGGAGTCTCGAAATACAGTGTACATGGCTAGCTCACCATGGCGGCGGCGCCCGGGCCCCTCAGATACCTACGTGTTCAATGTTCTAGTTCCCAGGTTGTGCCCTTGTTCGGCTGAGGAGGCCGGCGCAGTTCCAGACTGACGGTGCCGCTGCACAACCCGCGCCGGGGCTGATCCATCGTCCATCCCATGGTGATCTGACACCGTTCCACCGCCAGTTCACTCTTTCTCCCCCTCGATTTCCCATCATCCATCGGAGCCAAGTGTCACTGTGCTAAAACGGCGCTTCCTCTAGTCGGCGGGCGTCACCTAGCGCTTGCTTGTCTTGACCTGAGACGCCCCTGATGGGCGCCCGAAAGAGTCGCATCATCTCGTTGTTGATGAAGAACCACTCTTAAATTGGGTTGGCCTTCTAGAAGGCCCAGTTACAATGGGAACGGACCAGGCCAGCTGAATACTCGGCAAGCGCTGTGAAACTATTGGACAGCCCAGTTAGCATTATTCGGGCCCACGCCTTGCCGGGGCGATGGCCCAGGGCCTATTACTAAACACATCCAGCAAGTGCTCGAGACACATTGTGCGACCTCGAGGTTGCCCATTTCCGTGCTTTGATATGTCAAAAACGATAACGCCACCGCCTCAAAACTAGCTCGTCGGACCGTTGTCCAGAACGGCTCCAGGGGCAGGGCGGCATCCAACTACGATCGATCATTCAACAGGAAATGTCGCCCTATCTTCATGCACCAGTGTCCGTTGGTTTATGGAGCAGAGGTGTTTGGTAATGATAGGGCTTTTTTATCTTGGCACGTTGAAATATTCCTTCAACAATTCGGGCACAGAGAAAACCCATTGTTGTACACACATATGCCGTTTTCGAGATGTGCATTGCACATCATCATTTCACATACACTTACCGTATGCGCAAGAATGCAGGTGGCCAGGATCAGACCACCTCATGCGCATCGTCGTCCATTCCAGGACCCCGTCCGCCTGAGACGCGAACCGTGGGAGATCACCATGTCGCAGCGAAAATTCCGCGTTGAGAATTCACACCAAGCAGGGCCCTTGGGCATGATAGGTCATGCAGACGCGTCAGCTTCTGGTAGAGACAGGTGCACGCTGTTTGCGTTTCAGAGCTCCGTTCGGTCTTGTCCTACTTCAATTGGAGCAGAGAAGTTTTTTAGAGAACAAAAATTTTCTGAGCGACGATCGTTTGATAAATGCTCGTGCGTGATTATGTAATTCTGCACATTTTAGACTGTGGAGAAACATGGGTCCCTTTTCTCTTTATGCTTTTGTGCTTTTATGTTCTGCCAAGCCTTCCCTCGGGATGCTCGTATTCATTGTGACATTGCTCGAATACCCGTTAGATGCCAAAACTTGTGGCAAATTTGACACTTTTATTACCGTGACAGGACCGGATATTTTCTTTTTCTCACTGGGCAGACTCGAGCAACTTATACGGTAGTCCAGTTTAAGTCTAGAAATAATCTATTGCGTCAAGTCTTACCTTAGGACATAATTTACAAAACAGGTATCTTGTAAGAGGATTTTTCGCGGCACAGCGTGTATTTCTGGTAACACATCACAAGCATGTACCGTGTTCCTACTGAAATACTGGCCCCGGTTTCGTCATCAGGGCTCACTCGGGTAATACCACGGTTGTTGGTTTTTGTGGACAAATAAATAGAAACTCATCCCTGAGCAATTCTAATTTATTATGCCCTGTTGTGGTTATTTTTAAAATCTATGTTTGCGTTGGCTTGCAGTTATCCTAACCTGGGCATCATTGCATGTGAACATGATAGAGGAATATGTTGCCACTTTCAGGGCTTGGATTGCACAGACGTGTTACGCCCCACCACAACGGGGTTGTGAATGCCTCGTTTTGGTGTTGACGGGGAAACATATGTTGGTTGCCATAGGGCCACAAATCCCACGTGTTGTGAAGCAAGGACCAAGGGAGCAGCGGAACAAAGCCGAGAAAAAAGGAAGAAATCACCACTACGAGGAAAGGGGACCGCTGCTGTGTTGGCTTATTGATACCTAGTACAGGGTAGTCGGTACTGGCTAATGTGATGTGAAAGTCAAACTCAGCTGTGACCAACAAGGCGAAAGCGAGCGGGTGACGTCACCGGGATCGACACTGGCCAGCCTGGCAGTACAGTCGCATTAAGAAAGGGCCTCATCTCGACAGAAAACATTGTTATATGGATCAGCGGGATTTTGTCCATCAAGTCGGGAAGCCTGCAGGTTATCCTGTATGTGCCGCTGGCATTAAATCACACGTGGAAATGAGGGGGAGAGAGGGCACGGGCGCAGGATTGGATCAGGGAGCAAGAGAAGGATTGACACGGACGCGGCGGATTGAAAATACCCAGAGAGGGGCAGAATGTTTCCAGAGTGCCAGGATTGGCAATCCTGCACAGGAGCGAGGATCTCGAGACGCAAAGGCCACCAGATCTTCGCCTGATTGCACAAATACGGATAACTTTGTCGAGAACCACGCGGTCTCTTAAGATTGAGCGGCGCCATTCTGTGGGTTCAGGCGTTTCAAGATGGCTCTTCTGGATTGCGCGCCTGCGTTTCCACAAGTTGTGCAACCAGGTCTTGGCTTCTTGGCGGTCGGGCCGTCCAAAGCAAGCATGCGAGCATGGGATTTAGATTGCGGACCGCTGCAGTCACATTCAACATCCAACTTTTTTTGCCTTGCCCTTCTTTCTGCGACAACCAGACCAATCCTTCGTCGCCATGATTGCATGTGCCGCGTGGCAGCCAAGGCACACAATGGCGATGGCGACAAGTCGCTGTCAGCTGATGGGAGGAAGGCAGCGTCAGCAGGGCCATTTGATACCGAAAAGGAGGGCATGAAGAAGCACGACGGAAACCCGGCAGAGCTGTGGGTGCTGTAAACGGAAAGCTGATATGGCCGGGCTAGCTTGGCGCGCAGCCAATGGGGAGCTGGATTATTTCTCTTGGCAACATGATCCTGGCCCATCTCCTTCTGATGTTGCGCCTCGTCGCGGGCAGAGTGGACAAGGACGGGACATGATTTCTGATTCAATGGCGCTAATGGGTCCCGCGATGCGGCAGAGAAGAACAATAACAACGATACAAGAAGAAAAAGTAAAACGCAAGGGGATTGCGGATTTGATCGGGTAATAAGCCAAAATAGTCGAGCGCTGGTCCAGTGAAGCGACAAGTTGAGCCAGTAAGCTTAATCACAACAGTACTTTGGAGCGCTGACCAGGGACCCATACGGGAGGGAACCCAAATTAACAAAGGGCGAAAAAAAAGCCACCACAGAGCATATCGCCTCTGTTTTTTTGGTCTTTCTTTTCGGAATAGTAGGTAGTTACTCTTCTTGTCATTAGTGTCAATGCTCATGCCGTAGCGGGCTGGCTATGGTGGATAGCGGCCAGGTACTCAGTAGCACCAGGGAAGTAGTGTCCTGCTTGATATCCCTGTTCGACGCCAAAATCTGGATCTTGGTCTCGACTCGACTCCCTAGCACCTGCGCCTGCGTCATCTGTTTTGCTGGTGTCAGTTGGTGTGTCTCTCGTTAGTTGCTTTGGCTGGCTTCTCCCTCCCCCTCTAATCTTTTCTACTTCTTCCTTTTCCGTTTTCTCACCCTCTCCCACGACATTCCTGGTCCTGGTCTTGCTCCCGCCCTCGTGCTTCGAGTCTCATCGAGCCATTGCATCGCAGCTGCAGACGCACGAGCTTCGACCAGTGGCGACGCCCGCTCTAAGACATTTCAGCTGCGAGTTGCGCGCCCCAAGACCGACGACAACCACGCGCTTGCATATTGCTTGCGTGAGCCTTCGCGCGCAGTCAGCAGCCCATAAGCCCGTCTCTGGCTTGTTTTCAACCTTCGAATTGGTCACCGGGCTGCAACATGGCGACCAACGACGTCGATAGGCCTTTGACGGCAGACGAGCGCAACCCGTATGCGTCGGCCAGCCGCTGGCGGCACCAAGAATCGTCAGCTTTCAGCGAATATGCTGCGTCGCATTCTGCGGCGCGAAGCCCCGTCCAGCACGGCAGCTCCAGCGATCTGGCCAACTTCCTCAACTCGTCGCGCATCAGCCCCGAGGGCGATGCTCGCAGTGCGCACAGCGGCGGGAGGCACCAGCCCCTTACTGTTGCTGCTGCAGAGGCGAACCCTGACGGCCCGGGTCTGGGAAGCTCCGAAGAGACCGAGGCGCCAGATGGCAAAGAAATTGTCTGTGGACCCCTTTTGAACTATCGTCGCATGGCTGAGGGCCGCTGGTACGGAAGCGTTCTCATTGTCGTCCGCGGTGGTGGAAAAACACACCTCCACCAGCCGGTCTTGGCTCTCCGACGGACCTCGAGCGCATCGCAAGCCGCGGCGCCCGGCGGGACCAATGGCGAAATCAACGGTACCGAACTGTCGAACGGAGCGCCCGAGGCAACCCTGGTAGAGTCGCATTGCCTTTATTCCGACCCTCGCAACACATTTTGGGCGTTTGACCTTTGCGTCCCAGTCGACGTCACCGAGACAAGCTACGAATATGAGATTCCCGAATTGCGCTTCTCGTCCGAACACAAGCCCCGAATCAACAAATTCTTCGTCGCCGCCAAAAATGAGTCGATGCGCATCATGTTCCACTCGTGCAACGGCTTCAGCGTTGGCACCGACGAGGATGCGTGGAGCGGACCTGCTTTGTGGAACGATGTGGTTCGCAAGCACAGCGCCGTTCCCTTCCATGTCATGGTTGGAGGTGGTGACCAAATCTACAACGACGGAATCCGAGTAGATGGCCCTCTGCGCCCATGGACCGATATTAGCAACCCCAAGAAGCGCCGAGACTACCCCTTCCCCGAGAAACTCCGTGCCGAGTGCGACGACTACTACTTGAAGAATTACATTCGTTGGTACAACACGGCGAAGTTTGCGGAAATGAACGGCCAGATTCCCCAGCTCAACATCTGGGATGATCACGACGTGAGTCCAGCAACACCTGGCTTCGATGTCGTCATATTGACCAGTTTCTAGATTATCGACGGGTTTGGCTCATATGTGGATAACTTTATGCGATGTGACGTTTTCCGAGGCATTGGTGGTACTGCGCACAAGTATTATATGCTTTTCCAACAACACATGCCACCACCTCAATCCACTTATACTACAGGTAGGACTACTAGAATTGGGTTGAAAGACATACTGACCGTTTGTAGACTACGCCGCCCTTGAATCCTCGACACAGGGAGCCGATCCTAACCAGCTAATTGACACCTATGTTGCACCCCAGAAGACTGAAGCTCAGTACATTCTGGGCACTAAGCCCGGCCCTTACGTTGCGGAACATTCGCACAACATGTATGCTCGGCTTGGAGCACGCATTGCTCTGCTGGGCATCGATGCGCGAACAGAGGTTAGTTCATTTAGTGTGAGTTGCGTAACTATGAGCTAACCTAGGATGCAGCGAACCCGACACCAAGTCAACTACCCAGAGACATATGACGCCATATTTGATAGACTACGAACGGAACTCCAGGCAGCGGCAAACTCCGAACAGCCAATCAAGCATCTCATTTTGCTACTTGGTATTCCCATTGCTTACCCGGTATGTGCAAGCTTATTTTATCGGCATATACGAAATCTAACAATAGCCGTAGCGGTTGACATGGTTGGAAAACATCTTCCGCAGCCCTCTTATGGGACCTGTAAAGCTCTTGAACCGCAGATTTGGCATTGGCGGAGGCCTGTTCAACCAATTTGACGGTAGCATCGATCTTTTGGATGACCTTGATGATCACTACACTGCCAAGACTCACAAGAAGGAGCGACATGATTTGATGGTTAGACTGCAGAAAATATCGGCCGAGTTCTCGATCCGAGTGACTATTCTCGGAGGCGATGTGCATCTGGCGGCTCTGGGCCGATTTTACTCGAACCCGGACCTCAAGATTCCCGCAGAGGAGGACCATCGGTACATGGTCAATGTCGTTTCATCGGCCATCGTCAACAAGCCTCCGCCTCAAGCTGTCGCAAACTTGCTGGCCCGTCGAAACAAGATTCACCACTTGAACTCGAAGACGGATGAGACATTGCTTGACCTGTTTAACAAGGACCCTGGCGAGTCAACCAAGACGGCAGGCCACAACCACTGCACCATGCCGAGCCGAAACTTTGCCTCCATCACGGAAAACTCGCCCAACAATACGGGTGCCCACTCCAATGGCCACGCAGTCGAAGAGGAGCAATCGTTCCTGGGCAAGAATGGACACAGCACTCTGCACAAGGGCGAGGTTGGATCCGGTACAGGGCACAAGGCAGCTTTGCGGGAGACGCACGGAGCTGGCAATGACGGAACGCTGGACGTGTGCATCAACGTCGAGATTGACCAGCGTGACCCGGAAGGCCACACCGAGACGTACGGTCTGACGGTACCGGCGCTCGACTACCGCAAGAGGGATGATGAGCCCGCAACTCCACCCCCGGCATCAGCCGACTCAAACCAGTAATTTTGGGAAAAGACTGGCGGAGCGTGTTTTGCTGACGGACACATTTTGTGCGTTGGATGATTGAGAAGCATGTGTCTTATCTATGTATTAACGGCCGCAACCGGACGCAATGGCCCGGTGGAATTACGGGCGGATGAAAGTGGAGTCGAGTCGGAGAGCCGATAATGTCTGTTTGATGATGGGTCCTGGAATAAGCCTGAGAGAGCCGAAGTGTGGAGAAGGATAGCTCCCCAGAGCCGCAGTTATGATGATGGCCAGTGGGGGCGGAGCTATTAGATGTACGATGGGGATTGGCCTTTTTTCTTTTTCTTCCTCTTTTCTTTCTTTTATACTGTAAACGCAAAGATACCTCTGTGAAGGAGAGAAGCAGGAGAGGTGAGGGTTCGAAGAAAGGGAACGAGAGGAGAGGTCAGTTGTGGATAATCCGGGGAAGGCATCGATGCCATGATTCTGGCATTCTCTTTTTAGTCTTAATAGTAACTGGCGGCACTGCACACACACTGCAGTGTCTCACATCACCGCTCGGTTCCCACGGGAAAACGCTTTTTGACACTGCGACATATTCCTGGAACACAGTCTCGACTCGCTTCCAGTCATAGCCCATGTAAGAGATGGGCACATGACCAAGCCTGCAAGAACCAGCCCCCCCACCACCACGTCCCCGCGCTGAACCGTTCGGCAAAGCGCGGTACTCCTGACAGGAGAAGGACGCAGCATTTCGCCATCCCGGGACCCTCCCCACCCCGGACTTTGCCTTTCTCTTACTAGGGGCCGTCTAGGTGGAAAGACGGGGTGCGGCTCTTCGCGGGAGAAAAAAAAAAGCAAGGGACAACACGAGGGAACCCAAAATAAAAAAAAAAATGGCCGAAACCGGCGGGGGGGCCCGGGGGTTTGTTTTGCCAAAGTGAGATCAGATTTGCCATTGACCAATCATTTAGCTGCGACGAGAGGGAGGCCCGACAGGTGGGATTGCTTATGCTTATGGCGAAGGAGGAAGCTGTGCTGGGCTTTTTTTTCTTATTTTTTTTTTTCTTGGGTTGTCACGTAGCTTGATTCCTAATGTTGTCAGCCAGATCAACAAAGCTGCCATGTGCTTTCCACACTCTTGATTCACAATCACTAGAGAAAAAAAAAACCTTTACAGCTTGAAACATTCTCATTCCTCCTTCCCCTTATCGCCGTTTGTAACCAGACGACAAACACCGCCGGGGACGTCATGCGGCCGGCGGCCCCACGGTCCCCCCCCGCCTCCCCCCTCTATGCTCCACCCCTGTCCGCACGCACTGTCAGTGATTTGTTTGCAGGGCGAACGGTCTTAGGCCGCAATAAACCGAGTACAGCGATGAGCGCACTGTAGGCGCAACGGTGACGACGCGAGACGACGGTATGGCGGAGACACAGGAGGAGAAAAAAAAACAAATAACATGAGGCCATGAGGTTTTGGCTGAAGCCGCTAAGAAGCTTATTGGCAAAAGGGAAACGTCGGCCGGGAAATCTCTTGTCCCTTTCTTCGCCTACATATCAACGTCCTGCCCGCCCTCGCACCTTTGCATCTTAATCCTCCCACCTTATCTATCAGCGGCTCTTTTCTTTTTCATTTGCTTTCTTTTTGTGATACCCTCCATTGACGATAGCCCGCATACACACACACACACACATTCACAAAATGTCTGCCATGCTCGCCAGGGCAGGTGCCCAAGGTCTTCGATCGGCCACGAGGGTCCAGCAGATGCGGGGTGCTGCTACTCTTGCTGCCTTCCGACCTCCCAAGGTCTTCAATGAGCCCAACGTACGTAAATCCATTCATTTCAGAGTTGGAAACATTGCGCTGCAGCAGAGAACAGCAATGAGCACAGGATTGAAAGTGCGGGGCAATTGAAACATGGATACAGCAGCTAACGCACGTCATTATAGCAACACTACCTCAAGGGCAGCGAGCAGCGTGAGGGTCTGACTGCTGCTGTCGAGAAGCTCCAGAAGAAGCTCCCCCTCGAGGTTCCCGTCGTGGTTGGCGGTAAAGAGGTATGTAGCAACCCTTCGTGCATGTCACTCGTCAAGGCGGGGTTGTTGGCGTCACGATAGCAATGCGAATGGACGTATCTGACTGAAACACCACCACAGATTAAGGCCTCCGCTCTCTCCAAGCAAGTTAACCCTGCCGACCACGCTACAACCGTTGCATCCTACCACACTGCCACTCCCGCCGATGTCTCCAAGGCCATTGATGCTGCTCTGGCAGCCAAACCAGCCTGGGAAAACCTTCCCTTTGCCGACCGAGCCGCCGTCTTCCTCAAGGCTGCCGACCTTGTCTCCACCAAGTACCGCTACGATATCATGGCCGCTACCATGCTCGGTCAGGGCAAGAACGCGTGGCAGGCCGAGATTGATTCTGCAGCTGAGCTGGCTGACTTTTTCCGCTTCAACGTTCACTATGCTGAGCAGCTCTACAACGGCCAGCCCGAGCACAACTCGCCTGGTGTCTGGAACCGCCTCGAGTACCGACCTCTCGAGGGCTTCGTCTACGCCGTGAGCCCCTTCAACTTCACTGCCATTGCCGGTAACCTCCCCGGTGCCCCTGCAATTCTCGGAAACGTTGTTGTCTGGAAGCCCAGCGACTTCTCCATCGCCTCTAACTGGCTCGTTTACAACATCCTTCTTGAGGCTGGTTTGCCTAAGGACGTGATTCAATTTGTTCCCGGAAACCCTGTCGAGGTGACTAAGGTCGTTCTTGAGCACAAGGAGTTTGCTGGTCTTCACTACACCGGCAGCACTGCTGTTTTCCGTCAGCTGTACGGTGCCATTGGCCAAGGTGTCGCCGAGGGCCGTTACCGATCCTACCCCCGCATCGTTGGAGAGACTGGGGGCAAGAACTTCCATCTGATTCACCCCACTGCTGAAATCGACAACGCTGTCAAGCAGACCGTCCGTGGCGCCTTCGAGTTCCAGGGTCAGAAGTGCAGTGCCACCTCTCGACTGTACGTCCCTAAGTCCATGTGGCCCGAGTTCAAGGAGAAGCTTGCGGCCGAGGTCGAACAGCTCAGCATCGGCGTCCCGTGGGAGCACCAGAACTTCCTGGGCCCTGTGATCCACCAAGCTTCGTTCGACAAGCTGTCAGGTGCTATTGATGAGGCCAAGACCGACAAGGACTTGGAGCTGGTTACCGGTGGCAAGTACGATTCCTCCAAGGGCTACTTTGTGCACCCTACCATCTATGCCACCACCAACCCCAACCACAAGTTCTTCTCAACTGAGTTCTTCGGTCCCATCCTCACCGCCTACGTGTACGATGACGCTGCTCCCGATGCTTTCGGCTCCGTGTGCAAGCTGGTCGAGTCGACCTCCGAGTATGGTCTGACTGGTTCTATCTTTGCCGCTGACCGCGAGGTTGTGCGCTCCGCCGAGGAGAAGCTCCGCAATGCCGCTGGCAACTTCTACGTCAACTGCAAGAGCACTGGTGCTGTGGTTGGCCAGCAGCCCTTCGGAGGTTCGCGAGCAAGCGGCACCAACGACAAGGCCGGTAGCCAGAACCTGCTGACCCGCTTTGTCAACGTTCGTGCCATCAAGGAGGAGTTTGTGCCTACAACCAAGGTCATCTACCCCAGCAACGAAATCTAAGGCTGGAGCTAGGGCTGAGCATCAAGGGACGTGTGTCTGATTGAGAGACACATGGAATGGGTTTGCTAGCCATGCCGGAATCCCGGTTGGCAAGGGTAGCGATCAACAAAGGCTGGCGGAGTTTTGATATTGGCTAGTTGCTGGGTTTCGGGAGTCTAAAGGAAAACACCGGGTGGGAATTGATGTACATGACGCACATGCGCGCACTTGAACGGGAAAAAGCGTACAGAGTCAGCCATACCGCACATCAGCTGGAGTCGCTCAAGTCGGTCAGGGATGCTGAATCGCGGGAAAGAGATGCGCGTGGGGCGCTGTTGAACCAGGGGTTTGAGACGGTGCAGTCTCGAAGGGCCGCAGAGCCCCCCCACGTTGGCTCACGCGAGACGGTGATGGGTGGATTTGTCCCGGACCTGGGGACGGGTGGTTGTACTAGACAGTCGGCGGGATACTGGAGCACGTGCTCAACCCCCGTAGTAGGACGAATAATGAAAGCCAAATTTCCACGACCCTTGCCCTGACCTTGACCCTTGTCTGCGACGCGCCGGCCACGGGCTGTGCGACCATCAGCATCTGGCGATTTGGCTCGTGGTGGAGGGCGCGAGTAAGCACCAGGATCTGGGATGGGCACACGTGCTCGCGTGCCTTGGAACTGGTGGTTTTCGTATCGTGCAGTGGTGGCGGGCCATGAGACTTGACGTGCTGGTTGACGGAGGCGGAGGTGGAGATTGACCGCGATAGAGGATAGTGAGGAGGTGGAGGAGGTGGAGGCTCCATTGTGGAGGCTGTGAGGGCCCGGATCATTCACTTGGCGATGTGGATAGATTGAAACGCAGATGCGTGGTCATACTGCACGACATGTGATGACAGGGCGAAAGGAGCAATTGATCTTGCTTCTGGTGTTTCTCGATGTCTCTTGAGGCATCCCACTTGGCATGTGAGAGATGAGTGCACCCACAGCGGCGAAAACTCTATGGTCAACTGAGTGGAGGAGGACTTGTTGAGCGGCCCCGTCAAGAATTTGTGGTTTGCGTCTTGTCGGTGATCGCTCTGGGAAAGTCGGGGTTTTGATGGGTCTGTGCGAGCCTTGGCTGCCAGGTTGGCCTGCTTTTATTTCGACGTCGGGGATAAGGGTGAGGGGACCCAAGCATATCGTGCCCAATTGATATTTGTCGCCGTCTCACAGTGAGGGTTCTGGTGCTGGTATGCGCTGTGGCGGGAACTGTGTGAGGCGACATATTTGGTCGAAAGATAACGAGATGAGAGTTGGATGATGTTGTCGTTTCAGCGACGAGGTTGCTTTTTTCCTTCTTCTTTGCTTCTTTTTGATCGATTGACGCCCCAACGGACAGAAGTAGCAGGACCTTCTACGAACCCCATTGCACCTGCACAACAAGCCCAATAAGCTCGCAATCCCCCATTTTCTAGCCGCGCTGATGTCCTCCACTTGCCTCCATCCCCATTGTTCTTTGCCGAACTGGGGGTGACCTGCTGCAAAGGGCTCAAGTTCAAGCCAAGCTTTTTTGCATCTACGGCCACCCCATGTCGCTCTTTCCCTCCTTGGGTGGCGCCCCCCCGGCAAGCCCACGCCTGCCTTCAACGCCGCACCAGCGACCACATGGGCGAATGCCCCGCTCTGATTCGTCGACGTGCTTGAACAACATCGGAGAGCACGCGACCATTTTCTCGATGATGCTTGGTCCAAAGCAAAGTCGCAGTTTCCATGATCCATCCTCCCTGGGGCCTGCAGGCGCGGATTGGATGAGCCCGAGGGCAAGAGCGGGTTCTCATGAGTGAAACTCTCTTGCCATGGGGGGAGATTGTGGCTTTTTCCCTTGTGGTTGGGGTTCCTTGGGGACTTTTTTGGCTTTGGGCTGCTTGGTGTCTTGTCGACGCTCACACTCGCTCGTGCGTGCTTGCGCCTGTGCCCGTTGGTTTAATCGTCCCTCGTTTTTGCTGTTCTGGCCTGGTCGTCCTCGTGCTCATGCTTCTGGTTCCTGTTCCATCCAAAAATCGACAGCGGGTGGCTCGCCTCCTTCACCCTCCTTCACCCTCTGTGCGTGTGCGTGCGTGTGCTTGTGCCCCCTTCTTCTTCTGTCGTCCGCCTGTCTTTATTATTCGTCTCTTCCGCACCCATCTGACACCCGCATTGCTGCTCTCTCGGGGCGTGTGAAACCCGGTCACAGAAGCAAGAAACAAATTGAAGAGCGGCTCATCTTCTCCGGCTCGTCCGTTTTCCTCTTCTTGGCGCTGTCCCTCCGCCCCGTCTGGCCCTATCGCA
Organism: Calonectria honghensis; assembly: GCA_013403855.1. Taxonomy (NCBI): domain Eukaryota; kingdom Fungi; phylum Ascomycota; class Sordariomycetes; order Hypocreales; family Nectriaceae; genus Calonectria; species Calonectria honghensis. Next base: position 55,580 of record VTGB01000051.1, read on the forward strand.
ACCTGACTACTTTCTTTCACCTACCGCCATCTGCCCTCGTGCTCTTGGGCCGTGCTTCTCTTGCTCGCGAGACCAGGCCTGCCTAGCCCAGGATAGACTGTATTGGACCAGACGCAACCCTGTCACCGACGATCGAATCTGCCGGACCCTCCTCGCCCTTCTCACAAACTCTCCGTCCCTCCTGCGGCTTCTGGCTTTTCGATTTTCTCTTATCCCTCACCCTTTTCTACTTCGGATGCCCGAGAGAATCGTGACTGCAGTCGATCTCAATTGTATCGTCGTGGCGAGCAGTGGTCCTTGGCAACGCAACATCACATCGCGTCGCATCCCTCACGGCCTGTAGCCAAGACAATATCGACACCCGTGCCTGCGCACTCCTCGTATTTGGCTTCTCACACCTCTTTTTTTTATCCCGTCACACTCTCCAACGTTGCCACTTCTTTGTCACCTTTGATCTTTTAGTACTTGTCTGACTTGCCCCTCGGTCTTGCTGCTTCCAAAAAAGGTTGTGGTCGCTGAGGCTCATCATCACCTTCATATTCACATCATTCGCAACAACGGGCAATCCGTCTCGCATCTCCACAGTCGCAAAGATGCCGCGACCTGGCCTTCCACTTACACCAGGTTCCTCGTCTGACATCAAAGGCAAGGACGGCACACAACAACTTGCTTCTTTTCAGCTCTCATTTGAACTACCGCCCCCGGCTTTGCACGACCCCTCTCGGATATCACCATCAGGTTCTCGAGTCTCGCCCACTGACACCAAACCGCATCCTCTTGCCACATCATCTCCAGCCGCCACATTCCCCATGCAGCCCGCCGAAACTGTAAAGGCTCGCCGGCGCTCCTCTGCTGCCAAGGAGGCGAAAGAAAATACATTTGCTCTGCCCCCTCCTCCCACCCGTTCTCGAAAGATTATCCAGATGAAGCCCCGGACCCAGGAAGCAAATGGAGATGCCAGTGCCAGCAAGGAGACGAAGACAGCTGGCAAAATGACAGCAACGAAAGCAGCCGGGTCTGGCGTGGCGCCCAAGACAATTGCGGCTGCCGGTGCTAAGGCTGATGACAATGCCGCTGGCGCCAAGGGTAAGAAGAAGGAACCAAGCGCTACTAGCGCGGCTGGCCGCAAGATCGCAAGGAAGACGGCCCACAGTTTGATTGAGAGGCGGAGGCGAAGCAAGATGAATGAGGAATTTGCCGTGCTGAAGAGCATGATCCCAGCTTGTACTGGAGAGATGCACAAGTTGTCCATCTTGCAGGTTTGTGGTCCGAACGTCATGTGTGAGTATCGTTGATGGCTAACATAGAGCCACAGGCCTCGATTGAGTACGTGCGGTATCTTGAAGACTGTGTGGCCAAGTTAAAAGCCCAGCAACAAGACGACAACCAGACCCACCCCGAGTCCGGTCGCCAAACCCCAACGGCCCGTGATCGCCTACCATCGATCCGCGAGTTTCACCCCACCTTCCGGCCTGATCTTACAGGAGACGGTGACATTGACATGGAAGATTCCGAAGTCGAATCCCCCACCATGACCTACAACCAAGAGGTCAACGCACATCAGCCTTCAGTCTCGCCAGCCCTCCCAGCCCAGGACGCCATCGCCGCTCGCCACCGACAGCACTCCTACTCTTCCGTATCAACAGATGCTCGACGCTACAGCTTCAGTGCATCAGCCACCACATCACCTGCATTTGGTCCCCAGGCTTTCGGTGCTGGCCCTTATGCCCGCAGTGATGCTTCAGCCCCTGGGTCAACACTGACAAGCCCGGCTCTCGACCCGCAAAGTGAGCTGGACCAGGAAGCTATGGCTGCCTTGTTGATGCTAAATAATGATCGCCGCGGATCCAAAGGGAGGGGGTTGTCGGTCCGTGATCTACTCAGCACGTGAGTTTATCGCAGTGGTACATCTGTCATGATTGGTGTTGTGATTGGGGTTTGGGAAAACAGGAGGCGTCTGGAGTTTGGTCGTGAGGTCGCCACAAAATGTTTAAAACAAGATCCTTTGCAATGATGGGGCATGGTGGTATAAGGTGCCCCGACATCGTTTGATACGCAGGATTTTGGAAGTTTGGGAATGTTTCATCCCCGGTTACCGCGGTTCGATGCAACCCACCGAGCGATGGCAGTTCAAGGCGAGACCGCGACCTCTCAAAACCAATTAGTTTAATTCCTGAAGTTTTCCATGTCCCAAGGGACTGGTACATAATGTCGCATTTTAGAGTAACTGATTGGCAATTGGATATGGTGGGAGACGGTATGGGATCATTAGAATGAGAAGATTTTCTCTCGGGATACGGAGTTTGAAGATGTGGGGGCGTCGTTTGATTATTGCCGTCGGGGCCATTTTTATTACTTCATGACCTCGGGTAACACAGTGCTTGTTGAGGTTCCTGCAACGGTATATAGTTTATTCTTGTGCATTTGGTATAGAAATGAGGGAAAATTACGGGTCTTGGAAGCATTCCATAATGGACACGCATGTGAGACAAGTGCATAGCTCTGTGGTTTTTTTGCGTTTTGTTTGCATGAAAGAAGGACGGGGAAGCATTTGCTCCGGTAAACCAGGGGCAAGATCTTGCACCAAAGTCTTCAATCCATGGACTATCATTGATCAACTTCGCAATAAAAGCTACATGCGACATTTCCTATTGAATAACGACAGTATTGAAGCAGCTATAGCTGAATTCTAAGTTAATGTGTCGCCACGCATTAGTATTTCCCAAAATTAACAATCTCAACATGCTTGCCATCTTGGCATTGTTTTGGAGAATGTTTGTTTGCTCGATTCACACACATTCGTTGGTGTTGGGTGCCCAAGGCAGATAGGTTTGCAATGATTCACGATTCCAGTTTCTGTATTGCGACTTTAACTTCGCCCTGAGCTCAATACCATAGTCTTGGCCTAGTGCTAAGGTCAATATAGCATAAACTGATGACATTCATTCAGTGCTGATCCCCATCGGCCATAAACCCGACCTGATGCCGTGTTCAATCCAACCTCTACCACAGCATGTATAGAAGAGCAGTCATATCGTCGCTTTAATTCACTGCTGGGTTTCACACCAAAAGCAGCCCCATGGCTTGTATCACTGTCAAGCAAACCTGTTAACCCACCCAACTCCAAGCCCTAATCTCTAATTCACAGTTGGCTTGATACTAAAAAGAACACCGTCGCTTGTGTCACTATCAAGCAAATGCGAATCCTTTCAGCTCCAAACCCCAGCGGCTGTACTGTAACTGTCGACAATCATTTACTAATCCACACATATACTTATTTCCATCACATGAAATAATTGATCGTCTTCCTTTTCCTTTCCTCTTACATTTACCTTCCTGACTTCTTTGCTCAACTGCGTCTCAAACCTCTCTCTTTCTCCATTCCCCTTGATATGAAAGCATTTCCAGCCACTTGTCTATCGTCAGGGCTTCACTTCTAACGACAGACGTACCTGGCATCCGGGAATCCAGAACTTTCCACCATCCTCAAAATGATCGTCACGTTTCCTCATGGTGCATTCGATCCAAAACTCGGCTACATACAAGACGACCCCAGAGGGGCCTCAGATAGGCAGTACAGCTACCTCTGGGACAGCTGTCCCGGTGTGAACCCCTTTATCCCGCGCGCCCCGATCACCTTTATCGCGCCGTTTTGATACCTCTCGCAGTGAACGCCCTGGAAAGAAGAGAAATGGCTCTGAGAGCTTGGGCTTCGAAGGCCGTTACTATGGACGGGGCTGGAAACATGAACTGCCCCGACCTATGCTCTGCCTGACCCAACACCCTGCCCCCTGAATGACCCGTACAAGGATGACAGCGTCATTGGTGATAAACATTGCCATGGAATATTCAGCGATGCATTCGTCGAGGAGGGGTCGAAAGTCGAGGCCGCAAGGAGATCAATGGAAAGGAGAATCTGCCTCTATGACAGCTCTATGACAGCTCTATGGCCTCCTTGATCCAGAAACCCCACGATCTTGCAACTGGCCATGACACCGACCTGGGAACGCCGAGTAAAAGCACTGCGACACGTCGGAGTATGACGAGGCCCATAGCCCCACCCAAGGAAGATGGTCAAGTAAATACTACATGTTTGACACTTCAACCGCACAAGGCTGCGATATTACCCACATGTGAAGGCAAACCTATGAGGTTTGTGCAGAGGAGCTCTTCGAAGAAGAACCTAGCTTTAGCAGCTAGGTTAATCTACCCGAGTTGTATATATACTTGGGAGCAGCTGGTTGGCGGTTAGGTCAATTCGTCAGTGGTGTCGTAACTGTCCAATACAAAACGCGCTTTTGCACAGACTATAACATTGGCTAAAGCTGATGACAGTGCGAGCTCCAATATACACTAGAGTTGCTGACCAAGCATCTTAGCCAATCATTGCTGCAGAGCCCGCCGTAAGTTGCTGCGCGTATGTAAGCGCCATGGGCTTGACCTGCTACAGCCTGATCTTGTGCCCAACAGATATTGCTGATTTGATCCTTTTTCCCTTTTGCATACCATCTATGATAAATATTCGCACATTGTCTTTCTTTGCTTAAGATACCTAATCAGCCATGTCAGACCCCCGAAAGTACACTATCGGCTGGATCTGTGCCATTCCCACCGAGTTCGTCGCCGCCCAGGCTTTCTTCGAAGAAAAGCACGAGGGTCCCGAAAAAGTCGCTCAAAACGATAACAATAATTACGCTTTGGGCCGGATCGGAAACCACAATGTTGTGGTAGCTGTCTTGCCTGATGGAGAGTGTGGGACTACCTCCGCTGCCGTTGTTGCAAGAGATATGCTCCATACCTTTCTCAACGTGCGCATTGGATTGATGGTTGGCATTGGTGGTGGTGCGCCAACTAAAAAACATGATATCCGGCTAGGCGATATTGTGGTTAGCGCTCCACGAAATGGAGAGAGTGGTGTTCTCCAGTATGACATTGGCAAAACCATCCAAAACCAAAGCTTCCAACAAATAGGCATCTTAGACCAGCCACCTATGCTACTGCGAACAGCAGTAGGTGCACTTCGGGCGCAGTACGAACTAAATGGCCACCAACTTAATACCAATGTTGATATAGCTTCAAAAAGTATTAAGAAGCGGAAAAAATACCTGCGCCCACCTATAACAACCGATAGATTATACCAATCTAATGTTATACATAACCCAATCGAACTTCAGTGTTGCGGTGAACTAGTGGATAATAGCTCATCTTACCTAGTGACCCGAGTAGAGCGGGATGAAGAGGAGGATAATCCGTCGATCCACTATGGCTTAATTGCCAGCGCAAATCAGTCGATGAACAATGCACATCTCCGGGACAAGCTTGCAGCTGAGCATGGGATTCTTTGCTTCGAAAGGGAGGCAGCTGGCCTCACGAACCACTTCCGATGCTTGGTAATTCGCGGCATCTGTGACTACTCTGACTCGCATAGAAATGGGCAATGGCAGGGCTTTGCGGCTATGATGGCGGCGGCATATGCGAGGGACCTACTACTCCGAGTTCTGCCAAACAAGGTAGAAGCTGAGCAACCGATCGCGGATACCCTTGCGTCTAGTATGTATATCCCTTGAGTATTTACTCTGCTGAGCCTCTTCTGAAGCAAGACAGTACAAGCTAGTGTAGACCAACTTTGCCTCACAGCAAACGAAACGCAACATGAAGTAAAGACCCATACGTACGTGTGATAAGTATGCTTTTTAATGGGATGGCCTGCTTATTATTACCTAGCGTGCTCCTAGCTAGCATTAAACAAGACGTCCAAGACCAGAGTTTGAGGATCAATGAGGACGCATCCGCCTATCGCAGGACTCACTTCTTGATGGACTTTGCTTGCGATCCGAATTTCATTCAGCGATCTGATATCTGGGCATGGATGAAAGAACAATATGATGGGCCAGCTAGACGCATGGCACTTGTGGGCATGGGCGGCTTTGGGTGTGTTTACTATACGCTTTGCAATAAATTGGTGCTGATTTTATATAGAAAATCTCAGCTCGCAATCCACTTTGGGCACCATATCCATCAAGAGTTACCCGCGACAAGCATCTTCTGGGTACATGGTGCTAGTAGGGCTACGTTTGAAGCGTCGTACCGTAAAATCGCCGAGATGCTGCTATTGCCGCAGCGGGCCGACACAAAGGTCGACCTGTTAGCCCTGGTACGCGACTGGTTACAAAAGGTCGATGGTAGCCCCTTCTTAATGGTCATTGACAGTGCGGACAATATCAGCGCTTACTCTAGTAATGCAAAACACAACAAGGGGCTGGCATCATACCTACCAAAATGCAACCACGGCAAGGTGCTGATCACAACACGAAGTAGAGACGTAGCCGAGAAGCTCACTGGAAACAGCAGGTGTATCCAGAAAATACCTGTGATGGAGCCCAACCAGGCGCTCCTGCTATTGTGGAGTAGGTTTGGAAGAAAGGAAGAGAAAGAAGGCGACGCTAGGGATTTGATTCAGGAACTGAATTACATACCGCTAGCTATTAGCCAGGCGGCGGCGTATATCGAGCGCCGAAGCCCTCGAGTGACGATACGGCTGTACCTGGAAGGTTTGAAAGAAAACCAAATGCGAAAACAAGGATTGCTGCGCAGCGACAAGGGCGATCTTGGGCGATATGACGACGTGTCGAACTCCGTATTGGTCACATGGCAGGTAACATTTGAGCAGATACGTCAGGAGAGGCCTAGCGCTGCCGACCTTCTGTCACTAATGAGTCAGTTCCAAGCTCAGAACATACCAGAGGACATGCTGCACAGTTATAACAAAGGAAGCAGAGACAATACTGGCATAGACCCTGAAATTGTATACCTCAAAGACAGAGATCGCGAAAGCTTTGAGGATGATATGGATGTGCTGAGAGGATATTCTCTTGTTACTCTGGTTACAGATGGTTTCTGTGAGATGCATTCGCTCGTTCAATTCTGCACTCAGTCGTGGATTTCAGAGTATGAGGATTCTATGCGATGGCGGCTATTGTTCATAAGATTGGCTGCAGAACATTTTCCGTTTGGCACGTTTGACACGTGGGCGCTATGCCAAAGCATTCTTCCTCATGTTGAGCCTGTGTTAGCAACGGGGGCTAAAGGGCTAAGCAATGTTGATTGTTGGGCCGAATTATTGACAAATGTATCGCGATACATGTTGATGATTGGCGAGTATGCAAGAGCGGAGATATTAGGAGAAGAGGCGACTAAGGTAAGGGAGAAGAACCTGGGACTTAGTCATCCTGATACACTGAGCAGTATGGCCAATCTTGCATCGACATACAGGAACCAAGGCCGATGGGAAGAGGCAGAGAAGCTAGACGTGCAAGTAATGGAGACTCGCAAGATCAAGCTAGGAGTTGACCATCCCGATACACTAAGCAGCATGGCCAATCTTGCATCAACATTTTGGAACCAAGGCCGATGGGAAGAGGCAGAGAAGCTAGAGGTGCAAGTAATGGAGACTCGCAAGATCAAGCTAGGGGTTAACCATCCCGATACACTGACCAGCATAAATAACCTGGCTTTTACTTGGAACAGCCAAGACCGCTATAAAGAAGCACTAGCGCTAATGGAGTCTTGCGTCCAGGCTCAACAACGAGTCCTTGGTATATATCATCCAGACACAGTATCATCGTTGCATACTTTAGAAGAGTGGAGGCTCACCAGGTACCAACCGAAGCACCACAGAAGTTCAAGCAGTAAACAGCTCAAAGGAGCCAGCGCTGTTATGTTCGATCATAACCAGACTCTCACCATGAGACAGCCAGATGCGGGCAATACGAAAGAAAAAACAATCCTCTCAGAAACCTACAACCAAGGCACTGGCGGCTACTTCAATAGTGCCTTTAGCATGGCTCCAGATCTTACCGCGGCTTACGGTAAAACCAACCAGATGCAGGCGACCCCAAAGCTTAATCAAACTACCAAAATCCCTTCGTCGTCATCGGTTAGAACAGAGCGTTTTGATGATGTCGCGCCGGGGACAAGTAGAGCCGGCGGGCCCGAGGAACATGCTGCAGACACGAAGCTCCCCCAAGGCCAAAGCAATCTGTGCCACAACCCTGCTCAAGCGGCTAGTAGTCAAACCAGCACCGATGCCCCAGATAGAGGCCAAACCCTGAGTGAACTAGGCAAGCCAATGTTAGCCTTCTCAGCCACTGCGCCTAGAATCATGACCACATCTCCATCAGGGAATAGGTTGGATACATTTGAGACTATTGATGTTAGCCAGCATAAGGACGGTGCACGAAGCCGTTGGTGGCGAAAAAAGGAGGAAGAGAGTATGAGATCAGTAAGAGCGAAAACAGTGGCAAAGATAAGAGCTTGCCGGCGGGAGCTATTTAAACGCGAGAATGATTCATAGCTTTTGCGCAGCTATTGTTTGACACGACTAGGGAGTTCGATGACGGGGTTCTCCTTCAAAATGATATAAGGCTAAAAGTAAAGGTCAATTATTCTGCCTAACTTCTTTTCTTGCCTCCCTAGAACTAGATACACTTGATTAGAGCACTATTTTCACAAATAAACCAAGGGCTAGCTTCAAGCTTCGTGCCGCAAGACTAATAGCGCAAGGAAGAAGGAAGCCTCTGACCTGCCTACTTTGCCTTCTATCTTCCCACCGGCGGACGGGCGCCTTCCTGTGAAGAGGAAGAAATTAAACGTGATTGGATTTTGTCTTCTCGGTGTTGCCGTGCGAAACGTTGTGATTTTCCATTTTGGGCACCCTCGGGAAAATCGTGGGACCGTGTTGGGTCCTCGCAAACCGTGCTGGGTGAGCCCTGACAAGGACATGGCCAACCCCCCCGACCCAACCCCAAATTCAAATCCATTTCATCCAACTCACAAAATGCCTCATATCTCAAGATCGACCGTGTCGTAAAATAAAAAATAATGTTGCCGCTCGATGTTGTCGTGTAAAGGAACGCAAGTTCCCCATCACTTGCACTGCCCTGCGCTCCGCGCCCTGTCGCCAACCGTATTAGAACATCCCGCAAACAAGATGATGTCATGAAGCTGATCTGGTATTACATTCGAGCTCGCTCTACACCCCCTCCAAAGCTTCCAGACAAGGACAGCAACAGGTGGAAGGCTGGTCATGACGTCGACAATGGCGACAATAACTTCAGCTAAGAGAGTTATTGGATTTGGGGAATACACTTGATGCGTCAATGTGGGAGACAAAGTCTTGGCTAACGCAGTAGATGCTGGCTGGACCAGGTTATACAAGATATGGTGGATGCTACAACCAGGTTGGCTTGTCCCTTTGGCCCGTATCGGAAAGCATGCCCTCCTCCAGTGTTCCAGTATCGAGGGTACTTATACTCTACTGGCGAGCCGCTGGTTTTGGTGTCAGGATATCGGAGCAAGGCTTTTTGCGATCCAGGTCTAAAAACAGGCATTATGATTGGAGGGATCCGTTGGTAGGTAACTAGCTTGCATGGAGGATGCGTGATTCGAATATTTGCCCGACCGATGTTGTTGTAGTCTAGCTGGACGGACCCTCTACTGTAGGAACTAGATCGCCAATGTAACGACACACTTGCCGCGAGGTTCGGCAGGTGTCTGGAAAGAGAAGTCGCAAGAGTGAGGCAGTGTGCGAGAAATCACCAATCAATACGGTTGTCATGCATGTAGATTCTGGTGCTGCATTTTGAGCCAGTGGGGCGGTGGTAGCGCAGCACTGGTGGCGCACTGGAGGCCCCATCAGGAACCGGCACTGCCACGCTCTAGAAACGTTTTGCAGATAACCAGAGGCATTTCATGAGGCCAAAGGACCTTACTGATGTCATGGGGATCCCTCAGCCTAGGCAGGCGGATTGGAACCCTTATGATTGTCGTGCATTGCCTCGCCAAACTCAGTCTTGCCCAGAAGCTTATCGACTAACTTGATCCGAACACAAGCATCTTCAGCGCAGCGGCGGCTCATAATTAACGGCCTACCTTGCGACCGGAGTCCGAGCTGGGACAAGCCTGCCCTGCCTGCCCATCATCTCCGCGCTATCGCACTAGATACCCAACTAGAACAAGATGCATGCATGCATGTGCGCTGTGCATTATCAATGCCCGTGGAAAATGCATATTAGGATTTAAACTCGTACTTGGAGACACCTTATTGTTCGAGTGTGGAGGATCGCCGTCTGCAGACGCAGGGGTCTCAAGCGAAACCACCATTGCAATTGTTGGTATCATAGCCAGCCTACCACCAGTTGCTGTCATTGCTTGGAATATTTGGTGCCGAGCTGACACAAGGATTCCGGACCAAGGTCAGATTCACACTGTCCACCCCGATGGACCACTTGTCGCTGCAGCACTTCTAATGCGTATGGCAATAGAACATAGAATACGCAATAGCGCCAGTGGTCACGAGTTTACCCCTCTTCGCCCTGTCGCCTCTGACGCCCTGGTAATTTTTCTTCCCCGGTCCGGTCGACTTTGATACACGAATTATTCTTTAGTTTGGTTCAGCTATCGCGAAGCATGCGTGAGGCCATCTGAGCCGGGGGCTATCCTGCGGGTGTGTGAATGGCGTGAATAGTTCAAATACAATCAATATATTTTGAAAATGATGTGCTCTGTGTAACTCTGTGAGCGTGCTGTGGGCTGTTCGTTGGCTGTCATTCTCGATACCTGAGTCTACTATCCAAGTTCTCATTTTCGGATCAATGGGCCGAGAATGTCTCAGCTTGGTTGACCTCAAAGCCAAGGTGTTTTCGAACAAGTCATGGTACATGATGTTATCGTCTCGTACTATGCGCAGATTGTGGGAAAATGGTATTTTTGCCTTCAAGCGTGTGGAGACGGTGATAGTGAAGGAAGATCCCACGATGAGCGACCCTTTGGTGTACCAGTAGTTCCAGGAGTAAACAGTACATGTGCGGCATGATTTTGAGTCACGGGGCATACCGGAGCCAATGGGGAGCCAATGTCATGCTTAAGCTGATTATCCAGAGCAGAGTTCACCTTGACAACAAGAGGCACTAGACCAGCGTACTTCTTTGCATTGGCCAAGGATGACAGAGCAACACGGGCGCCGGTTTGGCTGACAATTTGTTGTTGATGCTGCACTAGATGCGAAGGATCCAATAGCACCCATGTAGCACTTGCTTTGTTGATAGCGATGATGGCTACAAAGAACCAAACTGACTTCTAGAAACAGACATGAATAAAGTCGCCTACCTGGACACCATACACATCTATCAAAAGATGTGATAGGCGATTGGCTGTTTCGTCAAGCTGATAGTATGTAAGTTGACCATCCCAAGTATCAATAGCAATAGTGTCTGGCCGGCTATGTGCCTGTCTTTATACGAGCTTGTGAACACAAGCCTGAATAATCTGGGGCTCTTCTGGATTGTGTGATCTGGCTTGCTGTAGATCCCAGTTGCCTGCAAAGGAGATTTCACTCATTTGGGTATTTCCTTGAGTGAGCAGCTGTTGCACAGTACAGCCGAAATGGTGGACCAATGCTTCTAGATGGGACTCAGGCACAAAGTTGGGGTTAAAAACAAAGGCCAGTTCCACATGATCCTCGTGGGCAAAACATTGCAAAACTAGATGATATGTGAAGTACCCTTCAGGTGCCTCCTCTTCCTCATAATACCCAGCGTCAGTCGAAAGTAGAACCTTGGCTTTTAGTGAGATATCATTGGATGCCATATGCTGCGCAAGTTGGATAACCAGCAAGCTATTAAAGTCGTAAGCTTCCTTGACTGCTTGGCTGGATTTGGCAATGTTTTGAAGGCCGAACTGCTCAAATGCAACCATGTCGGCTGCTTGCTGTTGTATGCCCTTCAAGAAACTCAAAACGCTAGTTTTTCCGTTTAATTTGACCCTAACAGAAATGGTAGCCACGGAAGGATCTGCCATCATGCCAATGCCGGGTACTGGCGCGTGACGACTAGATACAGTAGTTCCGAAACAGACATCATCAGAGTCACAGTACCGGGCAAGGACCATAGCCCAAGCAGTGCGCAGGATTTTTGCCTTAGTTATTGACCTACTATTGTCAGAAACAAAAGAGATCTTTTGCTTCATGATGCGGCTTGCGAGGACAACTTCGCTAAGGTCTGTTCGTGGGAAGATAGTACGTTGGGCGCCGGGCAACTGGTCTTCCCAATCTTTGACCGCTACGCTTCGAGCAAGCTAAAAACGAGCCCGGTCGATGTCGCTAGGAAGCCGATAGACATACTTCGCAATATATGATCCCAGTTATTTGACTGCCAAGGCCATCAACCCTTCTTAGAAGCCCGTGCAGGGGTAGGCATCATCAACTTCTTCATCATCTAACAACCCGCAAGCATCTCAGATAGTTGACTTTGCATTACAGTTTTCATGTTCTGGCAACAGACTGAACCGTTCTGCTGCGCATTGTAACGGCTCGTCGGTTTCTGAGATAGTGGTAGCAACCGCTGATAACCGCGGATCCATGAATATATCTTTCACGGTAACTATCAAACCAGCTTCTTGAGCCAATGTCGCAAATTGAATTGCAGTGATAGAGTCACTCCCAATGCGGAAGAGGCTATTGTCATGACCAACCAATTATGGTGAGAATTCCAGGATAGCGGCCCAGATCCCTTGGACCTGTTTTTCCATCACTGTAGCCGGGGTCTCTTTTCGCCTTCCGCAAGTGTGTATTTGTTTAACTCTCCTTGTGTTAACTTCGAGATCATCTGCTTAAGACCACCTCTATCCACCTTTGTAGATGGAATAGAAGGCATGAACCTGCAAGGGAAGAACGTTGTCGGGACCATGTAAGTAGGTAGCACCACGTTAAGTTGCCCTACTGTGGCAGCTATCTGACCTTGTTGTTCGGAGATAAAGGGGATAAAAATATCCTTATTTGTGCCAATGTTCCGACGAGTAGTATCGCTAAAGCAATAGAATGCCACAAGAGTTGCTCCAGCATTAACTCGATGAACATCAACCATAAACTACTTTACGCCAGGCAGTGATGTACGCATGTGATGTTCAACTTCTCCAAGTTCCATACGGAGGCCATGAATCTTGACTTGAGTGTCCTTGCAAGAAATAAATTGGATAGTACCGTCAGCACTGTAATAACATAGATCGCCAGACTTAAAAAATGGTTCTAGTTAGCCAAGGAACAATTAGGAGCCCACTCCGGAAGTGAAATAACGGTTGCTGCCTTAGTTCTAATAGGATCATCAAGATACTCTTGGAGTATAGTAGGCCCCTAAATAACAACTTCTCCAATATATCCAGTGGGGGCAAGCCGCTAAGGGTCCTCCGAATCAACAATCTAACAATAGCCGCCTACTGGAGTGCCAACGGTTTGTGGAGATTCATCCTTTGTGTACTACTTATGAATAGTGCTGAACACGTATGTTTCAGCTGGGCCCTATCCTGTAATAAGGCGGAGATGTTTAACCCAATCCTCAAACACGTCCCGACCCATAGGCTCCCCAGTGAGTAATAGAAGTTTAAGGCTGGGTATAACTTTATAAGATTTGGCCTTCCCCTTAATAACTTTGGTAGCCATAGCCCATAGTCTAGGGTCGCCAAATAAGTATCTAACGGTGATTGATAAGCCAGCCTTACTAGCAGAGGTAACGAATTAAATGGCAGTAATAGAGTCGCCACCAATGCGAAGGAAACTGTCGTTACGACTAATCGACTCAGCAGAAATCTTGAGAATAGTGCCAAGATCTTTTCAATGCAAACCTCCATTTATGTCACAGGTGCACGCTTCTTGCCATCTACGAATGTTTGTTTCGCCAGTTCAGCACAGCTCAGACTAGCAGTCAGATGTCGCAGAGCATTCTGACCCAACTTTGTAAAGATAATTGATGGCATATAACGACAAGGGAAAAGGATCGTGGGGATCATGTACCTAGGCAAGGTAACGATTAGCTAGCCAACAGTAGCGATTTGGTCCTCGAGGTCACCGGCGAGATCAAGGAAGATATCATCAACTTTGACATTAGACCTAGCACGAGTTTCGTCGCTGAAACAATAGTATGCAACGAGATTAGCGTCTACATCCCCTTCATAAACATCAACAACCACTTGCTTCACTCCGGGAAGTAACTCGCGCAAGCAATATTCAACTTTCCCAAGTTCCACATGAATACCACGGATCTTGACTTAAGTGTCTTTGCGAGAAATAAACTCGATAGTGCCATTAAGTTTGTAAAGATAGAGGTCTCCAGACTTAAGAATCGGTTCCAATTGGGGGTATCTCGACGGGATGCCCAATTAGGAAGTAAAGTCATCGTGGATGCCGCTGTTCGGGCAGGGTCAGCCAGGTACTCTCACAAGATAGTAGGACCCTAGATTACAACCTCTCTAATACAGCCTATTAAAGCTAACTTCTTGGGGTCTTTAGGATCAGTGATCCAGCAAAATCCACCTCCCGGCCGACCGATAGTCAGGAGATTCATTTGCAGATGTCTACTTGTGTAGAGTACTGAAGATATAAGTCTCCGTAGGTCCCCATCCATTAATAAGACGCACACTTCCAAACCAAGTATCAAGAATATCTTGGCTCACAGCCTCGCCTGCTAGTAAGAGAAGTTCAATACTGGGAACATCTTTAGGCTTTAATGTACGAACAAAAGTCGGCGTTGGAAAAGCCTAGTTGACATTCATCTAGTAAATAAATTCTTTGAGGCCACTCATACGCGTCTCTTCTGATGGTACACCTAAACAGGAACCAGCCATGAGAGGTCCGATGATCTCGCCTATGCAAAGATCAAAGACAAATGAGGTAAACTAGAGACAGAGTTCGCGATGAAGGGCAACACCATAGCGTATAACTCAAAAAAGAGCCAGTGTGTGGCACGAAGGGCTTTGTCATTGGAACTCTATGACATGGTTTCGACATCAGGCCGGTTAATATTGACTTTTGTGGCTTACATTTCCATGCCGATGCACCTTGCATGTCCGTCTCGCATGTCCCACATCCAACGAACGAACTGCTGAAACACAGGTGGGCATTTTTACCTTTATCAAGGGCCAAAATGTTGACAGGCTGTAGAAACAAATAAAATCATCTTCAACAACATAGCCTCAGGTCAGAAATTTTCCAGTGATCTCGGCGATGTCACTAGTGGGAGTGCCAACCGACCCCCAGACACTGTCTTATAAACTCCATGAATGGCTCGAGGGTTTATGCAACAACAGCTCCTCTTTGGTATACCCATTTTTTGTCTGTTTCAAGGACAAAGCTTCCGAAGGAGTCAAGAGGAATCTTCTTCCCAATTCAAACGAGGCAGATTCTTGTGTTACACGGTGATGGACGGCCGGAGGCTGGGGCGGGGATCAAACCAGGAAGATGCTATAGTTATTCTTGACCTAGCTAGGGAAAGGATGACCTTTTTGGACAACGTCCCCCGCCGCAATGCAAGGCTGTTGCGTTCAGCATCCGATGAGAGGATTACTGTTGGTGTCAGGAGAATGGTACGAGCCATGGGCCTGGTTCTATATGCCAATGGAAGGGAGCTTTAGGCTGCGATCGATCCGCTGCAGACGGATTTTGTGTGTACGAACGGACCTCACTCTACTCTTACACCAGCTCCACCCTACACAATATTGGCGCAATTATTTCAGTGTAAACACCTTCTCCCGATATTCAAAGTTCTATTTCTCTTTTTTCTTTTGCTTTTTTTCTGAACTCCGATGCTTTCTTCTCGCAGGGTCCCGTCTAGCGCCCAGAGTGTTAGCATCACAGCCTTGGATGAAGTCAGGAAAAAAGATACATAAACGAGGGAACAAGTTGGCAAACAAGAAAGTCACTACATACCTAGAACCAAGCAACATGCGATTATTCTTTCAAACACCAAAAATGGTGCGATGCACTACATTCGGTAAGCAATTTGACACACGGGACGACCCCAAACGCCTCCCAATGCACCCTCACTACCCGCCGGAGCAAGGGAAGTTCGCAGCGACTCTCAAGCAGGCCACCTCAGCCTCTAGGGGCCGATCGCGAGGCTTATTATAATATTCTGTGCTATAAAATGAAAAAGATCCATGGCCTATCGGCTGAGGAGCGAGGCAATCAGGGGTCTGGAGAAAGCTGCTGCTGGGCGCTCAGCAGCGCCCATGTATGCAGATGGGCACCACCACAAAACACACGCCCGCGATAAGGACGAGGATTAATTTCAAGCTTATCATCCGACATTTTTCATGGCACGAAAGGAAACGGTCTCACCATGCCCTCCTACCTTCGCCACCGTGTTTTTTTTTTCTTTCTCTGCTGCCGACGACGGCAGAACCTCACGGGGGTCCCAAGACGGGTTCCGTTCCACACCCCGGCCCTTCAAACGCCAACTTGCAACACGGCGCTCCCCGGTCCCGTGCCGCCAAGCCACCGGCCGCTGGCCATTCGCCTAACCTGGAGACGATTTGTTTTCCTCCCAAGCATGAGAAAGAATGATCCCTGACACGCACCTCCCCTCGTACAGGTGAAGAAGGAAAGCTTGGGGCGGCTTGCAAAACACGGGGAAGCAAAACCGAACTTGAACTTTGGGGGGAGACCCTTTTTTGCCACGGGCGAGATCTTCTGCCCTCGCCCAGTTTCACAGTCGTCGCCCCCTTGGTTGCTGTCATGAGCCACGCCCGTTTCACCTCACAGGCTCATCGTACGAGAGCGCCAAGTTCTGGGATCATGCCAGCTTGGTGATGGTCTCGTTGGTGGTTTTGGCGGTTTTGGTGGCGGTTCTGCTGACGGTTTTCATATTTCACCTTTTAGCGGTGCTTGCGATGGAGGGGGGGAGGGCCGTGCTCTCCTTCTCTGGACGAGGATGATGAGGTAGTATATAGATGGCATCGATGCCCGCTGTTGGAATAGAGAGAATTCTCATCCTCATCAGCTCCAGCAAAGATTCGAACAGATCTACAGCAGATCGCCCTCCTTCCCTCCCCCCCTCGATTCGTTTCTTTACGTGAGGCCTGGTGCCCCCGTTCTTCTGAACTTGTTCTTTACCATCTTCCTTTTTAATTCCTTAATTATTCCTCTGCCAGCTGTGCCGGCGTGGATACTCTACTCTACAACTCGATCTGTCTTTGTGTTCCTAGCTTTCCCTATAGCCGGCCTGGGGAAAGCACCTTAGCCAACGCCCTCCCGCGTACACTCCCCGACTACACCGGTCCCGAACTCTCTAGACCTACCTCCGACACTGTTGGAGTCTCCGCCGGTGCTCCTCTTCCCCGTGTCCTCCCGCTCAAACCCGAGGGTTACGCCGTTCAGCCGCCACCCTACTATCCCGACCGTCGCTCCAGCCTCGAGGTCAAGCCGCTCCGTCTCGTTCGGGCATCTCGCAAGGCATCCCGCAAGCGCAAACCACCGCCTCCCTCGCCGTCGAAGCTCTCTCCGCCGAGCTACTACGAGGCCTACTCGTGTTTGCTGTACCAGTCCACCACAACACTCAGCATCGAACCGCCAGGCCCTCCGCCAACCTACATCGAAACCATGGCTTCCCAACCTATGATGCCCAAGGTCGGTACCGAGGCTCCTCCCTCAGGCCCCCCAGCTCCATTTCGCCCTACTCCTGCTGCCAGTAAAAGCAGCAGTCCCCCCCGCGCTGCGAATGATGTCCTGGCTGACCTGCGCCGGCAGCTCGACGACTCGGCTTCGGATATGGGCTCCAGCGTTGACTCGCGGGGCCGCCGCCGCCGCCGCAACAACAAGCAGCTCGCCACTACCGGCGGCATCAAGACCGGGCCCGTCCTGCCCCGCCTGGCCGAGACGAAGCCCGTTCGGCTGCAGCTGGGATTGAACTTGGACGTTGAACTGGAGCTCAAGGCACGCCTTCAGGGTGATGTTTCGCTCACTTTGCTGTAAGTTTACAATATTGTCCACGCCCTCACAAAAAATGAGTGAAAGCCCCATGAAAAATATGCTAATCGATATGCTAGTCAATAGAGTTGAAAAGAAGCAGACCACTCGCAAATCTAAAGAGTTGCAGCCCAACTTAGCGGGAGAGGTGTCTGTGGAAGAGCTCTTCTTCATGCGGCTGGGTACGTTGCATCTTCGCCAGAAGTGGTTGGAGCGAGAAGTGAGCGAGTCACTTACTGCGTCCGTCATGCTGGTCATTGGCGTGGCGGGGTTTGTCCTCGGGTTCGTATCGAGCAGGCTTGTCAACTTGTAGATTTATTCGGGCCTCACTTTGGTTTTTATCTGCAATCCCGAGGGAGAATGGCGAATTGAGGTCACTGTCATTTAATTTTTCATCAAGTTGGATAGAAGCATCAGCCAATGATGCAGGTAGCAAAATCTTCCTGACCCCTGAATGCACCCTGTTCTCAGTTCCAACATTTTGTCTGAAGCTGTGACGTTGTAATGCAACATTTGAATCGCCTCCTTTTGTGACACTTGGCAACTTGCTTTATCATGATGCCGTATTAATAGCGATATTCTACATATCCGTCCAGTTGTATGCGTTGGTGGGTATTTTGGTATTAATCTCATGACTTTAGCCTTTGACCTCCAGCAATATCGTCCCGTGAATCTTTGAGTAAAAAGCTATGAGTCGTCAGTATCATCCTCGGTGCTTTAAATTGCATAAACTTACTTGTACCACAAAATGGTGGGGCCAATCGTCATCATATGCCACAGGCTGTGGGCATCAATAGAGAAGCCCCAGGGGGGAAAGTCGAACAATTCCATGCTCATGGCGAAAATGACCCAAGCAACGACGAAACCAGGCCAAGCCGCCCATGCCCGTCTCGACTTTCGGTATCTGTGGAAACTGAACCAGGACCAGAGCAAGTTCTGAATAATGCCTGCGGCAACGTTGGCTGCCATATTGTATGTGTAATCCCATCTGACAAACTTGAGGTACGAAACATGACAAATGTACAGCGTAATGCACAGCAACGTCCAGGCACGTAAGACGGAGCGGCGGCGCGGGGTCGGTTGATCCAGGCGGAAGACTCGGACTGGTGTGTAATACAGGCCGTAGAGGACATTGGCACCAGCGGCAAAATAGTCGAGCTCCTCGGTCAGACGAAAGTCGCGGGTGTGGAAGATGGCGCTAAAGACCCACGAAGCGATTCCAACCCAGGCCAGCCATATGTAGAACGGGCGCATGGAATAGGAGGCTGGCATGTGGGCGCGCACCTTCTTGAGGCCATCCCAATGTGCCCACAGGTTACCGAGCGAGAAGAGCACGCTGAACGGCTCCTGCATTCCCAGAAAGCGGTAGAAGGGCCATTTTCCATAAAACTGCACGACCGGTTCGCCTATGTCAACGCGCTGGGTGGTGACAATGTGTTGGCAGGCGTAATCGCATTCGCTGGCGCAGTTCCAGAGGAGGAGGCGGTGGAGTAATGCTGTGAGATGGAATCGTGTCAGCTTGGGGATACATTGAGGAAGCGGCGGAGGTTCGGCGACGTACGGATCGGGGTGTGTTCCTGGCCGGGACCGCAGTTCTCGGTCTGGCAGACCTGGTTGAGGAGGAGTGGTTAGTTGAGGGTTGCTGAGCTTGAAGGCGAGGGTGCTTTACCTGGAGACAGTCACGGAATGCAGGAAGGCGATCGCCAATAGAACCATGAGCTGTCGAGGCCAGGGCCAAGACGAGGACGGTCAGGCAGAGGACCTGCGTCCACGGCCGTCCTCTCGGATAAGTCATTGCAAGCGCATGGACTAAGGCGAAGAAAGCGAATAGTGAGAGAAGAGAGAAGCAGCTCTGGGGTAGCTAAGAGCCAAGATGCTACATTGTTGGAGATGTGGCTGCCGCCACTGGAGAGTGCGGAAAGCTGCTGGTGTGCGGGACGCGACCTCGGCGCGCTGATTGGCTTGGCCAGCGTCATCAGGCAATTGTTACAGTGTGTTGGGTGCTGGTCCCAGGGGACGTCGGGGCCGGAGGAGTCCCGAGACGATACAATACAACCCTTAAATGGTTGTCAGGTCGATACTTTGCAGCATAGGGCCTTAGCAAAAGACTAAAGGTCTTAGCATTTTTAGGTAAAATAAATAGAAAATAACCCCTAAATAAAAATCATTTTCCTAAAGATAATCTCTTCAGTTTATTTTTTGCTTCAGATTGTGGTTATGTTGACTCGGTCAACTTGTGCAGTGGTCATTGTGGGGAAGTACCTCAGTGGATTGTAGTCCGGGGTTGTAACACGGGAGCAGGAAGATGCACGACTTTGATCGCCATGAAAATCCTTCAACCTGCATGCCCTCCCTTGAAGGGGAAGCTAGGGTCATGTGCAACGGTTCATCATCGTCATGGCTATCTTTTTTCTATTTGCGACGCTCCATCCTCCTGCTAGCTCCCCCTCGAGCTAGATTGTGCCTGGCGCTTGTCCCCTACCCCCACGAGGGTTGCCGAAGGCTGGGAGCGGATTTGTGGGGAAGAGACTCCCAGCCTGCCAAACACAGGGCATGTATGTCATTAAGCACTGTTGCATGCTCCGAGGTGGTTGGGTTTCGGCGCGAAAGGCCTGCAGAGTCGGTGTGGTGTAAGTGGGATACGGTGTAGGGACCAAACACATATGAGAGGGCAGTTAAGATCAATGCGGCGCCCACCATTGTGCCGCGAACTCATCAAGGGGGTTCATGTCGTTCATGTGCCTGGCCGAACCCGCGCTGACCCTCGCACCGAGATCCCGCAGCAAGGTTTCGAGCGTGCTTGGGACGGTCGCTCGGCCCCCGGGCAACAGATATTCCAGCTTGGATTCCAGGCCGCTTGACTTTGTGTGGCTTGCGTGCCTTGGGCGGCATCAGGCTGGGTTCTGCCTCCCTGCGATGTCAGAGCCAACGCATGCATTGAAAATATCGTGGGGAATTCATTCTCTGGGATTCAATGCGAGAGGCAGTGTAAGCAGCGCCCGCTGTCAGACCAGAATCCCTCTGGGCCATTTCTAGAAGATATTTCATAACAGCCGGTTAGTTGTCCCCCCCCCCTTTCGCTAGTCAACCTCCCGTTAATCAAATTCTTAGCCAAAAGTTGCTGCCGGGGTGCCTTGCTCCACAACTTGACTCAATTCGTCCTTCGCCGTTGCTCCGGGCAACGTCCCCACTTCTGATTGGGCACCTGGCGGCGGCCAAAATACAAGTCTAGCTCATCAACCCTTCTCTTCCAGATAATGCCCCCCGACGCGCTGCATGAACTAATTTTCTACTAATCTTGATGC
The DNA here is from genome assembly GCA_013403855.1 of Calonectria honghensis. Lineage (NCBI taxonomy): Eukaryota > Fungi > Ascomycota > Sordariomycetes > Hypocreales > Nectriaceae > Calonectria > Calonectria honghensis. The sequence goes on from VTGB01000051.1 coordinate 76,676, forward strand.
GATTCGGACCATGAGATCAATCGACACGTAGTGCATCTTTACTCTTTACTAAACAACAGCCCGTTCTTTCTCAACTTGATCTCTGCATCGCTCCAACGCGCCGACACACAGCAACCAACAATAACATGGCGACGACTTCGCCCACCCCGACGGGGAACGGCCTCACCCGGAGGACCTCCCAGCGTCAAGCTCTTCGACGACTCCCTTCGAGATCCGGTATGCCTCACAGCGCCAGCCAGCAGTCGCTGTCGAGTGCTGCCGCGCCTGCCAACCAGCGGGAATTCCACGATGACAGCTCCGAGGACGAGATTCCTGTGCCTATGAAGCTCAGCGCTCTCACCAAGGCCATTCTCAATGACGGCGGCCCCGGGCAGGCCGAGCGTGCCCCCTCGCCGCCTCGAACACGACGACGCACCAGCGCCTTGAACGCGTCAACCTCTTCTGCGACTGAGAGCCGCAGGCACCGCCGATCTGGCAGTGTGCAAGCCCATGAGGGCAAGAACTCAAGACCAACCAGCCCTGCCGCAAGCCGGGACGCTAGCCCCGTAAGGAGGCGGGTAGTCCGTCTCAGCAACACCCCTCAGAGCCTTAACCAGATGAGACCGGTCAAGCGCCGCTCAACGTCTACATCTCGATCGACGCAACGATCGGGACCCTCAAGCCGCCCCAGCAGTCGGGACAAGTCTTCGGACGAGAGGCACGAGCCTCAGGCTGATGTCAACACTCCCCCACATGACAGGCGCGTGGTGCGCATTGCCAACGGATCCTCTGGAAACCGAAGCCGCGTCGGCTCCATTGGCCCTTCCTCGGGTCGATCAAATGGTGATCGATCCATGATTGACAAGTCCGCCATTGAGACAGAAAATGATGAATATGAGGAGCCACCGGCAACTGTTGCCCGCAACCCTCCCCCCTTTAGCCATGGCAGCGTATCGCGATATCCCTCAACTGTTACCAAGACTAGACCAGAGGACAATATGCACCTCCAGAGTTCAATGAGAGTGAAGCGAGTTGGAAAGGGAAGCTTTCTCAGTGGTCCTGCTCGTCGAGGCCGACGGAGGCAGAGTGAAGAGGAGGAAGGAAACGATGGCGAGCCTATCATGTCGAGCCAGGAAGCTGAGAGCCAACTCCCAGAGGAGCAGGCTGCCTCCTACGTGGATGGAATCCGCAACTTCAACTCTGGCAGCCCAGTGAGTGGTAACTCTGCGCCTAGAGGGCTCCACCGACGACACCCTTCAAATATCGACTTGCGCTTGGGGTCAGCGAGACCATCTCCTCGGGAAGCTTCACCGCGAGAGTCCACCCCTGAGCCCTTGCCTGCACCTGAGGCGGCGCCGGAACGAGAGCCAGAGCAGAAGCAGGAGGAGGAGATTCACTACAGACTTCCCACAGCTCGCCCTGAGATTCCGTCTCGGTGCGACCAAGAAAACAACCCATTGGCAAGCCTAAGGCGACCCAAGCTCCCGGTTGAGCAAGTTGCCGAGAAGCCCCCCATGCGCCCATCAAGCGCGGATATTCTAGCACCACGAACGGTTTCGCCAGATCGCAAACCTCTTGCTGCCGTTGGACGCAACACTCCTGTTCGACAGGCCCCTCCGCCGCCTCCCAAAATGTCTGTGGTGGAGGCCGCAACCAGCACTGCTGGAGCTGCCACAGCCACCCAGAAGCAAAAGCGCAACATCCTGAGAGTCAATGGCAAGCCATACACCCGCATGGATTGTCTTGGCCGAGGTGGTAGTGCCAAGGTTTACCGAGTCACAGCCGAGAATGGCAAGATGCTCGCTCTCAAGCGAGTGGCGCTGGACCACGTTGACGAGACTACCTTCAAGGGATACATGGGTGAGATTGATCTCCTGCAGAAGCTCAAGAATGCCGACCGTGTTATCAACCTGTATGATTACGAGTTGAACACGGAAAAGAAAGTGCTTACTTTGGTGAGTCCGGTCCGCCGACAAATTGGAAGTTATCTGCTAACAGCATCTAGATTATGGACTTGGGAGAGTTGGATCTGGAACGCCACATGCGAAAGCGCATCGATTCTGGAAGCGACAGATTTGACCCCGTCTTTGTTCGATATTTCTGGAAGGAGATGCTGGAATGTGTGAAGTCGATTCACGATTACGATGTTGTTCACTCGGATCTCAAGCCAGCCAACTTCATCTTGGCCCAGGGTGAGCTGAAGCTGATCGACTTTGGCATTGCCAACGCTATCCAGACGGATGAGACTGTTAATGTCCACCGTGACACTCAAGTTGGAACACCCAACTACATGTCACCCGAGTCACTGATGGATACCAACAACGGCCACGGAGGGCGCGTTCCCGGCCGCACCAAGCTCGTCAAGCTTGGCAAGCCGAGCGATATCTGGTCTTTGGGCTGCATCCTTTACAGGATGGTGTACGGCGACCTTCCATTCGCTCACATTGCCAACCAGCTATCCAGATGCCAGGCCATCATTAACTGGAATTATGATATTGAATTCCCATCTCGTGGCATGGGTGGCGCTCCTGTCCCACCTTCGCTTCTCCGCACCTTGAAGCGATGCTTGAACCGCGATCAACACATGCGCCCTACCTGCGAGGAGCTGCTTCACGAAACCGACCCCTTCCTGTACCCCGCGGAGCTTACCGATAAGGCCCTTCCCATTGACGAGGAGCTGCTTGGCAGAATCATCCAGAGCGTTGTTACGAGGTGCCGTGAGCGCATGCCAACCGAAGCAGAGAGCGTGAGCGTTTGGCCGCAGGCTTACTGGACCAGCGTCAAGAAGGCCGTGTCTGGGAGGATGTAAATTGGTGTACGGCATGATCTGACATGAACAAAAAGAATACGGGGGACTTTTTTCTTCCCATGCTTTCAAGACGTTATGATAGCTTTTGTTTTTTCGAAATTCATTGGGATGGGGCATTTATAGCTTGGTGTTGGGAGGTGTCATTATTGTCTTTCACTGCGAAGCTTTGCATCAGCCTATATTTTTGTATGAAGAGGTTTTGGAGTCACTCATGTTGTAATTGGATTGAATGGAGAGAGAGTTTAATGCTCGCGCTGCAGCGAGTGCATTTAAGTTTAAAACATGTTTTTTTCAGCGTCTCATATCACATTTCCCTCGTCGTGATGCATATGGTCGTCCAAGTGTGTTTTTGGTTTAAAATTATTGTACAGCCAGCTCTGAGCTGGAAGGGTTGGTACAGTGGTTTAGATTGACTATGTTTTGTACATGCTCATCAACATTTCGGTCTTGAGATTTCTTCCACATGGGATCATTTTTCTTGTCCTCATCCATCCATGCTCACATTTCCATCTAGGACGAGGCCTCAACGTCCTCGCCATTGTTGATGTTGAGCTCCGAGATCCTCAGGATGGTGTATCGGTGCTTGCTCTTGGCCTGCTTGGCCCTCCTCTGCCTCCGCTTCTTCTTGATCTTGATGCGCAGGGGTTCCGACTCGACGCCGAGAACGGTGGCGCGGCACTCAAACACACGCTCGTCGACGTGGGGCGCGCCCTTGAGGGTGAAGTCCCTGCTGCCGATGACGCTGGCGCGGTTCAGGCGGAGCACGTCGCCGGGCTGCACGCCGGGCATGCGGAAGGGGAGGCGGATCTGGTCGCCCTCTCGCACGAGGTAGGGGAACCCGTGGATGTGGACGGTGATGTAGTGGCCCGGCTGGGCGGCGAGCAGCGGCAGGAGGGTCTTGACGGAGTCGGAGACGGGCGCCGGGGGAGGAATCGGGTGGCTCTTCTTGAGGGCCAGCGGCCGGGGTTGGGCGCTGGTGGGATTGGCGCCGTTCTTGATGTGGTGGCGCTGCGTGGGAGCAGCGGCGGCGGGCTCCACGATGGGTGGTGTGGTGTTGAATGCGCGGGCGGCACCACGAATTGGCAGCGCAAGCGACGGTGCCAGGCGCGCGCTCGGGGCTCGGAGCTCCAGCACGGAGCGGAAAAGTGCCCTGCTCATGTTTCTGACCGCAATTGCCGTCGCGGGCGTGGGCAATTACTGGCTGCGAGGGGAGGGGAGGTCTGCCTAGCTGCTCCAGCAGATGAGGTCGTGGGAAAAGTTCACCAGAGAGCCCCGGGTGCAATTGGGTCGGATAAGCGTAGCGCCGGGCTCCGGCCAGTTCCTGGTCAACCGCCGCCTGCAGCACCTATCAGCTGGGCTGTGTGTTTTTTTTTACTGAGTGCAGGTGCCCCTCAACCCCACTAGGACCCCAAATAACAGGTTTTTGCTTGGGCAACACCAGAGACATGTTATGCACGAATGGACACCGCTTCGAAAAAGGAGGTTGCGATTTGTGTTTTGAAAAGGCTAGGGGGTTGAACAAAGACTTTCGATTGAAACCAGTAAGATGCATTGTGACCTCGCCTGTACTTCCCAGGTATGGCGAATACCACGCTGGAGAATAGAGTACAGTAAGTGAGCCTCACTTTGGCACTTTGTTGCAATAGGGCCTTGAAAACTTCCATAATCCCTAGAAGAGATAATAATATCTAAATTCGAGAAACTCATTGAATGAACTCTCTTGTGGTTTATTTTTGCTAGGATTTATTTTGGACAACTGCTACCGGGGAGACGTATGGTCGTCACAGTTATTCGAGTTGAATTGTATGATGAGAACATCAAAAGAATGCCATGTTCATGACAGAACGGTAAGGAGGATGGCCCTGAATCGGCCAACCATCAATTACGGTCACCGCCACTGTTCCCTCTGACTCGTGTTCAACAGATGACATTAAAGGGACTGAAAATTGGAGACCGTTGGGCGGCGTCTCCGGATCGACGTGAAAAAAAATATCAGGGTCTCGATCTAGAAACGGGTCTTTGAGCCGCCTGCTTTTCCTTGCTCGGACCAATCAGCGTTAAGCAATGGTGGCACAGCGCGGTAGTTGCTTATTTTTTTTTCTCCCTTCGCTGGCAAACACGGCGGGCTCTAGTCCCTGGACTTGTCCCTCTTAGCGGCAAAGAGGGGTCCTAGCAGCGGAGCCCCTCCTCTGTGACTGGCCACCGCCCGCTGAAATTTGGGCGGTGACTGTGATAATGTTTTCTGCCCGAACGAAAACTAGCAAAATCGCATTCGCTCATTATCCGCCCACTTGCAGAATCACCTTCTTCTCTCACCCTTCTCTACCCCCTTCATATTTCTGTTTTTGTTTCCTGGGCTAGAAGCCGGATTTCAAAATTTTGTTCCATATTAAAAAAAAAAAGCACATTTGTCAAGATGAGCGGCGACAAGATGGAGGTTGAGTTGGCTGAGGAGAAGATGAAGACCATGGAGCACAGCGAGCAGCATTACTTCAAGAGGTCGGTCCCTGCATAATTTTTTCCCTCCCCGTGTTAGCAAAAACTAACTGAACCTGCGTTACAGCTACGACCACCATGGTACGGATTACTTTTTATTCTTTAATAAACAGGGAATTTGAGGATGAAGAGCGTTGCTAACCGTGTTTGCGTTGCGCAAAGGCATCCACGAGGAAATGCTGGTATGTCTCTTTTCTCCCCCTCCCCCGCAGCGCAGATGCATACGAGGCACAGAGCCCCGCTGACAGAACTTGTTTCGCAATGGTAGAAAGATGAGGTCCGCACACGATCGTACATGAACGCCATCAAGCAGAACCCGCACATTTTCAAGGACAAGGTCGTTCTCGATGTTGGCTGCGGTACTGCCATTCTCTCCATGTACGTCTGAAAACGAAGTATTCCTTCGACTCCCGCCCATCCCACGTCCGAGACCCCACGGCGCAGCGCGAGCCACCCGTTCTGTGGCAAATCGAGAGAACGGGATATGGATGCAAGCCAGAAGGAAAAAAGAAAGAATTCATGTCCTAATACTTTGTTCCCCCCCAATAGGTTCGCCGCCCAGGCTGGCGCCAAGCATGTCATTGGTGTCGACATGTCCACAATCATCTTCAAGGCCCGCGAGATTGTCGAGGCCAACGGTTTGTCCGACAAGATCACCCTGATCCAGGGCAAGATGGAGGAGATTGAGCTCCCCTTCCCCAAGGTCGACATCATCATCTCCGAGTGGATGGGTTACTTCCTCCTCTACGAATCCATGCTCGACACCGTCCTCTACGCCCGAGACAAGTACCTCGAGAAGGATGGTCTCATCTTCCCCGACAAGGCCACCATCTACTTTGCCGGTATCGAGGATGGCGAGTACAAGGACGAGAAGATTGGATGTGAGTGGTTTCCGGCCTGCTTGACCTCGTTTTCAGTGTCCATTCGCTAACAGAAACTTACTAAAGTCTGGGACAACGTCTACGGCTTTGACTACACTCCCCTAAAGGCTACTGCTCTGTCTGAGCCCCTCGTCGACACCGTCGAGATCAAGGCTGTTGTTACCGACCCCGAGTCCGTCCTGACACTCGACCTGTACACTTGCACGACTGCCGATTTGGCCTTCAACGTCCCCTTCCAGCTCCAGGCCAGGTCTGACGACTTCATCCACGCCCTCGTGTCGTGGTTTGACATCGACTTCACCGCCTGCCACAAGCCTGTCCGCTTCTCAACTGGCCCCCACACCAAGTACACCCACTGGAAGCAGACCGTCTTCTACTTCAAGGACGTCCTCACCGTCCAGCAGGGCGACAAGATCGACCTCAACCTCGACGTCAAGCCCAACTCCAAGAACAGGCGTGACCTCGACATCAAGATCGCCTACAAGTTCCAGCCCGAGGACCCCAAGCGGGCCTCCGAGGGCTCGGGCGAGTACCGAATGTGCTAAGCGCTTCTCTCATATGCTTTTTTCCCAAGGCAGGGCGCTCTTAATGACGGAAACGAGAAATTGGGAGATGCCATATGCGTGGCACATTTAAGAACAAGAAAGAAAAACAAAGGACAAAAAAAAGAAACATTGTACAGATGAAGAAAAAGCAGAGGGCGCCCTCGGAGATTTTTTGGTCTGAATGGGGGGAAGGGCATCTGTACAAGGCGGCTGGCGTCTTTGCAACTTATGGGCACGATGGGGAAATACTGTTTGCTACCTAGATAAATCACGAGGGATGGTGGCTGGTTGACGACCCGTTATGAGTGATACCACAAAATCAGCACTCCGGAGCTACCTAGTCAATAGATCGATCATTTTCTTGAGCTGATTGAGCAAAATTTTCACCAAAACAGTTTACACCTCTCGCGTGACTCACTTGTTGCTTACAAACCTTGTAATTCCAGGCATCTGTAGAATCATTTTCAAGGGAAATCTCACACAGGCACAAGAGCCCAAGTTCATCATCAAAACAATAGACATTTTCATTCATCATAAATTCAGGCCGAGCAGCTCACTCGTTTTAGCCTGGCTAGATGGGGTTTTGAGCTCGCCTGAGAGCCAGTTCGTGACCTGCAAACACCATCCCTTTTTTGTCCACCTTATACTTTGTGGCCACACCTTGATTTTTGTCTAGGAAGATTTTTCCTTCTTTCCATCGTTCCATCGTAAAGCTCGGCACATCCCTTAAGGGGAGCCAAACTGCTTGACGATCTGGGCAACCTTGTTGGCCAGCTCATCAGCCTGGGCGCGAGTAGCAGCCTCTGCGTAGACACGGCAGGCATTCTCAGTACCACTAGCACGGGCAAAAGAGCGACCGTTGGTGTACTTCTTGACGCACTGGTCAATCTCTTCCTGGGTACCGAGAGGGTGGGTGAGGCGGCGCTCAGCGTCGGTGGTCTGGAAAAGATCCTTATCGCCGACCTCAACACGGACAAGGCGGTTGGGGAGGTCAGTGTAGGTGGTGGCCCAGTCCTTAAGAGTCCATCCCTTGTGAGCGAGAATGACCTCCACCATGAGCATGTCGGAGAGAGCGTCACCAACGGTCTGGTTGATAAGATCGCTGATGGCAGCAAGGGTATCTAGAGCATCCTTCTGGGCAGGAGATTGGGGCTCAGTCTTAGTGAAGAGGCGGATGGCCTCCTGAGAGAAGACGACAGTGCCGTGGCCGTTGGCCTCGAAGTAGACACCGACATCAAACTGACAAGCAGCATGGTGCAAGTGCTTAACGCCAGTAGGAGTGAAAACAACGGGGAGTCCGAGGTTCTTCTCGATAAATGTGGTGCTGGCACCGTTGGCGTAGGCAGTCTGGACAACACCGATGCGGAGGTCATCTTTCAGACCAGCAGCTTGGACGAGGTCGCCAATGAAGACGGCGTTGAGGGAGGAGATGCGATCACCATCAAGCATGAAGAAACCGGTGTCAGGATCAATCCACCAGTAAATCAGGCGGTCGGCGTCACCGTCGAAAGAGCAGGATCGGACACCGGGGACGGGCTTGGGGTTGGGAGGGGCTCGCTGCTTGGTCTTGACAAAGTCGGCACCAGACTAGGAGCGGGATGGTTAGCAAGAGGTGGCTTTTAGGACTGCAGTAGCTTGGTTCCCTTCACTTACATCAAGGTTCAGAACCTCGGGTCGGAGAACGTCGTCGTTGACAACCTTGCAGTCGAAGCCGGTGACGTCCTTGGGAACGACCTTGAGGAAATCGCCGAGCTTGGGGCCACCAACACCGTTGGCACAATCGACGATAAGCTGACCCTGTACCTTCTTGCCGCGAAGAGCGCGGACGAAGGCATCAGAGAGCTTCTCGTAGTAACCAGCCTCGCTGACCTTGCCATAGGCCTTGGGGGTGCCCTCGGTGTTGACGCAGCGAGTCAGGTAGTGGAGCTGGGGGGTGGTGAGGATCTTGTAATCGGTGTACTCGGTGTTGGTGGCCTCGAGGGCATCGGCGAGGGAAGCAACAAGAGAGTGGCCTGAGGGACGAGTGTCACGGCCGTAGACAACGCGGCCAGGGGCGGACAGGTCGATCTTGAGCTGGGCAGCAAGAGTCTTGTAGGTGTCGAGAAGTTCCTGGTCGGTAGGGCAGTTGACCAGCTTGGTGGCATAAGCCTCCCACTCTTGCTCGAGCATTTCGCCCATGGGGTCAACGATCTTGACACCATTGTCAGCAGCTGGGTTGTGGCTGGCGGTCACCATGACACCGATGGCCTGGCCATTGAGCTTGCGGCTGCGCAGTCCTGAAAGGAGACCGACACGAAAGGCGACGCCGTCAAGCAAGTCGGCCTTCATGCGGAACCCCGCAGTGCCATACTTGTAGACGTGGTTAGCCACGATGGGGTGCTTGGCCGAAGCCTCAAGGAATTTGTCGTCCATGGTAGCGGAGGATGTACAAGAAGGGAGATGCAGGCGGAAGGGAAGAAGGAAGTGTGGAGAGGAAGAGGTGGGAAAGGAGACGGCGATGAGATGGATCTCGAGATCCTTATGAGGCGGCCTCCGCGGCGGGGGCACCAAGGTGGGATGGACGATCGAGGAGGGGCAGGTCGCCTATGTCTGCTACACGCGGTGAGGTGGGAGGGTACATTGTTTTGGTTACATGGCGGCACATAAAGTACAGTACCTGGAGCTAGCTACCCATGTAGCTCACGGCTCATGGCTTGCAAGGCTTCCTGGCTGGCGGCCATTGCCTGAGCAGATGGGCCATGGGCAAGCCACCGTCACACCTCAGCGGCCATCTCAGCCCCCCGGGCTGCGTATAAAAAGCACGGAGACGGTGCAGGTAGACCGGGCTGGAACTGGATGGAACATGTTTGCCCTTGCCTTGCGGCCGCTAGCCCGCGCGGTGTTGGGCCAGGTCGGGTCGTGGCTCCATGGCTCTTCACCGTTCTCATTCAAACGACGGCAAACCCGCTTTTTGACGCTGTTATTACGAGGTGCATTGGTGGGCTGAATCCTTGCTCGAGTGCCGGTGCCAACCAAGCCAGCCTCCAAGCCCCGCTCCCATGAAGTACCAAGTGCCTGCTGCAAGGAGCTTGGGTGGGCTGGCAACTTGCCATGTTGCTGCTGGCCTTTTGCCCGCTGCCGCGCTTGGTCGCTGGCTGGGTGCAACCAACCCTGTTTGCAGGTGGGAGCCGGAGCTGCAGTGATTGGGCCAGGCTGGCATTCAGCGCTTCATCTGTTGCAATTGGCCTCGGCCTTACCTCACGTCAGCAGCTGTAGAATTGAAACTGGGTACCTGGATGTTGGTCGTTTTATTCTTAGCCTTAGTGCATGGGAACTTGGACCTGGTTCCCTTGTCCCACCAAGGGGTACGTACCGTTTGGGATGAACCAGTTCTGCGGCACGTGCTTTCGTGTTGACCGCCCACTCAACGCGAGGCACCAGTCGCGACTCATGACGACAGAGGCCAAAGAGCCCCTAACGACATGCAACTCACTTCAGATTTTTTTGGACCGGTGTCTGCCACGACAATTTTGGTAATGGCTTTGACCTCCTTGCCATCTCGGTTTTTAGCACCATGGGCGATTCCGAGTCTGCCAACCCTCAGCTCCTTGCCTGGGTAAAGGAGTGGTTGGATGTAGCTCGTGAGAGAAACTCCAAGGGCGTCACTACGTACAGAAATGCCTACGAGTCTCTCAAAGCATGTCCCATCGCCTTTGAGCACCCTTCCCAGCTCCAGCAGCTCAAGGGCTTCGGACCAAAGCTTTGCGAACGCCTCGAAGACAAGCTGAAAAAACACTGCCAAGAGAATGGGCTTCCCATGCCCGAACACCCGCAAGCGCGGAATGCTTCCAAGAGAGGCCAAGGAGACAAGGAAGGGGGCGCAGGAGGTTCTTCGAAAACTACCAAAAAGCCCCGCAAATCTAAAGCCTACGTTCCTGCGTTTCGGTCGGGAGCCTACGCACTTGTCGTTGGGCTCTCCACCCAAAGCGAGGATTCTACTACCGGCATGACGAAAACCGACCTAATTGAAGTCGCACAGCCGCATTGCGACTCATCATTTTCAGCGCCAAGTGATCCAACCAAGTTTTACACAGCCTGGAATTCGATGAAGACGCTTCTTCAAAAAGAACTAGTTTACGAGCGCGGACGACCCTTGCGCAGATACGCCTTAACCGATGAAGGCTGGGAGGTTGCGAAACGAATCAAGGAAACAGCTCAATGGCAAACCCAAAATGGTGAGAGTTCGAGGCAGCCCACGGCTAACTCTATTGCCAATGCCACCGACACCGCCAATTCCGACCCTCAATTAAGACCCAGATCGCCTTCGGCAGATGTTGAAGATGCTCCGCAAGGCCCAACATCATCATACCATGACCTCATCTCTGACGGGCCAGTAATCGAAGACGGGAGCGGAATGCCTGCATTTACGCCTATCCGACTACCCCCTGGTTCCTTTTCTGTTGAGCTGCTGCTTGATGTCCGAGAAGTTCGGGCCAAGACTGATCGCGACTACATGCAAGAGGAACTTGCCAAACAAGGAGTCAAGCCTACTATGCGAAGCTTGGACGTTGGTGATGCGCAGTGGATTGCCAGGTGTCACGATACAACACTGCTGTCAAGGCACGGCGCCGAAGGGGACGAGATTGTGCTCGATTGGATTGTTGAGCGAAAACGACTCGACGATTTGATTGGGAGTATCAAAGATGGCAGATTTCATGAACAAAAATTTCGTCTGAAACGGTCAGGGGCAAAGAAAGTCGTGTACATCATTGAGGAAATCTCCATGGACCCCGCATCAGTCACAAGATACGAGGAGGCAGTACGGTCGGCCATTGCGTCCACCCAAGTCGTGAATGGCTACTTTGTCAAGAGAACGACAAAAATGGACGAGACGATCAAATATCTAGCTAAAATGACGGAAATGCTCAAACGGACGTACGAACGACAAACTTTGTGTGTCATTCCCACAAAAGTGCTCACAACACAAAACTATCTTCCTCTTCTGGAGCACCTTCGCGAGAAGGAGCCGTCAACTGGGTTCTATATTACGTATCCGGCATTCTCGTCCTTGGCATCAAAATCAGGAACTATGACTCTTGGTGATGTTTTTCTTAAAATGCTCATGACAATAAAAGGTTTGACAGGGGAGCGGGCGCTTGAGATTCAGAAGAGGTGGAAGACCCCATACGATTTCGTGAAGGCTTTCGAGGCGTGTGGGACAGGGCCGCAAGGCACCAAGCGAAAGCAAGATTTGGTTTTTAGCCAAACCACCCATCTAGTTGGACGCAAAAAGATTAGTAAAGCCCTCAGTCAAAAAATAGCAGAGGTATGGGGGAATGTGTGACGGTATGATTTAGAACGGTGGATGACACACGATACCCATGGTCAAAACGAACAGATATATTAAACTATTTTTCAAGCCTTGCCGCCTTGGGACTTTGCAAGGATCCTCTCCACCATCTTTTCCAAGAGGGGGATTGACGCATCGCCAGACTCGCCTCCGAGGATGCCCGCCAGAGACTTCTCGGCGTACTTGGCCATCATGTCGACCTCAATGTTGACCGTCTCGCCCTTCTTCTTAGCAGCCACCACAACCCTCTCTTGGGTGTAAGCGATCAGCATCACCTCCCACCAGCCCTCGGTGTCGTTCACCTTGGTGACAGTCAAGCTAGTGCCGTCAATAGCGATGAACCCCTTGTAGATGATGTAGCGCAGCATGTCACGCCTCGTAGGCTGGAAACGAAAGGTCAGAGCGTTGCCATCCTGCTCCACGGAGAGAATCTCGGCGGTGGTGTCAACATGTCCCTGGACAAAGTGGCCACCCATGCGAGTGTCGGCACGAACAGCGCGCTCCAGGTTGACACGGCTGCTCTCGACGAGGGTGCCTAGGTTGGTGATTCGGAGCGTCTCGGGAGCCACGCCAATGGTGAAAGTCTCGGGGGTGAAGGAGGTCACGGTGAGACAGACGCCGTTGATGGCAATGGAATCGCCATCGTGGCAGTCAGAAAGCAGCGAGGAACCAGCAGGGATAGTGATGGTCAAGGAAGTTCCACCAGTGGAGTCATTGGTGTCGAGCTTGGAGACAACTGGGCAAGCGTCAGAAACTCGATGAGCGGTGTCGGATTAGTTCGACGCGGTGCTCACCTCCAATTTCCTCAACGATTCCCGTAAACATGGTGGCTTCTGTGCTATCAAGTGGTAAGTCATTGTAAGTTTCCCCTCATCCCATTTGTGGGACTGAGGCAGGTCACTCACATTAAACGGAGGGGATGAGTAAGTCGAAGCGCGGGGTACAGATGAATATGCTGCTCCTCCAAGGCCAAAACGTCTACAAGAAATGAAAAAAAGAGTCAGGAACCAGAGTCCAAAGAGTTCCGGGGATATATTCACTGATGATGGAATTGCAATTGGTTTATACGCCAGTCAGATGACAAATGATGTGTCACGACCGGATGCTCTCGGAGGCATATGTGCACCGAAGCCCTTCCCAAGCGTACCTGGATGATAGCCCCGCGCTGTGCCCCGCAGGTTGGCCTATCGTTATCGATAACAATTTTTTTTCTCGGTTTCCCACGCAACACCATCGCGAAAAGCGGGCTGCACAAGGCCGTCATTTGCGACAAGCTCATGATTTTTTTCAGTGAAACTTTTGCTTACGACACACCTTCTTTGCTCCTCGATTATCCGGCAAATCCTTAACGGCTTTCACTTTGAGGATTTGAACAGAAGATATAGGGCTCCGGCTCATCGCTCCTCTGTTTTCTCACACAGTTTCTGCTCTCATCAACCCCTCCAATAAGTCAGACATCACAATGGCGCCGTCGCGGCCTGAGACCAAAAACGCAAAGCTCGACGTAGCCAAGCTGCTCGTCGATGCCCAGACCCAGCTCGAGGTCGGAAACTTAGACGAGGCCTCTACGATCGCGCAGCAAGCCCTCGACGCCACGGGCGCCGGCGGCGACTTTGAACTCAGCGCCCTCAACCTTTTGGGCACCATCCACGTTGAGGCCGGCGACATCGACGATGCGCGAGCCTACTTCCTACGCGCCACAACTCTCGACCCCGAAGGCACCATAGACGAGAAGGTCGGTGGCGGCCCCGAAAAGTTTCTCCTCCTCGCCCAACTCAGCGAGGATGGTGGTCAGGACAGTGTCACCTGGTTTGAGCGCGGTGCCGCCGCTCTGCGAAAACAAATCCAGGCTCTGAACGACCTCTCTTCCAGGAACCCCGAACAGGAGACGACCCTCAACGAGAAGCAGCTGAAACTTGGAGGTGTTCTGTGCGCCGTCTCCGAGGTCTACATGACTGACTTGTCATGGGAGACGGACGCCGAACAGCGCTGCGAGGCTCTCATCACTGAGGCCATGCTCATCGCCCCGCAGGCCCCCGAGACCTGGCAGACGGTTGCCAATGTGCGCATCTCCCAGGAGCGCACCGACGAGGCTCGTACTGCCCTCAAGCGCAGCCTCGAGCTCTGGCAGGATCTGCCCGACAACCACCCCGACATCCCCGAGTTCCCTACCCGCATTGGCCTGGCCCGTCTGCTCTTGGAGACGGAGATGAATGAGGAGGCTCTGCAGGTGCTCGAACGCCTCATCACCGACGATGACACCAGCGTGGAGGCCTGGTACCTTGGCGGCTGGGGCCTTTACATTGCCGGCGAGAAGATCCGCGCCGCCACCTCGAAGCAGCAAAACGGCGCCGCGGGTGACGAATGGAAGTCCACCTGGAAGTCGGCGCGCCAGTGGCTTACACAGTGCCTCAAGCTGTACGAGCAGCAGGATTACGAGGATGAGCGATTGGGCGAGCACGCCCACGAACTCCTGACCAGCATCAACAACGAGATTGGCGCCCCAGTTGAGGGTGAAGAGGAAGAGTGGGAGGACGACAGCGAGGAGGAAGGAGACGACGAGGATGAGGAGATGCAGGGCTAGACCCCATCCACGATCTTTGTTGCTTTTCTGGCGATGTGGGCAAGTTGATGGCTGATACGAACAAAAAAGGAGAGAGCACGGGCATTTAGACGGCGTTTTTGGGCAGATTATTCGGTATGTCAGGCAGAAGGAAGGGAATTGAATCCCAGTAAAATAGTGTAGTGGACATTTCGCGGGATCAAACCCTCGAAGATCTATATACCCAAGAATAAATACTTCGCGGGCAAAGAGATTTGCGGACCATGTCGCTTCCCCCTTTTTTTTGTAAGAAGAGACATGGGCAGAAAGAGAGCTCAAGGCCTCTTCGTTTCTCACATAATGAGTAGTCATCCATCATCTCATTTGCAGGCTATACATAGCCCAGCACCATGAAATCCCATCCAAAAGGCCCCCCAACTCCAAAGTAATGCAGTCTCCCCTCTCGGGTCGATTTTCCTCTCTTGCCGCTCAGGCCGCCTCCACCTTGAGCTTCTCGACACCTTCCACGGGCACGTCGTCGTCCTCCTCGTCGACCTTTCCGACCAGACCCTGCTGCCAAAGCTGCTTGCCGGTGAGCTTGACGGCCTCCTTGATCCTTGCCTTCTTGAGCTCGGCGAGGCGCTCGTCCTCCTCGCGCTGGCGCTTCTCCTCCATCTCCTTGACGAAGTCATCGCGCCACTTGAGGAAGGTCTCGGGGTTGACGGGGGTGCCGTGGAACTTCTTGTTCTCCTCGCGCTCGGCGGCGAGGACGAGCTCCTCGTGGGCCGCAGCGGCGGCGTCCTTGCGGTCCTGGACGAGCTGCTCGGCCGCCTCCTTGAGAGTCGACACGATGGTGAAAATCATGGCCATGCCGAGGTTCTCCTCGATAGTCTCCTCGACGCTCGCCAGGAGCTGGTCGCGGTCGTCGGCGACGCTGAAGTGCTCGTGCGAAACGGCGTTGGCCGGCGCGAGGAGGTCAAGGTGAGGAGCCTTGTCAGGGTACTCCTCCGGGTAGCGCACTTGCAGCAGCATGGTGGGAGGCTCCTTGTCTTCCTCATCTGGAATGTCCAGTGCGATTGATACTCTGAATTCAGTCTCTGATATATCTATGCGACTAAATGTTAGCTGAGGAAAAAAATAAAATAAGATATATGCCCCCCAGCTATGAGTGTAATGTACCTGTAATCTCCTCTGGGAAGATGGACTCGAGCACCTCGCGCTCTTCTACCTGATCTTCACGCCCCATGATGAAACTTTTCTTTTTCAATACTTGGCGTATTCAACTGTGTCGGTTTCCCTCTCTTCGTCTTTCTCTCGCCTCTCGAGACCTAACGTGAGCGTACGTGGGGAACAGAGGCTCCTCCATGGCGGCGGGGTGTCGCCGTAACGGGTTTAGCGTTCTTCTGACCGCCCGGCAATTTTGAAGACTGCTTTTTTGGACGCCGCTTTAACGGCCAGGCCAGACCCCACATTGCACACGGGGATTTGTGCCCCCAAATGCCCCCACATCCGTATTAGACATAACTTGCACAAATCGGGACCACGGTTATGAAAGCTTCCCCCACTTATCCCGGAACACCCATCGTGCACGTCGGCTGTAAACCCGGCAAGTAATACCGGGACGATGTGGAAGGCGAAGTCCTCGGGCAGTGATGCCCCGGCCTTCCAGGAACCTGTGCTCTCATTAAACTTCATCTCCTACCATGTGACAGGTTTCGACTGAAAATATAAAGCTTCTCGCGCCCTCTTTGCTCGCCCTCGCGCCTGCTATCGCCTCTGCTCTTGTTCCGGACGAAAGGGTGCTGGATAGGCGCCTCCCATAGCCACAACATCCCGTAGGTCGCGCTCTCGGCCGAGGAGACATGCTTCGATGTGCGACATGTCGACCAATTCGCTGCTCGGGGAGCCTTGGCCAGGCTCCTCATAAACTAGAGACCGCCTCCACTTACAGGTCGAGGCAGAGTCCTGTACAACTCTTTACTAGGTCCTTCTTCCTGCCGAGACTAGCCTCCTTCTACCGCCTAAGGTCGTTTGGGAAGCAGTCCCTCCCGTTGGATGTCCCCATTGATGAGGAGAGCATCTCTGGTTACCAGTGGGAAACCTATTTTCACCCTCACCCAGGCGACATCTTATACGGAAGATACCAACTCAAGTTCAAGATTGGTTATGGATCCTCATCCACCGTTTGGCTCGCGGTGGACACGGCCTCAAATGCGTGAGTGGAGGATTGCCGCTCCGTCTCGTAGCTCTCAACTAACCATGGAAATTCTGTAGTCCAGGAGCAATTGGGCCCAGAAAGCATGTTGCCATCAAGATCAACGCAAACAACTTCGAAGGGGATGACGCCTGGCATGAGCTGGGCATATCTCACCAAATCGCAACCTCCAAACCCTTCAACCCATACAAGAAAGCGCACCCAGCGCTGTTGACCGCAATCGACCATTTCATCATCCCTACGCGAAGAGGGTCGCACCTTTGCATGGTCTTTGACACGATGAGGGAGCCGCTGTGGATGTTCAAGAGACGACTCAGCGAGAACGGGAAAATTACAAAAAGCGCCCTGCCCATTCTCAAGCGCCACTTGCGAACCATCTTAGCTGGCCTGGAATTTCTCCATGAAGAGTGCAAAATCATTCACACAGGTATGTAATGATCAGGCGCAACGACGAATATGCGATCTAACCTCGGTTGCAGATCTAAAAATGGATAACATTTTGATGACTTTTGAGGACAATGCAGTGCTTGACAACTTTGTCCGAGCGCAATCCTCACGAGCACAGCCCAGGAAGGTATTTCGGGGCCGCGCCCTGTACCAGTGCCAAAACGATTTCGGCGAGGTCAAGGATCGATCTGCTCTTTTGAAAATGACACCAAAACTGGCAGATTTTGGTCTCGCTCAAGATGGAAGACGACAAGGACCTTTTATCAACCCAATTCAACCAGACTACTGCCACGCCCCAGAAGTACTCCTTGGAACAGGCTGGTCTTTCAGCGCGGATATCTGGAATTTTGCTATTTTGGTATGCATCAACCATTCATGCCATTTGCTCATCTTACTAACGCTTCGCGCGCAGGTATGGGATCTCCTCACAGGACACCCGCTCTTTTTGGACCCCAACAAGACCAAACAGCCTTACAATGCAGCGCGCCACCTAGGTGAGATGATTAGCATCCTCGGTCGGGCGCCAAAGGAACTTCTCCAAAAAGAGAGGGAGATGCGCCACTGGATGTGGATGCCCGAAGTCTTCAACGCCCAAGGCAAACTATGTAATACCGTCGCCGACTATTATGGCGGGCCATTTTTTTCAGATGACGGTAGGGTTTCCTTCTCCATGCAGCGGCGAGCGTACACTGACATCTAATAGGCAAATTCATGTATAAACATTTTATCAACGAAACGCGGAAGTGGGAAGATGAAGTCCCAGATTGTATTCCTAAGCACGAAAAGGAGTTATTTTTCAATTTCATGAGGAAAATGCTGCGTTGGACGCCTGAAGAGAGGCCAAAGGCGAGGGAGCTGATGAATGATCCATGGCTCAACACTAATTTAGTTGAGGAAATAACAACATCAAGCGCATAAAGCGATTTTTAGCCATATTTTTGTCCCAATATCCAATATTTACGCTGACCGTCGTTAAAGCTAGAGCTATGATTTCGGGGGAATTATCCGACGTTGTGTCGCAATACATGACTTCCAATTGTCGGCTGACCAATGATGGCCAGACAAGTATTGAGGCGACCATAGATTGCAGGTTTATTTCCAGCCTATTATCAGTGAGAATGTAACATTTCAGTCGCGCCAGCCATTCTATTCGAGATCACGTTGTTTAGAATCGAAAAGAATACCAGGCGCGCCGTAGAAGAAGGAACCCGGTTTTCCGATAATCCGGGGCTGCGCCTCGCCGCTTAGAAACAATATTGCTACGGAGTGCGGAGATTGAATTGCCAAGCTCACACCTCGGTCGGAAAGTTAAAAGGCCGTTAGGTAGACCACATGATGGGCGGGGAGTATTTTCGGGCGCAGTCCCGACTTCACCGCAGCCTTGGTAAATTCTGGGGTAAGTTACGTGAAATTACGCGACGTTACTTGAACTAGTTGTCTAACCCATGCTAGGATCGTCAGTGCAGCGAGGGTCCCACAATGAAGCAGCACCCAATGTCACGCCCCACGATTAATGTTGCTTGGTCATCAACGTCATGTTCGCTTTTGTGCCGGAGTGATGAGAATGGCCTTGAAAGTGTTCAGAGCATCACACCATGAAGAAAAGTTAAACATGTTCCGTTGGTCAAGTCTCACGAGACCCTGCAATGACAAGCGTCGCGAACAACGGTCACCCCCGCGGTCTGCAGGACGCCACGAGGTAGAATGGTTTCACATCGGTAGTTAACATGCGATGTCGAAACATGACATCCCGGGTGGCTACAGAGGACTTTGAATATAGGGTCTTGCGATTCCATGTGATTCAGGAATCAATGTCTGCGAGAGACAATAATTTCTGCTCAGACGCCGACCCTGAATGGACCCTTCAATCAACCAAATTGCGCCCAACCTGTTTCTGGGGAACGTCAAGAGTTCGCTCAAGAGACAGGTTCTTCGAGACAACAACATCAACTCGGTCGTATCGCTACTTGATGGAGGTTATCTTAAATGGAGCCACCCCGAGTATAGAGCAATCATTCCCGAGGATTGCCACCTCTACGTCCCGTGCTTAGACACTTCGACAATGGATATCCTCGCAGTCTTGGAAGAGATTTGCGACTTCATCGACATGCAATTGAGTAGGAACAACATTTCCTATCCAAGCGCGCCAACAACGGAGGAGCCTAGTTTAGGCAGGTCTTTTCAAGATACCACACAGACTTCGTGTGAGGCCAATGTGCTGATTCATTGCCGCTTGGGAATATCGCGATCCGCTGCAGTTGCAATTGCATACCTAATGCGGAAGCGCAACCAGGGGCTCGACGCAACCTACTCGGAGGTCAGACAGCACCGCGAAGCCGTGCGGCCCAGGAACAACTTTATCGAGCAGCTCCAAGTGTGGGAGGCTGTCCAATATCACGTATGGGAGGACGCGGACAGGACGCGGCCCAAGCAAGAGTACCAGGGCTACCTGGACAGGCGGGCCGCGAGGCTCGCGGCCAAGGGCCTAACGGGCAACGAGCCGTTTGGGCTGGTGTACAGCTGAGCTGGGGAATTTCGCAAATTAGGACTCCCTCCGCGAGAAATGCCCGGGATGTGGATGGCGGTTAGCCGGAACAAAATGCCACAATTCCGAGTCTCCGTCGAAGTCCGTTCGGTTCACGATGGGGGCAAACCAACCCATGTTTGAGTTGCATAAAAGAAATAGGCTGCTCGGCTGCAGTTGGCTAGAGTTGCATAAGACAAATTACGACGTGCATAAGTGGGCGAATGCCAGAAATTTGCGGGTCCATGCTTTTCTTGCACAAAAGTGGCATGTTAAAGCAGCGATTGCGCTAATCCGGATTAGTTGCAATGGTCCACAGTTTCGATCTGCCATACAGGCCAAACTCCTGGTGGTGAAGTGCACTCGGTTTGGGTCCCAGGTCCCAGGAATAGAGAGTATGCATGACTACATCAGTCAGCCTTTTACTTTCTGCTTCCATACGTACTTCATAACTTAGTTTCTAGCGCAATCAACACATATGATTGGCGTCCGGAACTAGCCATGGCAGTCTCAGTCATGGGAAGTTGCCACTCCAAACCACAAATAAAAGACAACCAATAGGATAGGACAGAAATCGCAGCATCATAGTAATTTCTTTACACAAGATTCAATTCAGCATATTCGTAGCCAACCCCCAATTCAGTCGTCCTCACCCTTGGGGGCAACTCGGCTCCCAAGTCCCCAGCCTCCAGTGGTCGCAAAACGTTCAGCCCGATGAGACGCACTCCCAACCCTACTTATCAGTTCAACCAATATTAAGTTTGCTCGGTTTCATCTCATCCAACGTTGCCTACTCGTCTATACTTTTTTTAACCCGCGAAATGATGACAACACTATTATTGCTCGACAAGAAATGGCTGGCTTCTGGTCTTATGCAGCTATCGGTGAGCATGGAGGTGCATAAATTTTAGTGGGGTCTTATCGCTTATCGCTGGCGTTGGAAGAAAAAAGTTTCGGTCGCAAGCCAATCTAAGATTTGGAGTGGAAGGAATTTCCATTCTACCAGTATCAACACATCAATTCAACCACCACTTTTCGACCGCCACAATGGCCACGAAGAGTGCTGCAGTCGGCAATAAGAGAAAGGCTGCCTCTGGCGTCAAGGGCAAGTCCGACTCCAAGGTCAAGAAGGCCCGCTTGGATGAATCCAAGCCTCGACGCAAGGTTGAGCAGGAGCCCGAAGAAGAGTCGGAGGAGGCATGGGATTCGGAAGATGGCGGCGCGCAAGTAGAGTCTGATGAGTCGAAGAGCGACTCAAACAATGCCAATGGCGCTGCTAACGGCAAGACGTTTGAGCGAGGTATGTATTCTTGTTGTATGCCAGCTCCTTCCAATCGCTGACAGTCCCATCCAGGCCAAACCTCTCGCGAATCCCACGCCAAGCAGAAGCAACTTGCTCTCGAGCGCAAGGCCGCGAAGCCCCTCGCCGACGAAGTTCAGCGAACGAAGAAGCTCTGGGAGCGACTGCGAAGAAAATCCCATGTTCCCAAGGAGGAGAGGCAGACTCTGGTTGACGAACTCTTCACCATCATCACTGGGCGCATCAAGGACTTTGTTCTCAAGCACGACGCCGTGCGAGCAGTGCAGACGGCCATCAAGTACTCGACGCCCGAGCAAAGGAAACAAATTGCCCGCGAACTCGCTGGCACCTACCCCCAGCTTGCCGAAAGCCGATACGCCAAGTTCCTGATTGGAAAGCTCCTGGTTCAGAACGACGACGAGATCCGCGACATTGTGATTCCCGAATTCTACGGCAAGGTTCGCAAGTTGATTAACCACTCGGAAGCTTCTTGGATCCTCGACGACATCTACCGAGGCGCCGCAACCAAGAAGCAGAAGGCCTGCCTCCTCCGAGAGTGGTTCGGTCCCGAATTTGCGATCCGAGAGCTCATCAAGAGCCAAGACGAAAACCCAACATCCGACCTGAAGGCGATTCTCGAGGAGCATCCCAGCAAGCGCGGCCCCATCATGAAGAGCTTGGCCGACATGATCAACTCCCTGGTCCAGAAGAAGCTGACCGGTTTCACCATGCTTCACGACGCCATGTTGGAATACTTTACAAACACTCAGCCCGGAACGGAGGAGTTTACCGAGTTTATGGAAATGGTCAAGGGTGACGAGAGCGGTGATTTGCTTAAGAACATGGCATTCACTCGTTCCGGTGCCCGACTGGCCTGTCTCCTGTTGGCACACGGCTCCGCCAAGGACCGAAAGCAGCTCCTGAAGACTTACAAGGATACCTTCTTGCTGATGTCTGGCGACCCACATGGCCATGTTATCATCTTGACGGCTTACGACGTCATTGACGATACCAAATTGAGCTCCAAGGCCATTTTCCCCGAGATCCTTGGAGAAGGCGAAGAGAATATTACCCAGAACGTTGTGGCCGCGGCCAACAACCCATTCGCCAGGACCACCTTCCTTTACCTGTATGAGGGTCTATCAAAATCTCTATTCCCTGCCAGCCATTCATTTGATATCGAGCTGCTGAAAGAGGTGCATGAGATCCGCAAGACAACCAGCAAAAAGGATGAGGACGCTCGACGTAATGAGTTGGCTGCTGCCCTGTCACCTCAGCTCATTGCTTCCATTGCCGCGGCTCCTTCCGATCTTACAGCCACCGCTTTTGGCTGCCAACTCGTGACAAACGTGCTGCTGTCCGGCACCGGAGATAAGTCAAAGGCCCTCGAGGCGATTGCTCAGGCTGCCAGCGGTGACCCCAACGAGGAGCCCGCGGAGGATGACTTGGCTCCTCGCGTCCACATCTCGAAGACACCTTTTGGCGGACGCATGCTCAAGTCGCTGATCCAGGGTGGAAAGTTTGACAAGGCAACAGGCAAGATTGTCCCTGTTGAGCCTGCTCTGGAATTCGCCAACACCCTATACCCCATTATCCAAGAACACATTATCAGCTGGGCCACCGGACCCAGCTCTTTTGTGGTTGTCGGTCTGCTCGAGTCTAGTGACTTTGGTGAGGTCTCGGCCTTGAAGAAGATTCTGAAGAAGAACAAGAAGGCCTTGGAGAAGGCTGCTACGGAGGAGACAGCGGAGCAAAAGGTGGCGCGGGAAGCACAGGAGACGGCGCCTAAGGGAAACAAGAAGGGCAAGAAGAAGGGTGACAAGCCTGTCGGTAATGCTGGATGCAAGCTGCTTCTCGAGAAGCTGTAGTCTTGTGGTAGATTTTGAGACTCTTGTGATGTACATGGCGTTTCCAGGGTTAAGGTGTCTAAAAAGAACAATTTATCATGTTACCTTGATTTTGGATGCTCAACTCGTGATGAGGAAGACGGGTTGGGGCAGCACGCTTTGAAAGGCTTAGTGGGGCACGAAGCGGCCTCCTCCACTGAAAGCCGCTAAACACATGCATAACAACACTTCGTGATGCTTTCTCCAAACTAAATGATAGAACACCCTGCTGGGGACAAAATAAATATTCATGATATAAGTGTGTTTTTTGCGTGTGGATTTTCCGTGTCATATATAAACGTAGTCAATATTAACTGCTGATTCCTCTACTTGTATTTCACCTATGGGGGGGTAATAGAGTGTCCAATGCTGTCATCATTGCTTGCCTCATGCGAGTCCGGTAACCAGAAACACCAGGAAACCCTCAGGGAAAAAAGCTAAAAAGCGCACCGCTAGTTTTCCCCATAATTTATTGGGGATAGCTGAGTTTCTACAAGTACATACTATTGAATCGGATTGAACGCATGTTTTTTGACAGCCCTACCCTAGAGTCAATATGCACGCATAGCAGGCTGCTGGAATAGCCGTTCTGGAACAAATAATGAGATATGCAGGGAAAAAATCCCGTTTAATGGTGTGAGTTGATTTCAAGCTGCATTAGGCGACCTGCAGCCTGTCGTAACTCCAAATGAGACATCGGATCAACGTTGTGCAACCAGTGAGTAGCACAAGGAACCTTTGCCGAATAAGGCTCGGACGTGGACAAAACGTATGTGCGATTTATTATTGAGGTGGGATTTATTTAGATTTCTTAGCTGGGATGGATGGAGCTCGACTCGCGTTTCTTTGTTCCAAAAGCCATAGTGGCTGGTTATAGAATTGGCAGACAATGGGAAACGGGGACTAAATCGGCATTGTATCCTAACTAGGAATAGGACTTGGCTGGTCCTACCTAAGCAGGCAGAAAAATGCATCGTGTTTCGGAAATCCGCTTTTGTGTAAGGAGTAGGAGGAGAGGAGGCTGTCGCATACAATCGACCCTAAGTCAGGTATATAGGTGTAGGTGAAGACGATAAACTATGATGGCTGTAGAAAATAGGGTTCTCTAGAGAGGATATTTAAAGATCAAAAGAAAAGTAGAGACTTGAATATGGAGGTACGTGGATGGACCCTCAGGCGAAAATCTCTGCGTAGGCGGCGGCCGTTTCGGCAACTGCCATGGCACGCTGTGATGCGCTGCACTGCACTCGGCTGTCACCTCAATGTTTGTGCCCTTTTCCCTGTTTTCCTCCTCCGAAAAACCCCTCTCCCTCTTCTTCCCTTTCACCTCGTCACCTGCTTCTCTCCTTAATTCATACCCTCTCCTTCATACCCTCACATGCGTACTCCGCGCTCCGTTCCTCACTCCGACTTCGTTCCACGATCAAAGTTACCTGTGACATTGACACCTTCACTGACCTGGCGTAAGAGTCTATGCTGGTTTCTCGATAAACGTGCACCGGGCAATCCATCCAATATCTTGGTTGGCACCCGTGGTGTAATGACTTCAGGGTTTCCTCCCGCATCACTCGTTGGGCTCCCCCCTGTTTCCATTCGCACACGGCTTTCTTGAATACTCCTGTTCGATGGCCTGGTTTTTCGTTTCCTAATCATAAACTCAAGCATCCTCAAAAAAATGCACCTCGACGTTGTCTCGCGCCATATTACCTGCGAGCCAGGTACAAGCTATTATGCATGTGGGAAGGGTGACTTTACCGGATGTTGCTCTAAAGATCCATGTACCATTGGGTTTTGCATTGACGACCCTGTCTTTATTCCGCCAGAATTTGAGTCGAGTTCGGAGTATGTCAGGACCCTGGCCCCAACCCCAGTACCATTGGATGACGACGACATGACATCCACGCAAGACTCAGAGACATCAAGAACAATGACAGACTCTGGAACAACACACACTATTCCCAACAATAGCAGAGTCACTGTCACGAAGCACACCCTCATCATAACTGACAAAGCGCCATCTCAAACTCCTTCCGCCGAAGCTTCCTCGTCCAATGCCTCCGATGCCACAGGAATACCTTCGTCTGGTGCCTCGGCCGTTAGCTCTATGGAGACTACTGGGGCAACTAGTTCTCCAAGTATCGATTCCAGTGGATCGCCGTCGACGGCAGTAGTTGCGGGTGCAGCTGTTGGCGGAGCTATTGCCTTGGGCATTGTCGTATTCCTTGCACTGATGCTTATTCGGCGCAAGAGACTAGAAAAAAACAGTAGGCATCGGTCTGAGCCATACGTTGACATAGATTTCCACCACGACAACGATTCGGGGGAAAAGGCTCTACAACCCGCCTCTCCTCATAACACCGGGACCAAGGGTAACGATGACCCATTTGCCCCCTTTGGAGGTTTGCAACCATTGACACCCACTCTTAAAAAGAGGGTCTTGGAATAAGCTAACTTTCTACCAGGACGAGCAGACAAACCAGATGATCCCTTGCGTCCTCCAAGTGGAACCTTTGAAATGGATGGAACTAGCTCGGCGCCAGCTGAGCTTCCGACGGAGAACTATAATGCGCAGAGTTCATCGACACCGCGCCCATCAAGCAAAACGAGCCAGAGCAACTCAACTCAGCCTGCAAGAACTACTGATCCCCGATGCAATCTCAATGCTTCAATGGCAGACCGGCGCCAAAACACGTACGTCAACCACTGGAATCAATACCGCAATCTCGGATCCGATCACTAGAGTTTGGGCAACGAGGAGATGTTTTTTAGATGAGGATTTCTGGCGTTTGAATTGACTAATACCCCGTTCAAGTGTACCGTCTGGTTTCATATCGTGCATGAATTAGTTCAGGAATTGGAAGAGGCTTTCCATGTGGCTTCTCATGCGGCAGTGGCACAGATCTATTCCACAGGAAGAGGTCTCGGCCTATATACGCAAAAAATTCATTTCGTCTCTCGTCATAAATCCAATCGTACAAGAGATTGCCTTCCTTGCAGATACCGAGGGATGTTTGCTCTCTCAAGTACCGACTACGGGGTGTGTTTGATGTGTGTTTTCTGGATCCCTACCTGCCATGCGCCTGAAATGCAAAAAAGAAGTAATTCCCAAAGGGCTGTTGAACCGTCTGATGCCATCCATTTTAAAGTCTTGTCCTTCCTCCTGTGAAATAGGGTGTTTCCAACCCGCTTTAGAATATCGTGATGTTTTTTTTTTTTTTTAATATTTCTTCTTTAAAGGTGATGTTGCCGCAAACAGTCATGACATGATTACCGGTTCTGCAGCTTGGAAATCTCATCGAGCAGATCTTGGAGGTCCTCATCCTTGATCTTATCGGCCAGCGACGGGATGAGAGTCTTGGCCTCGTCGGCGTTTTCGCAGCAGAGAGAGCCTATGAGATAAGAGTCAGTATGGACGGCATCGAAGATGCGCTCGGGGGTGGTTGGCCGTACCGAGCTGGGCGCGCTCGAACTTGGCCAGGTCCTTGTGCGCGCTGAGCAGACGTTCGACCGCCTCGACGTTTTCCTTCTGGGTGAAGCGAGCGAAATGATCCAGGTAGTTAAGCGTCTGGTTCAGCATTCTGCAGCGATGGTCGCAAAGGTTAGCAACCTTGAAAGGGGAGCAGCGCGTCGCGCGTCTACGGGGGGGAGCAAGGCAATTGCGTACTCGGTCTCGTTAACGTTCTTGCGATCGTTGCGGCGCTTGGCAACGAGAGCATTGAGAACGAGAGCGGCTTCGGAGAGGGTCAGGGTGTCGACGTTCTGGAACTCGCCCAGGTTGAGGTTGGCCGAGGCCTCTTCGTTTCCGGGAGGCGGAGGCTTGGGGCGAGAGGTGCGCTTATGGGCGGACATGGTGACGACGGGGGGAGAGAGGCGGAAAAGGAAGAGGTGAGTTTTCAGTTGAGCGAGAGGCGGCGCGGGTGAAGGCTTGGACGTCGGGAAATGAGTGTCGTGAGGGTGTGCTTGCGACGGGCGGGTTAGCGGCAATGCCTTCTTCCCACTGTACAGGATGGATGGGATAAAGAGCGCCGAAGTGTAGGACGGAAAACAGTAGGCGTTTTTGGGAGATGAGGCTGAAAGAATGAGAGGTTGGAGCTGCTTCGTCGTCAACCCCTGCCTGATTGAATGCAGTTTAGTGGGGCTCCTCCGCCTTGCTCCAGCGGATCGAGTCGTCGCGTGGCGGGTTCCTCTCACTTTGACGTACTCATCGACTTTCTCTCAACAGGGGCAAAGCAGACGGTTTTTTTTCTGCGAATGAGTTTATAAAAAAAAGAGGAATTTTAAAATAAACCAGAAAATAAAAGAGGGAAAGAAGAAAAAAAGGGTCTTCCTCATTCACGCACTCTTTTTTTCTTTCTCCTTCTTTTTCTTTGGCAGTAACGGGGTATGGTGCCACATGTTAATTACTTACCCTGCTGTGCCATACAGACACAGTGCTGACATATTTCCTTCTAGCTCTCTCACTCGGCCCTCTGCTCGGATCGTGGGGGAATAGCTTCATGGCCCGCCGAGAGTCCATAGAGGTGGGAATTCTAATAGATCGGAGCACGTTCATGGGCCGTCCGCCCTCTTCTCCGACATCATGTAGGCACTCGTTCTCGTCCCCCGCGTTTGTTTCCTCCCCCCTGACCGCTTGCGTTGATAGGACCGTCTTTGCACTCATCATTATCAACAAGGCCGGAGGCCTGATCTACAACAAGAACTTTCACGAGGGCCTCAATCAGATAAGCACAAACGATTACCTCGTTCTGGCTGGTACCTTTCACGGGTAAAGTCCCTCATCTCCCTCTCTCTCACACGCACACACCTCTCCATCACTGTCTACTCTCATCATCACCCCTCTCTCCGCTTCATATATTCAAAGACACTATCCACTCACCCCTCTTCCTGAAAAATAAAAAAAAATAAAAATGAACCACCTCGCTCACACACCTCAACAGAGTCCACGCCATCACTGCTCGGCTCAACCCCGTCAAGCCTCTGCCCGGGTCCACCCCAAGCGGGAGCAGGCCCGAGCCGTCGTCGGGCCTCGAGGTGATGGAGACGGAAAACTTTCGCCTGCAGTGCTTCAACACCCTGACGGGCACAAAGTTCCTGCTCTTCACCGACACCACCCAGGCAAACGTCAGCATCACCATCCAGCGCATCTACGACCTCTACTCCGACTACGTCATGAAGAACCCCTTCTACTCACTCGAGATGCCCGTCCGCTGTGACATTTTTGACCGCAAGCTCTTGTCATACATTAGGGAGATCAATAACCGATAGAAAAAGGCCAGGCGTGACATGTTTTTTTCTTTTTCTTCTTCTTTTCTTTTTGGTTGTGTGGGAGGGAAATGTGTGACAGCGGCGAGTGTCCTCGTGGGTTAGAGAACTGTTATTATCCAGAGTGGCCGTGGCACGAAAGCATATACGGCTGTTAATGACTTTGATTCTTGATTCGTCTAAAACCCCGAGCCTTTGTCTATTGTACAATTACTGTGGAGGCGGTGGTCTACGTTCCATTCATGACATCGACTATGAGGTGTCCATCTTGTCACCGTCATCTTTCTTGCCTCCCTTGTCCTTGGAGCTGCTTCCCTTGGACTCATCCTCCTCCTTGACGTTCTCGAGTGATGCCTTCTTGGCCGCCTCTTCCTCTTCGCGCGCGGCCTTCTCCTGTCTGGCCTTCTCCTCCTCCATACTCATGCGCAGGGCGAGCGCCAGCTCAGGCTCCATGGCAGGATCGAATCCAAACTCAAACTCCTCGTTGCCGCCGCCCACACCACCGGCACCGCTGCCACCACCGGCGTTGTCGCCCAGAAGAATGGGAGTGGCAATCAGCTGATCGCTGAGGAGCTTGCTGCTAGGTGGGATCACGACCAAGTGGCTGCCGTCGTTGGTCTTGACGGTGTCGATGAAAAGCTGCAGCTTCTTCTGGCTCGTATCATCGTCGAGATCGCCGAACAGGATAAAGTCGACAGTGATGTTGGCCTTCTTCATCTTTAGGGCGAGTGTCTTGAGCTCCTTCTCTGATTCCTCGACGGGCGAGCAAACGAAGACTATTATACGTTGGCGCTGGGATCGGTTCTGACGGTGCTTCAAAGCGAGCTTTTGCAATGAGTTAGCTGGATGAATCTTATCGTTTTAGCGAAATTTCTGCGTACAGTTGCCACTTGAATTCCGGTCTTGAGATGAGAGGAGCCTCCAATCTTCTTCTTGGTTCGGTGCAGGCCCTCGAGGATCTTGCCCTGCTCAGTGGTGAGGGTGACGAGCACCTCGGGGCCCTTGCCGCCCATGCTCATCAGGCCCACCGAAGATTCTGGGTTGCCTTGTGTAATGGTCTGGAAGAGGATGCCGACAGCATCTACTTGTGAGTCGAATCGAGTTGGTTGATAGTCGCCGTTCCTGCTGCTCTCGCTGTTGTCCACGACAACCATTACTGCCTCGAGGCCCATCGTGCCGGCTTTTTCGACGCTGCGTCGCTGTAAAAATGGGTGTGACTGGGCTGCGGTAGCGTTCACGTATCTGATATGGATCGATAAGGCTTGGAAGGGCTTGTTGTTGAGCTTGGTTGAAGGTGTGAAGGTGGATGCGGGTGCGGATGCGGCGACGAAGCTCCCCAGTTTCGTAAGGCAGTTCAGCCTAGAGTCCAAGCTTTAGACATGGCGGTAGCGATACATGTGCTTGAGCGGAATTTAACCGGGTGCGGCGTGTAGCAGGTACCTGCACCGCCAATCGCTTGCGCACCCTTCAATGCGTCGATGGAACACAGCTTACCTAATGCATCCCCACTGGCCCGTTTGTTTACTTAGAGATCTGGACTCCACCATTGACGGCGCGTCCAGGGTATCGAATCTACATATTTGTGTGTTTGTGCGTCACCCTTTCTTGTCGACAATTCAAAACGTTACTTGCCGAGCAAAAATTACAAGAAACATACGAGACACATTTCTTTCATCTACGCGTTTTACGCTCTAACAAAATGGCTCCCGTTCGAAAGACCAAGCGAGGGTCGGGCGCGAACGCGACCGCAGAACTTAAGGTTCCCGTCCCGACCAGCAGCCCATCCACCCCCCAGCGAAGCCCGATCAGAAGACGAAGAGGAGCAATCTCATTGCAGCAAAAGCAGGCTTTGATTGACAACCTGCAACTTGAGCGTGCGAATCCCGAGCCCGTCGCGAAGACGTGATGCTAACCCTGCCCCAGTCACGGAACGCGCCCGACGACTACGCGCGCAGTACAACCTCCAGGCGCAAGGCCTCCGATCGCGTATTGAGATTCGAATCAACAGAATACCCATGGCACTACGAAAACTCAAGATGGGCGACCTCCTAGTCAAATTCCAGGAACAAGAAGAAAAGCGAGCCGCACGACCAGCGCTACCTGCAAAGGACCACACGACGCGGGTGAGACCAACAACCGCTAACGCGAAGCCGACTGGTCGCGGCCAAAAGCGCATGAGGTGAGTCTTTTATCGCATATCACTGCAATTTGTTTTTCACTAACCATTTGGCTGTAGCGACGCGTTTATGGGAGACAAGGAGAATGAATTTGAGCATGCTGAAAACGCAAAGAAGCGTATCCGCGCTGCTCCCACCACCGAGGCTCGTGCAGCCGCTATTTTGTCACCTACATCATCAAACTCCCGCCTTACAGCAGCCCGATCCCGCCCGGCATCTCCCGTCAAGTCTAGTGGGATTGCTCGCCCTGCATCGCCTTTGAAGAGCTCAACACGCTCCGCCCCTGGAACAACAGGTGTTCTCTCCAGCATGGTGGAGAAGGCCAAGGGCACGCGCACCGGAACAACAAGAAAGACTACTGCCACATCAAATACAAGTTCGAGCAGCACATCTACAACTGCGGCCACACGGCGTCGGGCTGCTACTACATCCAGAGTGCCCGCAACCCGCCCAGCAACAAGGAATGCCCGCAGTAGAGTCAGCAATCACAGCGAGTCTAGTGAGGCTAGCACTGGAACAGTGGTGAAGCGGGGCGCTGCGGCCAAGGCGGCTCCAGCCAGGAAAGGGGTGATGGACTCTATTCGTAAGGGCGTTGCTGGCGGCTCGAGGAAGAAGACAACCAAGCCAACAACAGCAGCAGCCCCCGCATCAACTGCAGGTACAGGCCGGGTATTGCGAAAACGAAATTAAAGTGTTATTTCGCAGCGTTTTATTATGGGTTTTTTGTTAAATGAACGGAGTTGGCGGGAGTAACGGCTGGAAAGGGACCCTGGGACGGCTCGGTTGGCAAATACATATGCACGGGAAAAGGAGTAAATGAACATATAATGGGCCAAATGTGGCATTCTCAAACGAATAAATGCATTGCATTACTTGTACTCTCATCTATGGTGCGGGAGGCGCCTTCTTCTTCTTCTTATCCTCCACAAGTTCAATGTGATCCTCTGGTATCTCCTTGTACTTTTCAACCAAAAACTCCTCAATTTCCATGCTGACGTCGCCCTGGACCTGAATTTCCTCTCCTCCGCCGGGAAGCCTGGTTACCGAGGACCCAGTTGCAAATTTCTTGCCGAGATCCTTGGCCACCTAGAACCTAGATTAGTATGCCTATCACTCCTCGCCTAACGCCCTGAGGGTTTTACAGCCTTACCTTCTTGAGCTCCAGCCCAAATGCCTCGAGGCCTATCACGGCGGTAACGAACTTCTTCTTGTTTCGCTCGATGCGCTTGATGGTGATGACGCTCTTGGCGAGCTTGTCGGCCTGCTTGGCCTCAGCCGCCTCGGCCTTGGCCGTCTTCTTCTGGGCGTCCTTCTCGGCTCGCTTCTGGGCCTCGACGGACAGCGAAGCGGTGGCCGCCTCTAGGGCCTCTGCGATGGGGATGGGATGTTATTATCACGTTCAGATGCAGGAGGTGGGTGGTGGCTGCTGATGGAGGGGCAGGGCGTCGAACCTGCGGACCAGAGCTGCTCGTACAGCTTGGGATGTGTCTTTTCTAGCCACTCCTGGCACTTCTTGACGGTACCGCCATATTCACAGTACTACTCGGCATTCATTAAGCTTCGGGTTTCGGCATCGTGGGGGTGGGCTGGATCTGATCTGGGGGGGAGCGAACCTCGGGGGGAAGAGTGCAGACTGTCAAAGTCAGCAAAGTCACCTCATGTGGGAAAAAAAGGTGGGATGCACGATGCACGACAGGTGTGCAACGCGAGTTGAAAAAATGTACATACCGCCGCAGTAGAGCACGGTTCGGCTTTGGGGATCACCCTCGGGCTGTTCTACGTCTGCCATGGTGTTGTGTGTGTGTGCAGACTGAATTGGTCGAGAAGCTCTTTTTTGATGGCGAGACGCGTGCCAGATGGTTGACGCATGGCGGGGTAAAATCTACAATGGAGGGGCTCCTGCTTGCAGAGCCCAGCCCAGCGTGGCCCAGCGTGTCCTGGCGCGGTACGTAGCCCACAGTCCACAGCTACTCAACACGACACCCAGGACTGAAGTCTGTTGCCTTACTAAGGGCCTGGCAGGTACGTACTGGTGCTGGAGCCGAGCGGCGCTGCTCGGCCGGGAACGGAGCGGACTTTGAGTACCACCGTTCATCCATTCATCCTTCGGGGCCTGAGGCACAAGGATGTTGCTGTCGTGCCACGAGTTGCCTTGCTGGGTACTTCCTGTCTAAGGCACCAATCCAACGGTAGCCTACCCACCATCAACTTTGTCGCAACCTCGCCCAGCCTCTCTCCACACGCGCTGACGTAGACGTCTTTTTTTCATCAACATGGGGTAACCGCCGGCCTCTCGAAGCCAGCTTGGAATGGAAATGGGTAGCGAATTTACCCCTGGACCAGTCTTTCGGTTCTGCAGACTTGTAGACTAGGGCAAATCTCCGTGACTGCAGTTACCCGCCCGTTTCTACCACCCACACTATCGATTTCGTCTCCTCATCGGATGGCACCACACACCACGAAGCCAAAATTTCCTCGCTGGGCGCTTGCACATGTCCGACTCTTTTCCTCCCATGGCACGAGACACCCGGCGGTCGCAAAACCTGGGGCGGTTCTCACCAAGATGCTACGTCCACCACCGGTTTGCCCCCCCACATCGTCGGCGCAAACCACTATGACATTTTTAAATGCCGGCACCTGTGACCTCGAACGCGGCCTTTGTTGCATGAGTTGTGTCAATGAACCGTCCTCGTCGTCCTAGTCATGCGTCCTAACAATCACAATCACAAACCGCTGCAGACTTGAGCAGCCAGAACATTTGCAGCCAAGAGAGAATTAGCCGCCGAGGGAGCGCTCAGCTCTGCGATTGGCTCAACCCCTGCACCCCGGGCCCAATCATGGACCAGGGATGTCGCACTTCTCGCAAGCGCCAGCCAGTCGCAAAGTTACCCAGCCATTTCGACCGCTGTCACCCAAATATAGCAACGCGGGAGTGCATACTTCTGCAGTCGATGATTGGGCCAGGCCGCCTATTAGTCGCTCAGTAGCGGGTGCGCCCAGGACGGCTTGCAGGCCGCCATACCACTTTCATCGACTTCACGCACCTTGGTGCAGTTCACCCACCTTCTCACGACGGTGCTACTGAGTTGGGCGCTGCCAGCATGACCCGGCACCATGCGATCGCTGCCCATCGCTCCAGTCAGCTTGCTCGACACGCGCTGAAGCAGCCATGTCTGCCGACGCCCTAGTTCAAGGTGGCCAGGTCTGTCCGAGTCCGTCGCTGCATCGACCCACTGAGCTGCACTCGTGGGTTCTCAACATGGCTTGTAGGTGCCACTTTGCCCATGGAGTTGCGTGCCGCCCGCTAGATAGCCGCTCTGGGTCGATTCTCCCCAGTCACTTAAGACTATGCCCATCCCCGGCCAGACGCTGGCCTCCTGTTCTGTATTCACTTCTTCAGCCTTCAGCATTTTGCTGCAGTGTCAATAATTGCATTTTTCTCCTTTCCACTTTAGAAGCTTCGTTGACCGAAGCGTACTGTCGTTTGTAACGCGAACTAGATACCCCGACGCCGGTCGTCATCCTATTACAGACTAATATCTTTGCCCTCTCCAGCCTTGCGTTTCGGACTCCCTTTTAGGATTTAATCAGATATTCGGGTAATACCTGATATTCGCAACAATGGCTGACACACTTCGCGTTCCCACAAACAACACATACAGCTCCCAGGACTCTTCGCTGGCTCGAAGACAACGGGGCACCCTTAATCCGATAATCGAGGAGGAAAGTGACGATGGTATGGTCCAGCACAGAGCCGTGAGCCACCGGGACAGGCGCGCAGAGTTGAAGATTGAGGCATGGTTGTCTCCCATGAGCGACCACTTCCCAACACCCAGGGGAATCCACTACCTCGCTGCTCCCGTCCTTCCTTCTTCACCATCAACAGACTCTACCGCCACCTCACCGGCTGCTTTCTCTGCCAACCCTTGGAACCGCGCCAGCATCGGTACCGAGGCCACCGAGTTTGAGGATCTCTATGATGTCACGGACGACGAGGATGAGCACTCCAAGATGCCACGACGCATGGGATCTGTGAAGTCTAAGCAGGCCTTGGCCCGACAGCCCTCCCCCTTGGTCATTCCCGCCGTCCGCGAATCCGCCCCCGAGACCTGGTCTGCCGTCGATGAGTTCACCAAGAAGCACTCCCCAGTGCCCGTGACCCCATCGGTCAAGCTGGCCATGTCTCCTGCTCACCAGGTTTTCATGGACAAGCAGCAGTCTATGGAGGTCCCCACCATCTCGGCTCCCCCGTCACTCGATGGCAGCTTGAGCTCTGAGCAGCTCGCTGCCATCAGCGCTCCCCCCACTCCCGTCATTGGCGACGATGAGATCAACACCGAGGAGGCTTGGGCTGGCGTCCAGCTTCAGCCTGGTGCTCTGGCGACGCTTCAGGCGCTCTCTCACGGTGAGGTTGACCCTCACGAGGAGCCTGCCCAGGTCATCGAGGTGTCTCAGCCAATGATGGAGATGCAGCAAACCCCTCGACTTATCACCAGCTTTCAGCTCTCGAACAACCAGAACAGGGTTGTCTCCCCCAGCCAGAACCGCCAGTCTCTGGCCGACCTGACAAGACTCGACATCCCCTCGCCTGGTGGCTTCTTCTCTGGTCTCTCTCCCCGAACCCGCAACGCCTGGAACCTGCCATCCATGTCCCTCGATGACAGTGCTCCTCCCACCTCTACCACTGCCGAGCAGTTCTACCGGTGCCCCTGGAACGCCGAGTCCTCGGCACCCAAGCGCAAGGACAACATTGAGGATTTCTACAGGAACGTCAAGTTCACCCCTGGCCCCGCTGCCAACAACGTCGTCGAGCAGGTCATTCAGGTCAGCGAGCAGATCATCGACGAGGATGACATGCCCACTGCTCGCCCCATCCTCCAGCACCAGAACACCGATTCTTCCACCGAGACCGCCAAGGCCCCTGCCTCCCCCAAGGCCGAGGAGGTTCTGGCCGAGATCGTTGTCAACGTTGACGCTACCTATGCTCGTCAGCAGCAGGAGGAGGCCCTCTCCAACCTCGACCGCACCGAGATGTGGCTCATGGCCCAGCGAGCCTACCTGCCCGGCATCGAGGCTACCAGCACCGAGGATGAGGCTTCCCTGGACACAATCGCCGAGGAGAACGAGGAGGAGGAAGAGGAGGTCAAGACCGAGGCTGAGCTCCAGGTTGAGCAATCCCTTGTCTCCCAGAAGAAGACC
The DNA here is from genome assembly GCA_013403855.1 of Calonectria honghensis. Taxonomy (NCBI): domain Eukaryota; kingdom Fungi; phylum Ascomycota; class Sordariomycetes; order Hypocreales; family Nectriaceae; genus Calonectria; species Calonectria honghensis. The sequence continues at coordinate 112,267 of VTGB01000051.1, forward strand.
GTCCGCTTCTCCAACCTTGTCACCACCTCCGACTCTCCCAAGCCCATCCCCTCCAACCTGGTGCGCCAGGAGTCTGCCTACTACCGCGCCTTCCAGGACTACATCATCCGCACTCAGCGCCAGGACGCCTTTGTTCACCAGCTCACCCGCTTCGAGGCTCTCCAGGCCCAGCGAGTTTCCCTCCGCGAGTCTCACCGCAACCAGCTTCTCGGCAAGTACCAGCTCAGCGTTGTTCCCCAGTCTGCCAAGAAGCGACTCAGCGCCAACGTCGCCCGTGGTGACGACCACTTGGTCGACGACCTTGAGAAGCTGCGTCACGAGAAGGAGGTTGATGCCATGAACCAGATGACTGTCTCTGCCTGGCACGTTGCTGCCACTAAGCTGCTCAACGGCGGCAACCTCATCTCTGCCCCAGTTACCAAGCGCCTTGCTCGTCTCTCCTGCATGGCCCCTGGCGCTGACGGTGTTGCCCGCGACCGCGCTAGAATTCTCGATCTTGGTGGCCAGGCCACTTGCGACTGGGCGTGGCACGTTGCCCTCCAGTTCCCCAACACCAAGATTTACACCGTCACCACCAAGGCCATCCGCCAGCTTTCCAACTGCAACATCCGCGGACCCCCTAACCACCGCCAGGTTGCCGTTGAGCGTCTGACCCGCCTTCCCTTTGCGGACAACCAGTTCGACCTTGTGTCCGCCCGCGAGCTGCACAGCGTGCTCAAGCTCTTCGGCGAGAACGGCGAGGATGAGTGGGAGACCTGCCTCCAGGAGTGCATGCGTGTGCTCAAGCCCGGTGGCTACCTTGAGTTTTCCCTCCTCGACTCTGACATCATGAACGCCGGCCCTGCTGGCCTTGCCAAGAGCGTCGAGTTTGGATTCGCCCTCAAGACTCTCGGCTACGACCCCAGCCCAACCAAGCTCTTCCAGGGCCGTCTTGCCCGAGCTGGTTTCCAGGATGTGCGACGCACCTGGATGTGCTTGCCCATGGGTGCCAAGCGAAACATTCACAAGCCCACTCCTCCCCCCAAGGACAGCCCCAACGGCGAGCCCGCCAAGACTTGCCAGCTCGAGGCCATGGTCACTGGAAGCAGTGACAACATTGCCGGCGCCTGCAGCATTGTTGGCTCATGGAGCTGGGAGCGATGGCTGCTCCGATGCGAGATGGAGAAGGTCGCTGGCGAGCTTCGCCTCGCTGACACCGTCACCGCTGGTGCTGCTATCGAGGAGGCCGGCAAGACGCTTGACGGCGTCGCTGCCGTGATTGAAGAGGGCCGCAACTGCATGTCGGCCTTCCGCATGCTCAACGGCTACGCCAGGAAGCCCAGACTGGGAACTGAGATCATCCAGATTGCCCTGGAGAACTAATTCGGGAACTAGAGTTTGACACTCTCGTGGAGGATCTCCTTTGTTCATTACATACCATCTTTCAGATTATCCATGTAGAGTCAATTTTTCTTTGTCAAGTTTGGGACGGTACGCATGTGTGAAGAATGATGAATGGGTTCATGAATGGGCAAAGTCCTCTCACGTTGATGGAGGCTAGACTGTAATGTACTCGTTCCGCATCTCTCTGGGTTGGCGAATGGGGTTTGGATACCATGCCATGTATTTTGCAGGTATTATTCAGAAAAAGGTTGCAGAATATGGGATGCTCTAGCACCGGGTTTAGTGCATAGTTTGACAGAAGAAGTGCTTGGTGAGGTACGAAGAGCGGTGTATGGAAAATCTTACGGCTTTGATTGTGCCGATTCTGTTCCCTTATGTTCAAGCACCCTCGACCGCTGTCATCGCAGAAAATCCCAACGCAGACTCCAACACGCAGAGAATCTTGACATGTATGGAGTGTGCCGAAAAGCTGGCACGGGAACGAGTTGGTGAAGTCAACTTTGTGGAAATGTTGACAGATTGGATCCCTGGGCACCTGCAAACTGCCATTGCATCTGCCTTGTCAACGGACGCACTCGGTGAAGCATGGTCAGCCATACGGATGGAACTACCACCCGGGACTACAGCCAACGTCGCCTTGTTTTCTGTCTGGACTCCTACTCAGAAAAATTGGCCTACCAAGTTCAAAGCGCCACCGATAAATGCTTCTCTGCCCATGACACCCATCCACGGCACTTTAGGTAAAGCTATCCGATCCATCGCCACACGCTTAGAAGGCATGTCGGATAACGAGACACTTCAAACTATTGACACGCAATTGAACCGGACCCTACTGCCGCGCTTACTGGAACAAACCGAGGCCGCCGATGTTGCGAGCCATACCAGGGGCAGGTTCATCTGCGGGGGCGTCTGGCAACCTGTGCATGAAGAGAACCTCTCGGGCGGGGTGATGGGCACTGTGGAACAACGATTGATGTGTAAAGTCACTGTTGTTGGTGTCTCTTTCTATCAGGTTCCGGCTGCACAAACAGTGGTGTGGTAGCCTCAGGCTACCATCACGTCTCAACAGGCACCATGATGATGGAGATTTTCTGCTTCGTTTGAGGCTGACCTTCGTGGTTTTTCGGAGAAGTGGCGTGAAAAAGTCTTGTCATTGCCGCAGGGCATGTGCTGTACCTGTATCACGCGGTGGGACGGTTGGGCCAGTGGAGTGATGGTAGGAATATTTCGGTATTAATTTGAATCACCTACTGTCGCTTCTTGACACATATGATGTTGTTGGACTCTTCTTGCGCCCACATGGAGGAATTCGGGCGCTGCTGTAGGTTGTAGGATATATCGGCTGGGACCTTCAGACATTGTTGCATGTGTTGTTCAATGACGACACCCTTGGCATAACCATGGGCCACTATCCTTTGTAGTGACTTATTTGCAGCTCGGGTACAGTGTGAAAAGATAGTCATAATCTTGCAGGGCGATCCTGGAGATTGGTAGAGTCGGTGTGAGCATGACTTAAGCTACGAGGTGCATTTTGTTAAGGTTACTTTTTTGGGAACTGTAGCTTTGCCACGGGTATACTGTAGACATATTCGAGGATACTTGGAAATGTCGGTTGTAGATAAGATAAATTAGAGAAAAAGAAAAGACAAAAAGGACAAGAATAAGAGGAGATTCACGAAAGATGGATGTGGTTGTGAGGGAGAGAAGTGTGTGAGAAGGAGGGGCTGAAGAAATGAGATCCAAACCCCAAACAAACCATTACATAGGCTTAGACCCAAACTATCACAATTGTGCTGACATCTAAAGAAAAGGGGTTTTTAGTACTAATGCTGCATACGTAAATATATTCTTTGGTGGAAGCTAGTTAAGGGTTGGATTCAACCTGAAACATCTAGAAGTACGCTATTCAGAGAAGATGATGACCTCTGATGCTGGTTCTTCCAACGCTTTGCTTCCTCCCCCGACAAACCTCTGCGACCTGGAGACTGATGGTTTGAGCTTATAGCCCTACTGCTATGAGGGCGCCGGGAAAACTAGCCCGATGACCTGTCGAGTGCTTGCATCCATTCTCTTTGCAGCTGGATAACGCGGGGAGCGTTCGGCGGACGTCCCTGTACCTCTGGAAGGATAGCAGCTTGTTTTAAGAGATCGATAGCTTCCTCAGCAGTCTGTAGGCTATCTTCTGTCGATTGACCCTTTTCCACAATAGCTGCAGCAACATAGTATGCAGGAAGATGCCATGGTGCGCCTTGGACGTACTTGGATGGTGGCGGGAAATGAGCCCTGACAAGCTTAAAGAAAATAGACGAATAGATGTTGTCGTGGGGGTAATCAGGCCTATTATTGTCATAAAATGTCCTCGTATGAAACCCCCACATTGTTTCATCCCAGAAAATGCATCGTTGGCCACTAGGGAGAGGACAACCCAAAGAATAGACAACTGCATCAGCCAGTTGACATACCTCCCAACGGTATTGAATCAAATAACGTGCACTGATTTCTTCATCGGTATCCTTTTCGGATTCTTCGTCGGACCATTCATCAGATTCTTCATCGGGCAATTTGTAGAAATCTTCATCAGGATCTTGGTCGAATATCTCATCCAAATCATTCCTATCCCTGGCGCGTTTTAGAACAGATCCCATCATTGTTCCCCAGCCCTTGGTCCAATCTCCGGGGCAAGTTTCAAGAAATAGACCAGCCATCTCAGACAGTTTGCCTGCTTTGATACTCATATCAAGTTTCTCGAACGGAGTGTTGGGTGCTTCTGCAACATGCGAAGGGCTGGCATTGTTGTCAAAAGATGGATTATCAGGGTGTGGATCCAAATTCAATTTATCCTTAGGTGAACCCGAAAATGGTACCGTCTGAAGGCTTTCCCATCGCTCTGCTAGATCGAGGATGCCTCCTGTGACAAGTGGCTTGGTCATGATAGGGGCGAGTTTGCGTGCTGTAGTTTTGGTAATCTGACTATCTGATGATGGATTAGCAGCGTGGTAGAGTGAACCGATGTTTTTATATGCTGTAAGTGTTGGTTTCGGAGATTGTGAGTAAAGGTTTGCTATATCAACCTCTATGAGCATCAAGGCACATGTCAGTGTGCCTGACCCTCCGCGTAATACCGAAAAGGAAGGTATAAACTCCTGTTTTGTTGTCTCTCTGGCACGCGCCTGTTGCGACTATGGCGTGCTTAATTCTGGAGCAGAGCAAAGGAAGGTACGAGTGATTCTCTGGCGTCGGAATCGAGAAACGCTAGACTAAAACAGGGTACAAGAGCGGGGGATAGTGAATGTCTCTTAGCAAAGAAAGGGTTGGAAGAGACTGTCGAGGATTATGAGATCGAAGGCTCCAGTGGAGGTGTTAAAATGTGTTTTGGCCGCAGGTCCGTTGGGCTTTTTATCCCTTCGTTGCGGCGGCCAGCAAGGTGTAGAGTCATCTCCGATTCAAGAAGTGAAGCTTTCGCGAACTTTGGTTCTGTTGATTTCTGCCTTCCTTCTTACGTTGCTGTGTACCTTTGTGGGCAATGCACGCATCTTGAAAAGCTTGACGATTTAGAGCCCGCAATAGCTTCCGTTGACTCAGACGGCGAGGCAAAAGGTTCAGGAACACACCAGACTTTTCGGTCACTGTCAAAGGCGGGGTAGAGCCTTCATTGTTTACACATGGATTGTTTTGGCCTCTGGCTGCAATATACTGTTCACTTCTCCCAGAGAGGTTGCCCTCCTAAGTAGAGGATAAAAAATACTAGTCGATGATTGCTGGCATGCTGCAGGCAGCACACGACGATCAACATCATTTTGGTATAGAACGGATATTAAGAGAACTTTCGGGGCTCTCAATTAAGGATCTCACAAGTCGAGTCAAAAGACACATCCGACAATGCAAGACCTATTGCCTTGGACAGACAAGCCGACAGCAGTTAATTAGCAACTACTTACCAAATCGGCCACCACCGTTGCCAATGCACACCATTGCGATCGATTTCATTTTGTCTCTGCCACCAGTTTCTTCGAAGAACTCCCCTTGGGCCTTGGAAGGACAAGACACTTTCGACCAATTAATGACCGTGACTTGCGCAACAAATAAACAAAACCTATTAATACCAAGATTCTCAAAGTATTCGGCAGAGGAGTAGGCAACAGTACTTACCCAACAATTAATATTATCTAATTAGGGAATACCCAAGGTCATTATCTCAGATCAAGATCAAAAGTTTAATTTAGAATTTTAGAGAGGACTTTGGAAAAGCTTTAAAACGCATATTGCCATAACAACAGCTTACCATCCTTAAGCCAACGGGCTAGCCGAACGACACAACCAGACAATAGGGATAGTAATACGGTTCCATTACATACAGCACCCTAAAACTAACTAGACACACATTCTTCCAGCCTTACAGTAGAATCTCAACAGGGCATTTAATACTTCAACCGGATTTTCGGCTCATAAATTTATCTACAGATTCAGCCTACACAGACCACTTGTCACAGGCTGAAGCCTGAAGTGGGGATACGGCTGTGCCGTATCCATCAAGGTTAGCAGAGAGTAAAACCCTTCTCTAGCTACCAGGGTAGCTAGAGCCCATTAAGGTTATGGAAGCCTAGATATAAAGCCAGAAGGGCAGCCCTTCTGGCTCCCTTTCCTGCTTTCCTCTCTAGCTTTAGCTAGACCAATACAGAGCACCCTTCAGGTTGAATAAACCCAGGACCAGCCTTTCACACCACTAGAGGCAATTCAGCCCAAGGGAGATCTGGCCAATCTACCCTATCTACGCAAGGCAGTACAAAAGGATGCACAGCTAGCCCTAGACTTTACAGCTACAAAAGCAAAAAGGTAATATAATACTTAGCATTAACCAATTCAGCTTAAGGTCAAAGATCGGATATACCTTTGACTACACAATGATTATCACCTACCTAGAAAACCCCCAAGAAAGTACTTACAATAGTGGATAGGGCCTTTCGAAATCATACATATAGTAGGAGACCTAGCCTATAAATTAAAGCTACCAGCCAATATAAAGATATATCCTATTATATCCTACCAGTAGCTTTAACTAGCCCATGTAGATGATTTCTAGCCGGAGGAGCCAGGCCCTTTGATTAAAGATAAGGCTAGAGGTGACCAGTATAAAGTAGAAAAGATCATTTGCCGTATACCCTATTACTTCGGCTAAAGTAATACCCCTCAAGACGGGTATAGAGTTAAATGGAAGGGGTAGGAAAGGCATATAGAGAAGTAGGTCCATGCTAAGGATATTAACCCAAAGACAGTACAGGAGTTTCTCGACACACATCCCGACCAGGTAGGCAAGTTAATACCGGCAAGATAGCCCTAAGCTTTAGCACAATAAAGCACCACAGTTACAACTAAAGAAACACCAATACCAAGACAAAGACCACAGGATTGCCCTCGCAAAAGCACAATAGTTTCACCAGGTAATACTAATACTAACCTTGAACAGACTACTGCTCCCTCTTGTAAGGAGGAGACTAATGCTCGGTCTTGCTCTACCCGAACTATAAAAGACCAGCAATTGCAACAAAGCCCTCGGCTTAACCACTGATTAAGGAAAAAAGATCATAAGGATACAATAAAATAGGGACTAATGTTATATATAAGGTAAAAACACACTAAGGATAATATAGCCCTTCTTTAAAAGGCCAGGATATAATGCAAGTCACATAGATACTCACGTATATATATAATAATTATAGAGTATTTAGGGCCTTAGTGCTACTCAGTCCCTTTAGAGAGGAACCATCTTCCTACAATATACATTTTTACCCTAAGTAACCTAATTTCACGCATCAGTCGCCATCGGTTAGAACAGAGCGTTCTGATAATATCGCGCCTGGAACAAGTAGAGCCTGTGAGCCCGAGGAACATACTGTAAACACAAAGCTCCCCCAAGTCCAAAGAAATCTATGCCACAATCCTGCTCAAGCGGATAGCTCAAGCGGATAGCTCAAGCGGATAGCTCAAGCGGATAGCTCAGAAAGCCGTTGGTAGCGAAAAAAAGGGGAAGAGAGTCTGAGATCAGTAAGAGCGAAAACAGTGGCAAAGATAAGAGCTTGCCGGCAGGGGCTATTTAAACGTGAGAATAATTCATAGCATTTTTCGCGGCTATTATTTGACACAACTGGGGAATTCGATCACGGGGTTCTCCTTAAAATGATATATATAAGGCCAAAAGATCAATTCTTCTGCCTAACTTCTTTCCTTGCCTCCCTAGAACTAAATACACTTGATTAGAGCGCTATTTTCACAAACAAACAAAGCAAGGGCCAGCTTTAAGCCTCGTGCCGAAAGACTAATAGTGCAAGGGAGCCGCCAACCTGCCCGCCCAGCCCGCCTTCCGACTTCCAACCGGCGGACAGGCACATTCCTGTTGATTGTAAGATATGACGGCCACGATGTAAAGCATGCCTTGCATGAGCTTGACGTCGTCACAATCATTTGAAGGCTGGATTGCAAGACCATCCCCGCGGCCGCGCTAAGGCAGCACGTCCGTGCTTGCTGCATATAACCCAGAATTTACTGTATTTTCATTGGTAGTGACTTGGCATTGCCTGAGCATTGCCTTAGTACATGCAACCGAATGGATTGGAAACTTTTGTGATTTCCACACCACCTAATCGCAGAAATAAAGAATAAAGAAGCCATGGCGGGGGGAATTAACAGATACAGAGAAAATCAAAAAAGAAACCAGGCATTTCACCTGGGGCGGATCTCTCCCGCCGGGAATTGAACCCGGGTCTCAAGCGTGACAAGCTTGCATACTGACCACTATACTACGGAAGATGTGACAGGCGCTGAAGCGCCTGTGTAGTGAGGGGGTGCGTTGAGATCACCGGCGTTGAAGATGGTTTTATCGGCCTAGGGCAAGGTGGGATGGGGTTGGTCCTTCCCCACATTAACGCCACACCTGGGGTGGGGCACATCGCGGGAACCGCCGATGGTGGAAAAACCGGACCCATTGCAGCTTCAGTCAACCAGCTCCAACGCAATCACGTTGACGACCTACGACAACCAGCCTACCTTCTCGACATCTCGGATCAACGCCTGGCTGCGCACCCCCACCGAACAATCCCATAATGTCGCAGAACAACTGGCAGGAGGAGGCCATGCGCCGTCTGCGCCAAATGCAGCAGACCCGAGGTGGATATGGTGGTGGCGGCCCTCAGATGCCCCGAGCAGCCGGTGGTGCCCTCTTTGGCGGTATCTTGCTGGCCGGCGGCGCCTTCCTGCTGTCCAACTCTCTCTTCAACGTTGATGGTGGTCACCGAGCCATCAAGTACCGCAGGATAAGTGGCGTGAGCAAGGAGATCTACAGCGAAGGTAATGATGCCTCGGAGGACTCGGGTTGCCTGTTTGCAGTGGGATTGTGGCTGACAAGCGGGTTTTAGGAACACACATCAACATTCCCTGGTTTGAGACTCCAATTCTGTACGACGTTCGTGCTAAGCCGCGCAATGTGGCTTCGTTGACGGGCACCAAGGATCTTCAGATGGTCAACATCACCTGCCGTGTGCTCTCTCGACCCCAGGTCGACGCTCTTCCTCAGATCTACCGAACACTCGGCGTGGATTATGATGAGCGAGTTCTGCCCTCCATTGTTAACGAGGTTTTGAAGAGTGTTGTTGCCCAGTTCAACGCCAGCCAGCTGATTACCCAGCGAGAGATGGTTGCTAAGCTGGTGCGAGAGAACCTCTCCCGACGAGCTGCTCGGTTCAACATTCTCCTCGACGATGTGTCCCTGACTGTAAGAAAAAGAATTGCCGTCGTTTTCTTGGTATAGGATTTGGCTAACTTATCGCAACAGCACCTCGCCTTCTCTCCCGAATTCACCGCCGCTGTTGAAGCGAAGCAGGTTGCCCAGCAGGAGGCTCAGCGAGCCGCCTTTGTTGTCGACAAGGCTCGACAGGAGAAGCAAGCCATGGTTGTCAAGGCCCAGGGTGAGGCCCGCTCTGCAGAGCTGATTGGTGAGGCCATCAAGAAGAGCAAGGCGTACGTGGAGCTCAAGAAGATTGAGAACGCCCGACAAATTGCCGCGCAGCTCCAGGAGGCTGGCTCCAAGAACAGGCTGCTGCTTGACTCTGAGGGTCTGGGACTTAATGTCTTTGATGACAATGACAAGAACTAAATTTGGGGGTTGTCAAAAATTAAATGAACGGGGATGAAGGACCGAGCAAACTCGGGTTGATGGGGTTTAAAAAGAATCTCCACTGTATGTCTATCGAGGACGGCATGTATAATAGGAATACCAGGTAGCAAGGATTGACTACCTAATCCCAACCCTTTTTTATTGTACCTGTGTGCTTCTATGTTTGTATCGTGAAACGGAGGGTGCCTAAACTTGGTCCGTTCATGGCATCCCGTCACTCAATTCGATGAGGGGCTATTCATTAGGCAGAAAGAGGTTGAAGGGGAAGTGGACAAGCGTGTTACATATAAAGTTGAATGCCCCTGCATCTTGGATTTCCCCTGTCGCATCGCTTCCGTCCCTTCCTCCTGATCATTTGCAGCTATAGAGAGCGGTAGTGGTGGCAGCACCGTGGTTGTATGTACATTTGAGGTACTGTTTGTAAGCTCCGTCCCACTTGACGCCGCCCCTCCTCCGCCATTCTAACCCCACCATCCATCCCATCAGTCAGCCCAACCCATCACCTTTCAGCCATCAGCCTTGCGCGACCAATCTTTCTTCTTTTCCACGACAGGCGCCACCTTGTAACGACGGACACTTGTCTTGCCTTGATATTTTCCCCCTCCGCCCGCCACCCACAGCCCGACTCTTAAGCTGCCGCGCGCACCGTCGCAACCGCCACCATGTTGATCAAGTAGGTGAAGACGAACCGCATCGGCGGGGTTCTTGCTGCTGCAAGTAAATTGCATGACCTGGGGAGCTAACCACCGCGCACCTTCAGGGTCCGAACACTCACTGGCAAGGAGATTGAGCTCGACATCGAGATGGAGTACAAGGTATGCGGCAAATGGCGGTGCTGTTGCTTTTTGTTGGTGCCTGAATTGACTCGTGTGCTGTAGGTCTCGCAGATCAAGGAAAAGGTCGAGGAGAAGGAAGGCATCCCTCCCGTCCAGCAGCGCCTTATCCACGGTGGCAAGCAGATGTATGTGCAATCTTTCTCACGCCTCGAAATCCGTTTTTAGCTAGAGCGATGCGTACTGACCGAGCCTGTTCTCATTGCAGGGTCGACGACAAGACTGCTGCAGAGTACAACCTCGTCGCTGGCGACACCCTCCATCTCGTTCTTGCTCTTAGAGGGGGACGATACATGGCATGATGGCGAGGGTGCGATAATACAATTCTCAGCCATAGAACACAGTGATTACTGAGGGACCGCATTCTAAATACAACGGGCAGGGAGCGGACGCTCTGGCTGCCCTTTCCTTTGCTGCATTTCTCGGGCGTTGAGTGGAAACGACATCTACGATATTGACGGAGAGCGATGGTTCCGGGAAAGCTAGTTTCTGATGCCTTTGTGGAGTGCAACGAAGAACGAACCAGCCATTGCCTCGGTCTTCAGGGCGCCGTGCACGTCAAGCGTTTATCACAGATGGTCAGATGGAGTTTTGGCCATGATGTAACTTGTCTCATTTGCATACATCCAAGCCGCTACTATCAACATACATGCGTGTTTCTGCACGGTCAACGAGAAGCGTCTTTCCATTCGTGTATAGTATGCCGCCGACATGCAAACATCTCCTGACCCCCATGCTATAATTTGTATACCCATACGGCAACTTGCCGCGTATCCATGCCGTTTCGGCTGGTTTTCCATATAATTGTGATTGCCTATAACCATAAGACTCCTCCAAGTACAAATCGCCTGTGAACATTGCAAAAAGGCGAAAGAGTAAAAAAACGAACAAAACAAAGTCAACGCCTCTAAATCGTCTGCCGAGACAAACAATGGGATTCAAGCCAAACGAGGCAGTCTTCAAGATTGCGTAAGTAATACCAAGCTCAAGCTCTCTTCTTGCGCTTCATAAAGATATCAACGGCCTTTCTCTTTCGAGGCGGACCTGCCACACTGGGAGCAGGTGGTGGCGGGGAGGATGGCCCCGGAATGGACGCGGGGGGCGGAGACGACTGCGTGCGGGGGAGGTGGTGAGTCGGCCTGGGAGGCTCTGAGGACGGAGCTGGCTTCGAAGAGCTGGCTGGGGCTGATGAGACAACATGGGTCTTTGATGCAGACGGCTTGTAGCTATTGGATAAGAGGCCGGAGCGCTTTGGAGCGGGCCGCTGCGCCTGGCTCTTGGTTGGCGACGAGCTTGATGCTGCCCCCGGCCTCTTCTTGAGAAGTGATGTGGCTGAGGATTTGGCAAAGGACTTCCGGGCTGGGGGCCGCTCATCATCGTCATCATCTTCATCGAAAAGATCGTCTTGTCCGTCGCCGTCCTCCTCGGAATCCGACAAATAAGTGGCCCGTTCCTCGTACTCCTCCACAGCCGAGGACAGCTCTGATTTGGGAGTTGGCCGGAAGACGGGCTGAGCGGCTCTGCGGTAATCATTGACCATTGCGGGAGGGGCTCTGGCTGGATGCGTAATGGCGGCCCCAGACTTTTGCGAGGGCCGCGACAAGGAACCGTGAATGTTGGCAATCTCCTTGACCTCTCGCCGCACCTTTCGCATGACGCTGGTGCCTGTGTTTGTCTTTGTGCGTGTTCCTCTGTTGAAGGAGATGGCGCTGACCCTGTGATCGCGAGGGCCCGCCCATCCCTTCTTTGCGACGCCGAATCCCGGAGTGAGAGGCAAAAGCTTCCTGTCGAGCTTTCTATCGGTGATGCGACTGGTGTTCTTCTCCCTGTCCTGCCTCAGGCCGGCCAGCGCGCTCTTGAGCTTCTTCTCGCTCTCCTCGAGAGCCAGGTCGTGGTCCTTCTTGTACTTTTCCCACACGCGGTACCACTTCTTGGGGTTGGAAGGCTTGTACGCCTTGGCCTTGTACTCCATTGGGAATTCGCGTTCGATGAGCTTGAGCCAGATCTCGCCCGCCTCGCCCTCTATCTGCGGCGAGTTGAGCTCAATCTGGCGCAGCTGCGGCGCATTGTCGACTCGGAGGAGGATTTGGCGGACGTTTTCGTAAGGGAGGTAGTCGCCAACGCTGTCGAGCTCGCGTATGTTTTTGATGCACGCCATGGTGGCAAGCTCCATCAAAGATTTGACAGGCATCTTGATCAATTAGGTCCCAGAGGAGCGATGAAATGGATTGAATGTGGTGGTGGTGGTTGCGAAATCAGCGCGATGGCTGCCTCTTCTCAAGTCGGCCTAGTTTGCGAATGGATACGGAAGATGAATGGATACTTGGGATGCTGGCAACTTTCAAGGCATTATGCAACCGGTGGACAGAGAGGGAAAAGAAAAGGGTAAAAACGGGTTAGGTAGGGTTGGCTGTCCATCCGAGCCCTCGAAATAGTATCACAAGATCATGTTTGGTGTTGATGCGCTGTCGCAAGATAGTAGGCTCAAGGTTGAGATCGCGGGACACGACCCCATTATATGCTAAGTCAAGATGCACGGCACGGTACGTACTGTATGGACCACGTACCAAGTCCCTTGCTCAGGGACATGGGGGCGCGTCAAGCCACATCTGGGGCCTGTGGCTGAGGAGCTTCTCCGGCCCGTGCACCGCTGTAGCCTTGGGGATGCTCTGTCGACCTCAAAGGCTTGACCATTTCGTCACTGCAGCCTCGGCCTTCCTATCCATTCACGCCTTGTTCAACGTCCTCTTTATCCTCGCTACGAGCTGCGCCATCTGGACAAAGAGCGCGCGGCGAGACGGGATATTCTTTAGGAAGGTTCCGAACCGCAAGAGGTTGCGCCCTGCTCTATTCTCTCGCTAACCGTCCATCTCTCACCATGGCCGACTTCATCAAGCCCGACCCTGAGGCGACAGGCTCTCCCGCCAACCCTGACGAGGATGACCTCTTCGAAGATGCCGGCGACCTGGAGTTCTACGACAAGAACGCCCCGAACATGTCCTTTGAGACACTGTACCTCGCCCGCGTTCCCAAGTACATGTGGGACGCGTGGATGAAGCTGACGGAGCGGCTGGGCGATGACGATGAGATTCAAATTGGAACCTTGCGCACATGGACCGAGTCCAAGCCGGATGGCGCGACCGATGTATGAATCGATTGGTACCTTTGGCTTTCTGCATTGCTCTCTTCTAACATTTTTAGACCAAACTGCGTATGCTGCTGCACCCCAACTGCCCGGAGCATCAGGTGCTTCCCCGCGAATACGATCTCGAGGTTCTCGACGCGAGTGTCAACAATCACTTCATATTTAGCGAGGAGGATCTTCCAGGGTTCAAGGCCCGCAGCAAAGCTCGACAGGAGGCGGCCAATGCCGGAATTCCTGCGTCTCTTCTCCGGCAGAAGGGCCCTGGTCCCGAGCGCCAGAACTTTGATCGACGAACTCGATTCCAACCATACTACCGCAAGGCGGTGCCAAGTTAGTCATCGCCTTGCATCTCGCCTACGTGGTTGTGCGCTAACCCACAATTGCAGAGAAAACCAAGGTGTTTGGAAAGGTCCACTACGATGTTCGCGTAGAACCAAGAGATGTTCGCGAGGAAGAGAAGCTGCTCGCGCAGCGTCTGATTGACGCGGAGCAATCCAAATCGAAGCTCCAAATCATCAGCCGCAACAAGGCTTCTTCCATCATCAACCCCGGCACTGCTGGTGCAGTCAGCTGGGGAGGCAACTTTATCGTACGTGCTTGGTCTGGTTTTGATTTCTATACGGTACTAATGTTTGTGCAGAAAAACACGGCTCCCATCAACAAGCCCAAGAAGGGCGAGATCTTCAAGGCTGCTCGTATCCCCAAGAACCAGCTTCTCGATCTTATTTTCGACTGCTTCCGTCAGTATCAGTATTGGTCTATGAAGGCGCTTCGACAGAAGCTGCAGCAGCCCGATACGTATCTGCGGCAAGTTCTAGAAGAGGTGGCTGTTCTGAACAAGAGCGGTCGGTTCGCCAACCACTACTGCTTGAGCGAGGCGTACCGCGACAAGGCTGGCTCAGACGCCCAGGAGGCGGCGGCGGAAGCCATGGATGATGGCGACGACGACGAGGGTGAGGAAATGGAGGATGTTTTGCCCACCAACTAATACCACTAAATTTTTGGAGAGAAGGAAACGTATTTATTGATCTTGTTGGTGTTTAGGAACCATGGAAATGAGGCCAGGGTTTTTAGAATAATGATACCCTTTAGTAGAGAATAGGACCAAGAAAAAAAGACGACAAGCGCTTATTCTCAAGATGACTTCTTTTTTCCTGGCTGGAGCGTAGGGCTACCTAAGTCGAGTGAGATGAACCCGGGAATGGCTCCACCGCCGGGCCAACGCAGCTACGTAATTCATCTTCCCCGCACGTCAGATTCATGGACGGCTCTAGGGCGGATGCATTGATGATCCGCTGATTTTAGTGAGGCCAAGACTTAGCGACGAACCTTGGCGGGAGAGCTGGGTGTTTTTACCGAGAGATCCTATTCCCACTTATTGTTCGCATGAGCGCGGTGTCATTGCTGAGACAACCAGCAAGCGTGATCGGCCAACGACATTTCACTTTGAGAGGGAGACGGGCATACTTTTACTCTTGCTTCACCCGGACACACACAATGCATCTCGTATTCGATTTCGATGGGACTATTACCCAGCAAGATACTATTGGGGTGCTGGCCAGCTCGGCCATTGACTATCAGCAGCACCGAAACCAGATAGACTTGCAGCCGGACTGGGATCAAGTAGTCAAGTCGTACATGGACGATTACAAACGCTACCACAGCGAGCACCCTGTTCCGGAGGAGGAGCGCAAGACTGTCGACGAAGAGCTCAGGTTTCTGTCAGGGATGAAACATGTCGAGGAGGCCTCGCTGCAACGGATCGCGTCTTGCCGCGTGTTTGGCGGAATGGATGCCACGGATCTAAAGCAGGCCGGCCGCGACGCGGTGAGCAGCAGCAAGGTCAAACTCAGGGCTGGGTTCGGCGATCTGATGGGGGTTGCAAAGGCGCGGGGGTGGGAGACGAGCGTCATCTCGGTGAACTGGTCGCGGGCCTTCATCGAGGGTGTCCTCGACCCGCACGAGATGCGCATCGTCGCCAACGAGCCTCACGCAGACGGCACGATCCTGGGGCCCGGGTTTCTGGGCGGCGGGCGCATGACCAACGGGCACGAAAAGAGGGAAGCGTTAAAGCATGTGGTGACGGGGAGCGAGGGCCGGGTGGTGTACTTTGGCGACTCGACGACGGACATGGAGTGCCTCCTGCAGGGCGGCATCGTCATCTCCAACGACGAGGGCTCGTCGCTCATGCGCACGCTGAGGAGAGTCGGGCAGGCTGTCCCGCACGTCAAGGAGTGTGAGGGTAAGGGTGAGGGTGGTAAGGGTGAGGGCTCAGGCGAGAGTGAGGCAAGTCTAATGTGGGCTCGGGACTTTCACGAGGTGTTGGAGAGTGATGTGTTGCCCAACAACTGATTGTACAATACCCGTTCCGCTATATGCTCGCGCACGCTCAGCTGGCGTGGACAAGGCCCAATCGCCGTGCGCGGACATTTGGGAATTAGAACGAAGACCCCTGCTCGCATGTTTCATGCCGGCCGGGAAGGCGATTAATTATAGGCCCTCTCGTTGAGTAAGGGTCCCACACTTATATGGAACATGGGCACAGACTGAACAAAGGAACAAGCAAGGTGATGGCTGCCAGCAAGGACGGGCGACGACAAATTATAAAAATGCGCAAGGCGGTAGATTCCAGGGCCCGGATTGCCTTGTTCTGGCTCAATCCGAAACCAGCCCAGCCTGAGTCATTGCCTGTTATATACGCCGTATCGTCCGCCTGGTCCGGTCGAGACGTAAAAAAGACAACACAAGCCAAGACGAGATCTGACAAGACGAGATAAACTTGACTGCCCAGTGCACGCACGCACTTACGCACGCACGTACGCACGATCCGCAGCCCAACCAAGATATACAAATCGACAACTCAGAGAAGAAGGGTTTAGAAAGAAAAAGAAAAAAACGCAATGTGCACCTACGATCGAACCGTCTTTTCCTGCGCCCACATCAGCTGGGGAAGCATGGTCAAGCGGTGCGACAGAGTCGACGACGTCCGCGCAGGCAAGAGGGCCAGCTACAACTGCAAGGTCCGGCAGGGCCACCCGATCAAGTCCCGCAACGTGCCGTCAAAGTGCGCGCGGTGCCAGAAGACGGACCAGACGCTGCTCAAGACAAAGGCCCTCTTTGCTGCGTGGCGGGCCGAGCTGCGCAGCAAAGGGTGGAAGGGCGACAGCGACAGCGATGGCGATAGCGACGACGTCGAGACGGTCATCGATCTCAGGGACGACCTGAGCTTGGCGAGCGTCAGGTCGAGCCTCGAGGTGAATTGGCGATAGTACGAGTGAATGAGTACAAGGGAGTTTCATTGTCTATTACGGGAGGGAAATGGTATGGTATATTGGAGTGGCGAAAAGGATCTTGGGAACAAAAATGCTGGCATTTACACATCAATGTTATTTTCTTTGTCACATAGTTAGGATATTAGGGGATACCCGGTTTCAATAAGAGAAATGAATTCAAGTCAATAAACGATGAAGCAAGAACAAGTCTGTCATGTACAATCCAACTGCTGGACGATTATTATGTAAGTACAAGTATGTGTTCAATTGTTCAGGTTCGTTCAAAATACACAAAAACTACACTCGCAAAACGACCGTGTTAAAATGACGTCCTCCGACAAGAGACGAAAAGCAAACTATATCCAGTGGCGAATAATGACTACTAAGCTATGACAAAGATTTGCATTCGCAATAAACAATCTGTGCTGTCGGCCCACTCAAACATTGATCAAACAAATCGCGGCAACCACCACGAGGGCAGCCGAAACTCAGACAGTCACGGCAACGTTGGCCCCGTGGTTCAGGCTCCACGCCCTGGCCTGGAGCATCTGCCGCTGTCGCACGCTGGCGCCCCTGTCGATGCTGCCGCCGCCGCCGTTGCCGACGCCGTCCTTGAGGCTCAGGCTGATGCGCTCGAGGTCGGACAGCTCTGCGTCGCTCACGCGGGCTTTCTCATCCCGGCGGGCCGACAGGTAAAAAAAGTCGTGGACGAAGCTGTTGTCCAGCTTGCGCGGCTTCCCGTCGACGGTCCAGAAGCGCTCCTCGCTGAGCTCCTGCGACAGGTGGCGGCGGAAGTAGCGGTCCTGGGCCACCCACCAGGCGCGCCAGATGAAGAGGATGACGGCCGTGAGCGGGATGGCGGCGGCCCAGTACGGCCAGAAGTGCTGCCCGAACCGGTTGCCGCCGCCCGAGCTCGGCTCCGCGCCGCCGGCCCCGTCCTCGTCGGGCCCCAGCCAGTCGAACATGGACATGCCGAAGAGCGTGCCCAGGAACTCGCCGGGGAGGAAGATGGCCGTGATGACGGCGAGCGCCTTCATCGACGAGCTGTCGCGGGACGACGCCACGGCCATGCGCGCGTTGAGGATGTTGTCCTCCTGAGCCATCTTGCTGTAGATCTGAAAAGGCGCTTGTTAGCATCTGATGCGTGCCATTCATTGCTCAACAGGGGTTCAACTTACCATGTCAATCTGAGCTCGGCATCTGGCCTCCGACATGCGCCTGTCGGTTTCAAGACCCATACAGAGCCTCAGCAGACCATCGAGGTACTGCCTAATCTCGTGCCAGTGGGAACCCAGCGACCTGCCGTCCGAGTCCCCGTTGGGGATGTGGACCTGGATCTTGGGGAGCAGCACCGGGCTCACGGGGGGCGCCCCCCGCTCCGGGTCGAGGATCAGGGGGCTCAGCATGCTGAGGTCCTGCCGGAGC
Source organism: Calonectria honghensis (assembly GCA_013403855.1). NCBI lineage: Eukaryota > Fungi > Ascomycota > Sordariomycetes > Hypocreales > Nectriaceae > Calonectria > Calonectria honghensis. The sequence continues at coordinate 130,492 of VTGB01000051.1, forward strand.
GGCGGCGGGGCGTTGCCCATGCGCTCGGCGAGCTCGTCGCCGGCGAGGATGAGCACCTTGATTGCGCGCTCCATCCAGCGGATCGTGTCGAGCAGCTTGATGGTGTCCTTGAGCACCTCGTGCGCGCGCTTCATGAGCTGCGTCATCGTCATGGGTCCCCAGGTGAGCTTGCCGTTCTCGTCCCTGCTCAGCTGGCGGCGCAGGCGGTGCGGCGAGTGCTCCTCGGCGGCGTCGAAGCCCGCAATGTTGCTGACGTCGTGCTCGAGCGACGTCACGCTGGCGTTGTTCTCCGACACGGCCTCCTCGCACCGCATGAACTGCACCTGCAGGAGCACCACCGGCATGATGAGCGGGTGCGCCCAGTGCGCGCGGCAGCACTCGAGACGGTGGTCGTACTCGTCTAGGTCGTCCAGGTTGTGCCTCCTGGGCTCCCACGACTGCCGGATCAGGATCGTCGCCGACCGCGTGTGCATGTTGTAAGTCATGGACAGGAAATCACACGGAGTCTTTGGCAGCTCGGAAAAGGCCAAGATGACGCCTGCAGCTTCTATTAGCGACGTCCAACATACGCCTCGGGGGGGCTTCTTCAAGGCTAAAACTCACTGAGTTCAGTCTGATCCTTGGACCAGAACCGCGACTCGGTCGTTGTGCGAGTCGAGTACTGCAGAGTCGCAGGGTGCAGGTTCATGGCGGCCAAGTCATCCACCGTCATGCTGAGGATATCCCGACCGTCTAGCGGTGTTTTGCGTTTAAAGCAGATGCTGGGCCAATTAGCAATGATGAGGGCAGCCGCGGGTTACAAAACATACACTCTGCGAATGCGGCCCTCCATCTTGGCCGAGGGCGACTCCGTCTCATCCAGCTTGCGGAATTCGCCCTGTTTGGGAGTTGGGTCAGCTTGCCATCTTTGACAAAAAAGTCAATGTAGCAGGGAAATACGTACATTTCGATCCAGATGATAACCCTGGCGAAAAGCCATGTCGAAAAACGCAGTGCCCGGGGAGTCATCCCGCGTAAAGTGGTGAACGACATGCTCCTCGTCCCGGCTGGCGGCGTCATCATCGCGGCTCAATGACGTGGGCCCAGGCTCGTCGTCATCCGGCTTCTTGTAGACGACGTACTCGTCGTACTCAATGTTGGACGGAGTGCCGTCGTTGGGGATGAGCACCTGGTTCGAGCAGAGCTGCTGGTCGTAGTTGAAGAGGTCTAGTCCGTGGTGCACGAGGCGCATTAGGGCGGTCGGGTGCTGGCGGAGAAGTCCGACAGCGTTGGCTTGCGAACGTGTACGTGACGGGCTACCCTGCTACGGCGGGCAGCGGCTCTGGGAGACATGGAATGGGGGAGAAGGGAGAGAAGCCGGTGAGCTTGTGATTGATGGCAACTTAGTAACTTGGCAACTTAGTGCAAAGCTAGCTGGGTTGAGTCGGGTAAGAATGGGAGAGAAAAATTCCGTTGGAGGTTGATCTTTGCTTTCTTCAATTGCGAGGAACCATGTGGAGGAGACGAAGCGGGTCAGCCGTATTATTTATGAAGAGATGAGCGAGAGCCAAGACACCAACTCCTTCAGCTAACCAGGGTCTGTCCCCATCCATCAAATGCGCAAATGTCACGACGGCGCAGCGGTTGGCCACCCCTGGCGACATGTCTCTTGTTTCCCCGGGGAAACTAGAATCCATGAAAGCCCGCCGTTCATGTGAGGTCTCTCGCCCATGATGCGCAGGAACCGGGGGCTTGCCCAATTGGGGCTGAAGCAACCGGGGAAGCCCCCACCCGTGCTCGGCGAATGAGGGCCTGGATCGCCGGGGTTCGGCCCCGAACTCATCGGGCCCACCCGGAACGCAGCCAGGCAACGGCGTTTCGGGTCTGGCGTGGCGGTGGCTGGGCAGGTTGGGCAGGATTGAATGTGCCATCTCTTGCAGATTGCATGTGAATGGGGAAGCATGGAGAGATTGATTTTCAACCTTTTATATCATCTTAGATTAGATTTGGAAACTAGAGTTAAAACAGGGCTGTCCGTAGAAGATCGGATAATCGGTAGAGAATCTTGAGGCCTACACAGGCACAGGGAGTTGCTGGAAACTCGTTCATAACTTCCGCAACAGCAACTATACCACCGACACACAAACGCCAAAAGCAAACCAAGAAGTAAATATCGGAACTCCTCTCAATCCAGCGTTGGGCATCAATATCGCAACCGTCGGTTGCTCTCCGCAAAGTGGCACGTTCCCCAGGGTTCTGATAACACAGCCACCCTCACCCCTGACGGAAGCACCCTCGCCAATGTCACTCGTCAATTTTACTGCTTTCCTCTTTCAGGACTCCCACAGCACGCCAGCCCCCAATCCTTCTAGAACTTCTCCCTCGCGTAAGCCCACGATACGAGAAGTCATGTGCGCGCATTTCATGCCGGGGGGCCCCCCTGCTGACGGCTGTACGTCATTTCGCAGGGCACAGCATCGCATTTTCAACCCAACGGCTTGAAAGGAGGGGCTAGCTGCACTAATCCTAATCTAGCTTTGGACACATCACATGACCCTCGACCTATCAAAACGAGGTGCGTTTTCTTCTTTTGGACTGCGCATTCCATGTGCACAGGAAGGTAAGCTGCCCGGCGGTAGGCCTTGGGCTGCTTACACAAAAGAGCTTGGTGAGGAACCTAGGGCGTTGGGCACAACAAAGGGCACTGGGCGAAAGGACACTAGGCGAAAGGACACTGGGCGAAAAGAGCACTAGGCAAAAAGGGCAGAGGGCAAAAGGGCAAATGAGAGGCACTTTGACATTTGTACCGGGATACTTATTTCGTGTATCATCATTTCCAAGATCCTTTGTTCACAGCTTTTAGTTCTAAGCTTTCTGTTATGTCTTGTTCTTTTTCGTCGGACGTGTACGTGTTGCGTGTTTAATCGTGGATCCAGATGCCTGAGGAAAATTTGAGTCGCTTGTGAATGTCAAATCGGTAGAGCCTGTAGCTAAATCGACTGTGATCACCTTAGGCTCTTGTGCTGATGATGGTTGGTTGGTAGAAGACAAAGCCTCGGCAGAAGCAATCATGTTTTCTAGATCATCAGAGAGACCGCAAACCGAAGACAAATCAGATTCATTGTCTTTTGGTGGTTCTTCTAGACGTGGCTTTTTTGAAGGTGATTCCTGACTGTTCATAACCGGTCTCTTTGACGAGGATATTGTCGGTGCTGGGTTTGGCTTAACTGTATCTTTTTGCGGAGTGGAAGCAGGTGTAGCTATTTGAGGCGGTTGATCAGTTTGTTCGATCCCTGACGAAGTAAACATAGCAAGGTCCTCGTCGAATGAAGTCTGACTACTTGGTAGTGCCAGATTTGATGATGTTGTAGCTGAAGTACTAGTCGTAGCAGTAGATTGTGATGATCTAATGTCCTGTACGCCTATATCCTTTCCAAGAAATAAGCAAGAGTTAGGCACAATAATAAAAACATAATCTCTTTTGCAATCTGGCGGATTTGTCATGAGGTCATAGTTCAAAATACCAGCTATTTTACCGGTGCATAACACCAATACACCTGGTCGGAACTTTGACTCTCCATTTGTCAAGTTTTGATTCAAGAAACACCAGGGCTTTTCCAATACAGGGTAAATGAGAAATACTTGGAATGTATGGTATCCTCTTTTTGGTGTTGAGATAGAATCTGGTGTAGAAAGAAAAGTTGATAGTTGGACAAATGCACAACAGTTCTCTGCTTGCACTTGTCCTAGCCGGGGAATAAATTCTGGCTGTAATAAGGCTGCACCAGACCCAACTATAGGACCAGTAAACGTCACGGTGGGGCCGACTGTAGGGAAATCAGCTTTCCCAAATAGTGATCTGGGATTAACTCTAAGGCTATTATTAGTATCAAAGAAAACGGACAGAACTAAGAATACACACGATTGATAGTTACTCTCATAAACAATAAGAGCTGGGATATTGTATTCCTTGAACTTCCTAGGTTCATTGGAATCTTCTTGTCTGACTGCAATCTTCCACTTCAAGGCAGACGGGTGGACACGACCAGTCATAGAGAACCATTGGGCTTTCCATTCCTCAGCAATAATTTCCTGGTTAAAGACTAAGATATTCAATCCAAAATTAATATGTGGTAGATCTTTGTTGACATGGTTGGGGTGTCGTAGGATCTCATAGGGTGTTGTAGTAAGCTAGTCTGGCGCGGGAAGATAGACTCGAGCAATCGCCTCAGCGTTAACGCCTTTGATGCGTTGGTTATCCTTGCTGAATATTTCAAGGCGGTCGGGTTGAACGAAGCCAGAAAATGACACATCACCGGTGGCACTCTTTTTGAGAGCAGGGACACGTTGTTTTGATGACATGGTACCTTGGATGTAAGTAGTTCATATAATTTGAGGAAGGGAAGGTGGTCAATGCAAGTGGTTGATGCAAATGGCTGATGCAAGTGGTTGATGCAAGTGGTTGATGCAGGTGTGAGGTCACATTAGATGGTTTGGAATGTCTTTCCCAAGAGAGTTATATAAAGTATTTCCCCCCTTTTCTTTCAGAACCTCAGGTAACAAATTGTTCACATGCAAAACTCCTTACTGCAAAGACATTCCATTTTACAAACCAATCACATGTCAAACTCTTCATCTACAAGCTGTTCTGTCCTGAGAGCCCTTCACATGCAAAATCTGTATGATCAAGAGATGCTATCCCAAGAACTGCTCACATGCAAAACTCTTTACCATTGAGACATTCCATCTCAAGAACTATTCACGTGTCAAACTCTCGGACTCTCAGTTGCTACAAGATTGTATACCAAGACTCAAGCATATATAAAGGTATTTATAATAGAGACATTCCATCTCTAGACAAAGTAAAGTCACAAGAGTACTAAGATCTAACAAATCAATCTATTCCATTAATCTTAGCTCTATACTTTATTCTCAATCTAATCACATACCAAAATGTTGTATTAGTTAATCTTGGTGGTGTAGGGATACTAGAAGGTAGTAATTGGATATTTTCTTGCTAGTAGCATTCCTCTGTACAGTAGTCGCGAGAAGAATTCGGTATTATTCTCAAGTGAGACATTCCTTGTAATAATCATTTCCTCAGTAGAATCTCACCGCTATTCAACTTGCGATCTATTGTGATATCGGTACAGTACCAAAAAGAAGATACTCATAATGGGAGTTATCTCTTTGGTAGAGCTATGCTGTTATCTGGCTTAAAATCCATTGTAACATACTAAGTATATCACCAAACTATTATCAGATCGTACAACAAAGATATGGAAAACGAAAAAACTGTCGAGAATGTGAGTTATACAGTATTCTGGTGCCCAAATCGTACAGCTGAACCATAAACAGGGAGAATCCAACATTTCCTCATATCTTCAAGACCTTCATGAACGTCACGACCATACACCTGTGTTAGATCGTTTGCGTGCACTCACTGGGTTGCGAGTTGGAACTGCAAAGGAGCACTTATATCACCCCTCCCAGAGACAAGAACAAGCACAAGGACTTAGACATAGCTTACCCGACGCTCCCAGCAGTCGAGGTATATCAGACAGAAGGATTGGCCATAGTACCATTGCAGCAGGTTCAGTTTCACAGCCAGGGGCCACCCAACCACCTCAAGAAACATTTACCTCAGATCTTTTTTCGAGAGCAAATGAGTACATTAAAAGGAACCTGGTGGAATCAAGGGCAAACTCGACCTTTTCCTCTAGATTAGGAGATTCAATTTCTCGACCAATCGCACCAAGACCAACATACCTCTCATCTTTTGCACCCAGGACAACACATGTACATGATACTACTGCTGTTTCTGTGGAATCATCAAATGTTTATCCGATAGATCCACAACTACAAGATCATCAGGTATCAGGAATAGCTCCATTACCCACCCCCGAAGCATCACAACAGCCCACAACCAGCATTACACGGAAGCATGGACGACCTAGAGAAAGGAGAGGCACCCCGGCTAGAAGAGTAAGACAAGCCCACTCGCAGGTACCACCACCGCTACTACCAACACCCGAAACATCACAATAACCTGCAACTGGCATTGTGCGAAAGCGTAGACAACCCAGAGGAAAGAGAAGCATCTCGGCTGGAAGAATAAGAGAAGGGCATCCTAGGGCCCAGATACACCCCCAGCCAAGCTCCACACAACAAGCTTCAATCCAACCATCATTCGATTCAGCCCAAACTCAATCCCCACAAGTCTCTGTGACCCTTCCAGCAGTACGAGCGGAGGCGGCTGTACTACTGCAACCAAAGCCTTACACCCAACCACGATCAATACCACCTCCATCACAATCTTCCTTCCAATTTCAATTTCGAATACAAACAAGTTCAGTAATAAATCCCAATAACAGAACAACTACAACTCGCCAACATATAGCCATTCAGCCTATGCAAATAAATGATCAAGAGCATATCACTGGAAGAGCAAATGACCATAATTTAGAAAGTCAAACAAGTGCAATTCAACCACAAGATCAAGTACAAACTACAAGACCAAAAGAACACAGACAATCTAGTCTGGGAATAGGGAGGCCTGCACACATAGAGGTAAAAAAGCATCAGCAACTAACAGCTATTCAACCAATGCTAATAAATACCCAAGACACAAATACCAAAATAACACTAGATCAAGGAACATCTACAATTCCACACACAAGAAAAAAACATAGCCCCAGAAAGAGAAAAAGAGCTGCAAATACGCAAACATCCACAAGTCACTACCAAATCCCACGCCCAATCCAGCCTCAAAACTCTTTACACAGACCCAATAGTCCGTTTTATATTAATGAAAGGGATTCTGGAGATCCATCGGTGGTAGAAGAGCAACCAGCAAAGCGGTCCAGGCATCAGGCAATAGATGAAAGGCCGATCGAGCAACAGACAGAAGAGTTACACAGTGTATTATCGGCTTTGCAGGATGCATTCGCTGAGAAGAAACACCTGTCAGATAGCCAGACATGGTGTAAAGCAGTATCCCGAGAAACAAAGATATCGGCAATCCAATCGTTTTACAAAGCTTTTCATAATCTAAATACCTTGCCGATTCATACCTGCATGGTATGTTACCGCAAATACAGCAAGGAGGAATTGAGAGAGCTGAATTGGAACATATGGGAAATGCGCCCCTCCGACATTCGCAATATATTTCCTCTATCGTGCACAAGCTGCTTTCCCCCGGGCAATAGTATACCGATTTGCAAGGAGTGTAAACAACACCTGCGAAACCGCAAGCTCCCCCCTGCAGCTCAATTGCACAGTCGTCTTGGGTGTGAGCACCAGTATCCGCCAGAGCTTCGTGACTTGACTCCTATTGAAGAGAAGCTCATTGCCCTGAATGCATGTTATGGCTTTATTACCAAGTTTAGTATCGAGTCAAGTGGTGGCGGGAAGTTGGGGGTCTATTACCCAAGGCATGTGAAAGGGCAATTGACAGTCTTTCCGAACAATGTCAGTGAATTAGCTACAACAGTACTGCCCCACCCCTTGATAAAGGTAATGGAGGATATCCATATCTTTTGGCAAGGGGAGAACAAGCCAAACGCCAAGGATATATCTAGGCTCCTATCAGTCCGACGAAGTCACATTGAGAGAGCCCTTGTATGGTTAAAAAGGAACAATCCATATTACAAACATATCACTATTAATAGAATCGAAATGGACAGCTGGGGATCTTCATCACAGGATTTACCGACTCGGATTTACAATAGCATGGAGCAAGACAACCCAACGCCCGAGGAAATCATTGGGACCTCGCAAATTGTTCCTGGCACTGAGCGTGGCTTAGATGAGGAGCCAGAGGTGGATATTGAGGAGCTTATGGCAATGCTTACTCGGCCTCAATATCAAGACGATGCTGAGGAAGATGCTAGACGTGCTAAGAACATTGAAGATGGTGGTACAGACGAAGAAGATGCTCCTGGGAAAGATTGCACAGTTGGTGGGGACACAGGTGCGACCATATACGAGACCAACACTACTGGCATGATCAATGTTGATGGAGCACCGGAGATTGCTGAGGCAGAGAAGTTACGGTTCTTTTTCACAGCAGTCGGTGATAGTATCCTTCAGGACGATAACCAAGCTCAGGAAAGAACTACAAATATTCATAGCCAAGGCAACCCACAAGGCACTACATCTGTCCAACATGGTCAACGTCTTGAGCCATTTATCGAGGTGAGAAGGGGTGATGTATTTTCCGATACATATGATGTGGGCTTTTTTGCAAAGATATTCCCTACCTTATTCCCGTATGGAGTCGGCACGCCACATATTGCTGGAGAGAGTGATCTAAGTTCATACACCGGGAGTGGGAGCCACAATATGAGGAATGTCCGATCCAGTACAACCACTAGCGGATTGTTATGGTCCCGCAATATATCTTTGAGTTTATGGATAAAGCTGGTCATGCAACGTCATGGAGGAAGATTTGCAAACCATCCTATTCTCTCCTTCCTGACTTTTAATTTGGAGGTTAGATCCAGGAATCGCCGAGTAAGCATGATAAGCGCAACAAAAGCCAACTTCTCGAAGATAGAAGGAATTATGTACTCCCTTACTGTGGAGAGACTGCATACGGCTAGAGAAGAGCTTGAGAAAAGAAGTCGTACTACTGATAAAGATATCAATGAATTACTTAAATGTCTCTCTCTGTATGGTTATCGACAACTAATGTCAAGAGAGATGCGAATGAGTCTCAGACGAAAGATCAAGTCCCTGATCATCAAGCTAGGATTACCGGCAATTTGGTTTACCCTGAACCCAAATGATATTACGAATCCAGTAAAACTATGACTAGCAGCATATCGCACACATGCTAGTTCTGAGGAGGCGGAGGACTTCTTAAAAAAGCTTGACTCCTCTTACAAGAAAGTACGATTAGCAATCTCTGATCCTATTAGCTTAGTTATCTTCTTTCACAGGGAGATTGATCTGTTCTTTAAGCACTATGTCAAAGTTGGACAAGATTCTGTGTTTGGACGTGTGAGCCACTATTTCGGTGCAGTAGAAACAAATGAACGTGGTGCATTGTATCTTCATGGTTTATTATGGCTACAAGGCAATATGTACCTTGACTCAATTCACAAGGACATCATCTATGCCCATTAGGAGTCTTATCGTAATAACATTATTGACTTTGTTGATAGTATATTTTCTGAGGTATATTACTATCTCCCCCTACCTTATCATCTTTACCCTAAAAGAATATAAACTTATGCAAATATTTAACACTAGCATCTAGACTATGCATTATATAGTACAACGAAGGCAAGCCAACCCGGCGTATACTCAGATATTGGGTCGCTAATAGAAAATACACCCGAACTTTCTTTCATGTTCGAGGATAAAGCCAACTACTATGCAGGGTCTACCCAGAGACATCGGCATTCCCCCACATGTATCAAGTACTCGTTCAATAACAAGAAGAAGGCAAAGAAGAAGCAACACATATGTCGGTTTAATGTACCATGGAAATTGGTAGAGAAGACTGACTTTGACAACGACGGTGTTTTGCATATCCAACAAAATCATCCACTAGTCAATAGATGGAATCAGGCAATTGGAATTGGATTGCGCCACAATCACGATATATCATTTATTGCAACCCAGAAAAAGGCATTATGTTTGATCTATTATATCACCAACTACATCACCAAAGCTGAGGATCCTACCTGGAAGCGTGTGGCTGCTGCTGAAAACCTGATGCGGGCCAACAACAACAACAACAACAACAACAACAACAACAACAACAACAACCAAACCACAGAGAGATCATCCACGTCGGAGAATTCAAATACCAAGCCAACAGGGCCCATGGAGAATAAAACGCGCAAATTGCTACTCAAGATCGCCAATCGGGCTTACACAGATCGACCGCTATCACAAGTAGAAGTTATATCACTCCAACTGGGATACCCGATGGAGTTCAGTAATGCTGCGGCCTAGGTATTCCTGAATGTGTCCCTGATATATTGGCAAGTGCATCGGCGTTGGGAATACCTACGGCAAGAGGGGGGCCTTGACAGCGCGCATACTCATGCAGCCGGCGAGAGGGTATATGTACATGAGGCTGGGCAGCGAATCCCGATCGCAGAGGGGTATCCATATCGAGGCGAGGTTCTACGTGACTTGTGTCTTTATGACTATACATCACTTGTGCAAATCAGATGCAAGAGCTATAGTCAAGGCAAGGCAAGATGGGGTCAAATTCCTCTTAATGATGATTGCCCATTTGCCAAGGACTACGTACAGGTACTCAAACAGCCGGGCGAAGGGGCGGTCGTTTGCCTTGATGGCTACCTAAGCATGGATATTGAAGAGAAGGATGATGAAAGCTTCCGAAGGTGTGCTGTGCAACATCTTGGCTTGTTTGAGCCCTGGGAACAGTTCTTGTCAGAGTCATCCGGCGATATAAACGACATTTGGCTTCGCAGCAAAGAGAGGCTTCCTGAGAGAATTCAGTTCTACGTGGACAATATCCAACTACTTCGACAATCTGCAGAGGATGCAGCTCGTGATGCTAAACAATGGGGTGCCTCTGCAGGTGATGATCTCCGTTCTGCTGAGCAGGTGGAATCCGATGATGAAGGACCACATGATGAAGCTATGAGCCCCAGCTATAGATCAGACAATATAGGTAACACAGCCCGATTATTGGATGTTGTTAGGGGTACAATGGAGTCTAGGCAAGTGACAGGGGCCTCGCCAGTGTTATCGACATTGTTGCAGGAGATGAGTCGATTCCATCAAGTATCACTTGCGACTGAGGACGGCTTGCAACGCACAGTCATCTCTGAACCAGTCACCAGGCGCATAGAGATCACCGGAAAGCAATATTCTGGACATGAGCTACCATCTCAGAAGCAACTGCAAGGTATTTTATCGGCACAAAACATCGAGTCGGCAAGGATCGAAAGCATTATCCAAGGCATACAGAGCTACGGAGAGGGTTCAAGTTCGGCGACAGATCATCACAGTGAGGCAGCTGAAAATGTCATGAACGGCTGGGGAGATGATGATATACATTTTGAGGAAGCCGAAAATAGGCGACACCGTCCACCGAGAATGCATGTTCGGTATGGGCCTTCAACATCCTTTCTTGAAGCTGGGAGGGAGCTAGTAACGGTATTCACTCTCAATAAGAGACAGACAATCGCCTTTTTGATAATCTGTCGTCATCTCGATATTGTCCAACAAGACCAAGACAAGGCCTCTCAACTTTGCCAATATATTGGTGGAGAGGGCGGAACCGGAAAGTCACGGATTATCGAGGCACTAGTCGAGTTGTTCAAAAGAAAAGATATCCCAAACCGCATCATTGTCACAGCGACATCTGGAACTGCTGCAGCCCGGATCAATGGCATTACTGTCCACTCTGCTTGCAACCTCCCAATTGACGACTCTGGAGATAGCTCTGCGGCAACTGTACGTCGGATTGATGGTGATGTAAGAGCACTTTGGCAGGAAAGGCAACTTCTTATTGTCGATGAGGTCAGTATGCTCGCAGCCCGTACGCTCTTTACCCTCGATAAACAACTCCGCCTACTTCGGGACTCTTCTGAGCAGTTTGGGGGTATTCCGATCATTCTTTTCTGTGGGGACTTTCATCAATTTACACCAGTGCAAGGGAGATCTATTCTCCTTTCGTATGCTGATATGGAATGGAACTCCAATCAAAACGAGTCTGCCAGGAACCCCCCCAGACGGAAGGGAGAAAAAAGCAGCGAGAGCCAGTACATGAATGAAGAGGGCCATAAGCTTTGGAAGAAATTCACTACAGTTATCCTGCTCAATGAACAAGTTCGCGCTGCCGAGGATCCCGAACTACAGCGACTACTAGGCCGAATACGACTTGGCATACAAGATCAATCAGACCTAGACCTTCTCAACTCTCGTTGCTACCGCGAGGGTATGCAGATTCCATGGGAAACCGACATCACAGTTGTTACGCCATTGAACCGAAACCGCTGGAACTTAAACATAGAGGCTTCAAAAGCGTTTAGCCAAAACCGACAATTAGCTATGCACATATTCCTATCCGAGCACAAGTGGAAAGGTCAGTCACGAATGACCGAGGAAGAGGCACTCAAGGCCTTCTCCCACGGCGATGATAGCAAGATCAAAGTGCCTGGGATATTTATGTTTGTCCCCGGCATGCCCGTTGTAACAACTGTTAACAAGCACGCAGGCCTCAAACTAGTCAATGGGGCCAATTACAGCGCGGTGGGTGTTATTCCTGATAGCGCATATCCGGGCCATCGTGTATCTGACCAGACGATACTCCACTTTGGGCCACCTGCAGGGATAATCTTGGCATCAGAAACTACAGAAAGCTTTAGAATTAATGGTCTGCCACCAGGTACGCTGATGTTAAGACCAAAGACCGACACCTTACTGCCACTGGAACTTGGTCCCTGGCAAAAGCACTAAATGTCCAGAAGAGGCTTGCCCTGCACACCTGGCTTTGCATGTACTGACTATAAGGTTCAGGGAAGAACGCTAGAACAGGTCGTGTTGGAACTACGGGGAACAAGAACAATTTGTTACAATGGGGAGCTTGTTCCTAGCAGGTGCAACCCATATGGTCTTTATGTGCAGTTATCGCGAGCCCGTTCGCTAGATGGCATAATGCTGCTTTCACCTGCTCGAGACATGGATATCATAGGGAATCGGATTGAAGAGGTGATGAGGAATGCAGAAGCGAGACTAGAGGAACTGAGCAACAAGACAATTGAGCAAGCATTTGTGTGGCTGAATGAAATGGGAATATTTGATTAGATAGCTAGCCCTTCTCTCATCTCTTAATCCGAGAGACATCCCAATTCAATGTGTTCAGCATATTCATTTAATAAATATGGGGAAAAGAAATTCGATGGCTGGGCTTCTCCATTTTAGGTCTAGATCCTGAGGAAGGGTCAGAGGTCACGGGTTCTTGTACATCAAACTGCAACATCATAACCAATCAAACAACATGAAGATGACAAAATGAAGCATCCAAGAGCCAATAAAAAGATCTACTTTACTACAGAAAAGGTTAGAAAGGCATGAAAAAAAGTGTAAAAAGGCAGTAAAGGACGAATCACAGAGGTCTATTGCTTGCTGTTACCCCATCACTTTTGGCCCATGAGCACTCGCCCCATAAATCTACCAATCAAAGCTCAAGTTGACGGGGGCGGGTGGCATAAGACTTGGTTCGTTCCTCACCAAGCATAAGACAGGAATGTGCCCGTCCGCCGGTTGGAAGTCGGAAGGCGGGCTGGGCAGGCAGATTCGCGGCTCCCTTGCACTATTAGTCTTTCGGCACGAGGCTTAAAGCTGGTCCTTGGTTTGTTTGTGAAAATAGTGCTCTGATCAAGTGTAGTTAGTTCTAGGGAGGCAAGGAAAGAAGGTGGGCAGAAGAATTGACCTTTTAGCCTTATATATATCATTTTAAGGAGAACCCCGTCATCGAATTCCCCAGTCGTGTCAAATAATAGCCGCAAAAAAGGCTATGAATCATGCTCACGTTTAAATAGCTCCTGCCGGCAAGCTCTTATCTTTGCCACTGTTTTCGCTCTTACTGATCTCAGACTCTCTTCCCCTTTTTTTCGCCCCCGACGGCTTCGTGAGCTGTCCGCTTGAGCAGGGTTGTGGCTCGGATTGCTTTGGCCTTGGGGGAGGTTTGTGCTTGCAGTATGTTCCTCGGGCTCATAGGCTCTACTTGTTCCCGGCGCGACATCGTCAGAACGCTCCGCCCCAACCGATGGTGATGGAGGCGTTTTGGTAGTTTGATTTGGCTTTGGGGTCGCTTGTACCTGTTTAGGTTTACTGTAAGCCATGGTAAGATCTAGAGTTATGCTAAAGGTACTATTGAGGTAGTTGCTTGTGCCTTGGTTATATAGGGTTCTAAGAGAACTACTTTTTCTTTAGGATTGCCTATATCTAGGTATCTTATGGTAAGAGCTTAATTATGATTAAATATAATAGCGTTGACTCTTTTGAGCTATTTACTTTCTGAACTTCTGCGGCGCTTTAGTCGCCGCCTAAAAGACCTCCACTCTTCTAAAATACGTAATGATAATACTGTACGTGGATGATGTATACCAAGGACTCGTTGCCGAGCCTGGAGGCAAGATTCCATTAGCGCTAGTGCTTCTTCATAGCGGTCTTGGCTATTCCAAGTAAAAGCCAGGTTACTCATGCTGGTTAGCGTATCTGGATGGTCGGCTCCTAGCTTGGTCTTGCGAGTCTCCATCACTTGCACCTCTAGCTTCTCTGCCTCTTCCCATTGGCCTTGGTTTATATATGTTAATGCAAGGTTGGCCATGCTGGTCAGTGTATGTGGATGGTCGGCTCCTAGCTTGGTCTTGCGAGTCTCCATCACTTGCACCTCTAGCTTCTCTGCCTCTTCCCATCGGCCTTGGTTCCTGTATGTTGATGCAAGATTGCCCATACTGGTCAGTGTATCAGGATGGTCAACTCCTAGCTTGGTCTTGCGAGTCTCCATCACTTGCACCTCTAGCTTCTCTGCCTCTTCCCATCGGCCTTGGTTCCTGTATGTTGATGCAAGATTGGCCATACTGGTCAGTGTATCAGGATGGCTAACTCCTAGCTTGGTCTTGCGAGTCTCCATCACTTGCATAAATAGCTTCTCTGCCTCTTCCCATCGGCCTTGGTTCCGAAATGTTGATGCAAGATTGCCCATACTGGTCAGTGTGGAGAGATCTTTAGGCCCGAGCTTCTCTATCTTTAAGTCCAATGCCTCATTGTGTATTTTAACTGCTTCGTCATAGTTCCCCTCATCAGTTAATGCTATTCCTAACCTATTCATACTACTTAGTGTAGCTCGGTCTATTGGCCCAATCATGTCTTTCCTCCATTTGAACACTTTTAGGTGTATCGAAATAGCATTTTTATACTCTCCAAGAGATTGATAGCAACACCCGATATTATATAGTAGATTAATTGTATTTATCTCTCCGTAGATTTCTTCAATGCTTGTTGTATATAGGCCGTGGGAAATATATTGGGCATATTTTCTGGATTGTTCATGGCCACCGACTGGGATCAATTGCATTAATTGCCCAATGGTCCTTTTTGCAGTCTGGATCCACCTTTGATTTGTCTTTAACCAGTCTTGTGCAACATGGTGGATAAGGAGATGCATATTGTAAATATCTGCCTCTTTCTGCCTAATCAAAAATGCATAAGCTGTAAGTGTGCCAATGGCTTCCACCTGGTCAAGTTGAGATAGTGTAGGAGGAAAGAGCGATAGCGGGATATTCTGTGGCGCGATACAGGCCAGAAAAGAAAGGTACTCAGCAGCCAGTCGGTTCTCTTTCTGAATTTGTTCAAAAGAAATTAGCCATGTTATAGCCACGGCATTATCTGATTCCCTTGCACGGGTCGGATCTTTGAAATCCATTTGCAATAATTTGGTTGGAGATTGGCGGGTCTCTGAAAAGAGCATAACATATTTCTCCAGAGTACAGCCTTTCTTCCTTATAAAAGCAAGTGCTTGAATAATGGCCAAGGGCAAGTAGGTTAATAAGCTTAGAAACTTGCTTATAGCACTTTCTGAATAGAGTGTTTTTTCCTGCTGCAAAGAATCTAAATAGCCTTGTACTAGAACTCTTGCTTCGCCAGAATCCATATTTCCTAATTCGTAAACATCATTTCGTGCTAAATCAATGGCAATCTCGCGGTTGCGTGTAGTAAAAAGAATCAATCCATGTTGGCTCTTGGGAAGATAATCGTATAGACAGTGGCCATTGACTTCAGTAGATAGAACGCTCATATCATCCACATTATCAATGACCATTAGCCACCTCTCTTGTTCCTGGCTACTGAGCTTCTCGCGAACTGGGTGGAGTATATCTATTTCTGAGTCATCGGCACCCGGAATGCACAGGCATTTAGCGATTTTCCGATATGATTCCTGGAACCGATCTACTGTAAACGAAGAGACCCAGTATATTGCACAGTGGGGATAGATCTCTTGAACTTGGTATGCTAGTTCTGTGGCAACAGCGGTCTTCCCACTACCTCCTAGGCCGTGGATGGCGACGCAGTGATGCTGTTCTGGATCCTTAAGACATTGGTGGAGATGTATAAGGATACTATTTCGGCCGGTAAATCGTCGGTTTCTAGAAAATGGCAATATGCATGGCGCTATTGAAACATCGATTAATTAGTTAGTATTCATTATACAGTCACTCTATGCTATAAGGTGTAGCCTACCTCTTATTAGAGCTAGGTTTGCTATATCCCTTGGTGGAATAACCGATAGGATCTCCTTTGCATACGCTGCCGCCACTGCCGCCGCGTACGGCTGCCACATCTTGTTTTTGTGAGAATCGGCATAATCGCAGATACCGCGCACCACAAGGCAAGGGAAGTTATTCATTAGGCCAGCCGCCTCCATTTCAAAACAGAGGATATTACCACCAAGGCTTTGGTGAATACTATCACGCTCAATACCATCTTTTATGAGTGAATTGGCTGATGCAATATTGCCGTAATGGATCTGTACCATTTTGTGTTGAGAGCGGGGATCCCTTTGGACCAGCTGCTGCTGGTCACATCCTGCACAACTCGGGCCACTCTTGTGCTGGTATGTTGATTGAAACAATCGATCTGGGCCTGCTTCCTCCCGCTGGAACACTGGGTTTTGTTCAAGCTTGGAGAGGTAGCTCGCAAACGTGCTTTGCATCTGGAAGTGATTCGATTGCACCTGGGCGACTGCACTCAACAGTAGGCTCGGCGGTTTATCAAGGTGGCTAGTCTGTTCGAATCTGCCGTCGGGCAGTCGCTTCCCCATGTCGTACTGTATTACGCCGCCGTGCCCGCTGCCGGGTTGACTAACGACTACGTCGCCCAAGCGGACATCGACCTCGGACGGGATGCCGCCGCCGATACCAACCATGAGACCGATCCTGGCATTGGGGAAACGGTCTGCCAAGCGCGTTGCGATGGTTGCAGCGGAGGCAATGCCGATCACGCCGGCGGGTAGACAGGCGATTACAATGTTGTGGTCATGGACCCGACCTAGTGTATATAGGGTCGTGTCGCCGTTTTGCAGTGGCGGGGGTTCGTGTTTCTCGTCGAGCATCTCGGCAGCGGCGGCGTGTTCGATGGGCAGTGCGCTGATCCAGCCGATGGTATACTCGTGCGGGGACAGCCGCTTACGCATCGGAGGGGTAGACATAATGGGGTTCAGAAGTTAGAAGTGGTTTAGCAGTCTAACTGTTGTTGAATAGTGTTAAAGGGTATTATGTTGTAATCAGCGACTATGAGCAGTGGTGATGGCCGTAGTACTATTGTGGAGGATTCGGTATTTTCTCAATTTGTCCCAAGGAAGAATATATTATCCCAGGAGATGTATATGTTTTATCCCGCAATATTATAGCAGAAATTGCAGCCTGCTGCGGAATACTTGGCGTAAGCCCAATGGCTTAGTTATATTACCTTTATTGGATAGTTATCTTTTGTGGCGTCCAATAAGAATATGCCAAGAGCAGGTTATGGTAGTAAGGCAGATAGTGGACATAGAGAGCCTGCTTCCATAATAGGTTATCCTTGTATTTTGCTAGGCACATAGAGCAGCTAGTCATGCTTGGTGAAAACCGTAACTGGGCTATCGGACGCCTGGGCGGGTAATGTGGTCATTAAGAGACCCTGGCTTCTGATCGACGGCCTTACCTTTAACGGTTAGGCGGCCGCGGCAGTAGCAGCCATATTCATGTGCTCTTACCGCGGCTTCCAACGGCCAAACCCTTACCCGGTGAAAATAGACACATATAAATAAAATTCATAAAACATCCCGCCGCCAATAAGAAAAGCGAGAGCTGGTGCTGTTTCAGGGCCAAAGTCCAAGCAAAGGGGAAGAAAATGAACTTTTTAGGCCAAATTTTGAGGTTTTTCCGGTCCAATAGAGGGCCGAGGATTGCTTACTAATCGGGTAATTTTTAATCCAGCCAATCGGAACGCCAGAGACAGGGATCAGGGATGTAGGTCTTCATTTTTTTGCGCGTGAAATTTTGGCAGGATTAAGACCATCTTTCGTGACCGAAAGACATAAGACTCGGTTTCGTTCCTCACCAAGCACTAGAGATTGCTAAGGCAAAGAAGTTACGGTTCTTTTTCACAGCAGTCGGTGATAGCATCCTTTAGGACGATAATCAAAGGCGATATAAGACTCGGTTCGTTCCTCACCAAGCACTGGATTTTCTGAAAGGGTATGGTCTAGTAGTTATTAAGGCTTTCGTTGGAGTAGCCTGACGACGGCCTCGTGCCCGTTCTCAGCAGCCCACGAAAGCGGCGTCTGACCATTCTTATCCTTCGCGTCGAAGTCGGCGCCCTGCTCGAGCAGTAGCTTGACGACGACCTCGTGACCGTTCTCGGCGGCCCACGAAAGCGGCGTCTGACTACACTCACTGTCTTTCACCTCGATCTCGGCGCCCTGCTCGAGGAGCAGCTTGACGACGGCCTCATGCCCCTTCTCGGCGGCCCACGAAAGCGGCGTCCGACTATACACGGTCGCCTCGACATCGGCGCCCTGCTCGAGCAGCAGCTTGACGACGGCCTCGTGCCCCTTCTCGGCGGCCCACGAAAGCGGCGTCTGACCATACTCATCCTCCGCCTCGACATCGGCGCCCTGCTCGAGCAGCAGCTTGACGACGGCCTCATGCCCCTTCTCGGCGGCCCACGAAAGCGGCGTCCTACCATACTCATCCTTCGCCTCGACGTCGGCGCCCTGCGCAAGCAGCAGCTTGACGACGGCCCGATGGCCGTAAGACGACGCTATCATAAGATTCGTAAAACACTTGGGAGTGCGCATATACGTACTCTCCCGATACCTTTCAAACCAAGCCAGGTAGCTTTTAGAATCTGGATCGCAAATTCTCAGAACAAAAGGTACAATAGCATCACCATCTATAATATTAGCCTCCCGGAAATGAGTACCCCAAGATGTGGCTGAATAATCAAAGAAGGCATGGTTACCGACGGAGTGATCGGTTTCTCCTTTTGCACCTGTCGGAAAACTAGTATTAGAGTTAAAGAAGTTTAGATAGCGCACGCAAATGCTTGCAATAATGGCGTGTGCGTGCTTAGTAGTAATCGAGTGATGCCAATCTAGCTCTGATGAGATAGTAGTGGGCGATACTAAATCTGCCAGAAGAAACTCGCGAGCTGTTTGATGGAGGAAATAAATACTGCCGTGATGGATTGAGACAAACAAGCCACACCATGATCTAATACGCGACTTGAAGTCTTCGTCGTCCTCTAAGTCAAGGTCATGAATAGACTGTGATGTATCTTCTATGTTTAGTGCAATATTCATTTCCGTAAGTGTTAGCGGCCGACTTGCCGCCAAAATAATGCTTAAGACTTTCCGAACCGTTTGACGTTCCTCGTTATTAGATTTGTTCAGAATTTGCTCATATGCCTCGTTAATACTCCTCGGAAGTGTTGCAATAGTAGACTCAACCCCCTTTAGTGTCTTTTTAAAGTCTTTTTTCTCCAAGTAATCAAACACAAGGTATACCCAGAGATAAGTACGGTGGGTACTCTCCTGTAGCCTTTTCTCTAGATGGCTCTTGATTTGGGGTAAGAGGTGCTTTTTTACTGATAGCTGGTTAACCCGGCGCATAATAACATAATTCACCTCCTGGCTGATCGTTTCTGACTCTTCCTCTCCTGGGATACGGATATTTGGAAAAGTGTCTAATAAACCGCGGAACTTGGATACAATCTGCTCATATGGGCGGCATGTTAGAAGATACCTCAACTTGCCATGGCTAGACTGGCGGAATTGGGTCTCTATATTCCGCATTAGGTCCGTAAACTCGGATTCGGCACATTCATCCAGGGCATCAAGGACCATGATTATAGGCCCTGCCTGGGGATCTTTTGTAGCATTTCGTAGAACCTTCCAGAGGGATTCTGTAGAGTTGATTAAACCTGGCCCATCTGTGCGGAATTGTGTCATGGCATGTTCGATCAGAGACGGCTTTTGAGAGAAGAGCTGGTGAAGCAGGGCGCAAAGTGCTTGTCGGACAGTATTCTGGTCTTGGTCTTTAAAGAAGAAGTAGCAGATAGTTGTTAATCGTGGCAGGTGGCAGTCGATTAGGTACTTAGCCAGTACCGACTTTCCACAGCCGGGATCCGCTGAGACTAGCAGGGGGCCAGACTCTTGGTTCAACCAGGTCTGGAAGTTCTCGTGCTTGAGGAACCATATGCATGTATTTTCAACCCTTTTTTCCACTCGTTCTTTATACCACTCGTATGTAGCATCCCTGCTGCCGGTTGTGAGACGGAACAGCTGGTGACACTCTTGTTCATCCTTGGACAGCCTTTCCTTGGCTTGATCTTTCTGGGCTTGAAGAATCTCCTTTGTAATATCACGCTTCTCCTTTGCAATGTCCCGGTGCTCTTCTGTAACTTTATTGAGGTCTGCAAATCGAATTAACATGTATTAATAGAATGATTTAAATCCTTGGAATTACCAGATAGAATATCGCTGATCTTCTTTTCAGCTTCAACCCTATTTGGAGCTATTTGATAGAGAAGATCCTTTGCATATGCAGCAGCCACCATTGCTGCATAGCCCTGCCACTCCTTGTTCTTGTGGGAGTCTGAGTAGTCGCATATACCACGAATAACTAGACAGGGAAAATGGTTCATTAGCCCAGCCGCTTCCATTTCGAAACAAAGAACGTCCTTTTGCTCTGAAAGTCTATCTCGAGTCAAAGCATCCTTCATCAGTCGATCTGCTGAAGCAATAATACCGTAATGAATGGCTGGGTTATCTTCGTTCTTGGTCCTTTCGGGTCGCAATACCAAGTTTAATACATCATCACTACAAATCGCCGCACAGCTTAAGTTGTGAGCAACTTCGGATTTGAATAGTCTGTCGGCACCTGTTTCTGGCTGTTTATACTTCCCCCAGAGCCTTGGGTTCTTCTCGAGAATTATATTGGTAGTCTCTGCGAGTTGATGCCCTTTCCTCTCGTAGCGGGCCTTAAGTCCACTTACTGTCGTCCGAAGGAGGGTTGGTGGCTGGTTTAAGAGCCCTGTCTCTTGGAAGTCCTGTCCTTGTACTGCTTTACCAAAGTCATACCCAAATACCCCACCTTTTCCATTACCAGCAGAGCTAACCACAATATCCCCAAGACGGATATCATGCTTTCCAGGCGCACCTCCGGCGATGCCAACCATCAAACCGATTCTGACATTAGGAAAGCTGTGCAACATATCTCTCGCAACGCTTGCGGCAGAGGATTTTCCGTACTCGTTATCGGGCAAGACGGCGATAACGACATTATGCTTCCTAACTTTGCCTAGTGTGTAATGGTTGGTGTCATTGGGAGACACATATTCCGGTGCTTCGTGTTCTTCGTCGAGAAATTCCTGGGCGGCAACATACTCCGTAGTTATAGCGCAGATCCAACCAACAGTGTAGTCGTTCGGATTAGACATGATCGCTCGTAGGATAATCCAGACGCAAAGTAAGCTACAAAGAATAATGAGTGTTTAGTCGCCGAGGTTTCTCAGAAAGAGCACTTGCCTCTACCTGGACAAGCTGGATCCGCCTATAGACCGCTGTGATCGCCAAGCACAATAATCAACCTAACAGCGCAACTTGTCCTCTCTAATGGCAGGGGTTCAGTGGGATTTTAGAATCTGCGCTAAAGTTCGATTAATAGAGCGTACAGTACCTCAAAAAAGAACAACAATAATGAAAAAAGCCAGCGACCTTTGCTCAAACAAAAAGCGGTTGGGCACTAATTAGGCAGAAGCAAGTGGCTGAGAAATTTTTCGTCAGTCATATACTAAGGCCACCCTCCTCGACGCGGGCACTTGTTCGCAGGTGAATGGGCGCCTCTCGCCCAATGATATCGTTCTCATGCTAGTACGGCAGGGCGGCATCACGCGCTTTTCACCAATCACACGTTATTGCTGTGTCTCATCTCTTTAAGGGACCTGCTTAGGCAAATTCTCCAAGGCAGCAAAGTCGAGTACTGAGTTCATGCTTCCCCATCGCCGACGTGTTCGGGCTAACAAAACTATCAATAGAGTTCTCTATTCTCTATCCCAGCCAGTCAAGTACAATAGGAGCATAGTGCCGACATATCGCAACACAATAACAATCAGCCTTGCCTAAATTATAGCGCACAAAGCTTCGTGACTTGGCCGCTGCAAGTCATCGAGTCACGGCCTATATTAAGGAGGGGCTCGACCTAGAGCGGCCGGCCAGCATTCATAGCTGACTCTGGGTCGCAGGGTGGCCCATGCCGCTGCGTCCGCTCCACTATCAGCTCGTGTCTGGTCGGGAGATCTTTATCATGGAGCATATAGACCTGGATCTCGTCTGGCCAATGGGTAGATGTTCCTCAAGCGCTTCTTACGCTTTCTGCCCTAGCCTTGCTTTAGATCTGATATTGCCCGCGCGAAGTGGCGTGCGGCAGCATGGCTGGCGGCAGTGCACGGATAAAAGCGTAGGGGAGGAGTTCGAAGCATTTTGCGGGGCTTCCTTTTATCCTTCGCCGTGCGCACGAGAGCGACATCCGCATTGTGAACGAGAAGCACCTGCCTGCATCGGAAATACGGGCTAAACAAGATTGTGATATTTGTGTGATCTTCTTAGTCCATCGGGCTTGTTTTAGCGTTCTACCCATAATGAATTGTGACACCGTGACACGATATTGGTTATTGTTAGATTGACGCCTCTGGCTGTGTGGATAAAGTGGATGAAATCATCCAAAGTTGTTTAAACAGCGAGGGCTAATTCGAACACGAAGATTATCACTGAATTGAGTAAGGGTCAGGATCTTGATGATTGTATTGTCCAGAATACATGTCACCGTGCCACCACACCGAGGTGAACAGCCTTGGTAGGACTTTCGTCAGGATGGACTTCTCCGCGGCTACTTTACTAGTTGAACCAGGAAGAATAACCACCATAGCCGACAAAAATAATTCCAAAAAAGGTAAAGGGCTGTCACTAGATACTTATTCATAATCATATTCATATTTATATTTATTTTCGCAAGCAAAAAAAAAAAACAAAAAAAACGGAGACCCATGACCCCTGCAAGAACCACATACACAAGGTGTCCAACTGACAGCCATCAAAGGGTTGTATTGCAATACACTGCCTGCTTCCGAACAAGCCTCACTGCACAGCAAGTCAGGCCACGACTTTCGGGAACAAGACGGCCAAGAGACGGCCGTGTCACACCCTTGGCGCATAAATGCTGGCGGGTGGCTGGACTCGCAGTTGTTTGGTCATCTGAGACAAGCGCATCCGTCTGCGCAGCGCCGCTCCTGAGTCAATGTCCAACCAGGTAATTCATCCGCGAGTGACAGGAAATGTCTCACCTTCTCTGGCAAGACGCCTTTGCCGCATCGGTTCCTTGGAGTTTCCGACAGGCCGCCCGAGGTCCAAGGGGCTGCGGAATGAACATGGCCACGGCCGAATTCCAACACCCGGCGCGTTGTCTTACATACTCATTTAATGGTCACCGCTGGCGTTAGCGTCCACCAACGGCAACCCGACGGGCGTTGACCCAGAGCGCCCGGTTTGACCATCAAACATGGCGTCGCTCATTGCCTTGCAGGACAGTTGAAAACAGGCTTTAGGAAAGTTAAAGCCGCTATTGGGATCTGAATTCGCATGATGAGTCACGAAATACCCATGAGATGGACAAGCTGTTTGTATGTCTAACATCAAGAAAGTCACTCATTATTTGATACGCCTGGGCTTTCGCCTTTGATGAATGCTGTGTTCTAGACCCTTTAGAGAATTCGCGCCTCAAGATACCAGCTTTTGCCAATTCCCATTTCCCTGCCCTCCATGTCCAAGACCCCGGTTAGGCGAACCAGGCTGAACGGAACACGCTGCATTGTTGGTGAGACAAGACTCAAACAAGAACCCGTGAGGTTTTTCTTTACCGCCCGCATTATAGTTTTAGTTGTTTGAGAGAAATGTCTCGTGCTGGATCATCCGCTTCGCGTCAGGAATGAAGGGTCGACGCGGGCACTGCCCAAGCTATGCTGGGCGATGTATGTGACGCGTAAATGGGTAATGGACACGAAAAGAGCAATTGATTGGCTGAACTTGGTTCATCTGTTCAATAGAAGTTTACTCCATCATAAAAAGAAAATGACAGAAGAGAGGCGAAAATAATGCAGATCAGTTGACTGAGCGCATATGAACTACTATACAACTTCGGCTCCTTTTAGTGATGAATTGGCACAATGAAACTAGTCTGGCGGCACAACGGTCCAGGCTTGGGCAATAATGCAGGGTCCATGTTCCCGCTCCAGCACTTAACAGTTGATTCTAGACGCCCGCACATTCCTGACAAGTGCCCACAGACATACCGCCGCCACGTCTACCGTCCGCTTTTCCTACCGTATCCTAGTTGCGCTGCGAAACATGGACGTTTTCCTATGAGTATTCCGGATACAATATTCTCGAGAATACCGATTCCGTAATGTCTAAACCGTTAGAAATTTATGTGTATCGTCCGCGATGTAGATGTATGTTCCCGCATTGGGATGAACTAGGATACTATATAGCAGTAGCACTATCCACGATATGACAGCCTCACCATCTCCTTGGAGCTATTCACTCGCCCACTCGTTAGGATTATTCGCTCATTAACCCACAATAGCCAATAGCCTTGGCCATACATTTCCTCCTAGTGTACACCTAGTTATACGTCATCTGACCCTCTCCCTACGCTGCATTCTCCACGGTGGTTGTCGGAGGACTCCCGTCACTTACTGTCAACCCCAGCCCTCTCCAAGCATCTTCGCTCTAGGCCAAGCCTTGGGAACTACACACAAACAAAGTTTCTTTTGGACTCCTGTCTCATTTGCCACGAGGGCTATCTCGCAAAGCCCAACTTCGATCAAGGCGACGGCTCTCGATCTTTGATATAAACCCCTAGGAGCACCATCTAGCTCTAGGAAATCACCACCACTCACACAGCCATCTCTACAACAATACCAGCTAACAATGCTCCGAAGCCTTCTCTGGACCGCGCCACTTTTGGTGCAGATTGCACTCGCCTCCTCCGGGCCAGACCCGAAGCATCAGAGGATGCACAAGGGTCACCTAGGAACAACGCTCAAGACTGTCTCGACAGGTACATCTGAGCAACTAGGCATTGCGACTTCGGCGCCGTTTCCCCTTGAGCCGATAGCTTCTGACCCGGGAGCTGCGCCCGTTCCTCACGTCTTTGTTGAATCGGTCGAGGAGAGCAAGTTGACGCAGCTCCACGAGCGAGCACCCGGAAAGCGAAACGTCTTGTACTTTACCAACTGGTGGGTATCTGCCTTGCGAGTGTAACTATCCCGGACACTAATACGATTCAGGGGAATTTACGGTGCCAACTTTCAGCCCCAGCAGATCCCAGCCGATCAAGTAACCCACCTTCTTTACGCCTTTTTGGACATTGCCGAAGATGGCACCGTGTAAGTGTTTGAATCGCAAAGAGAGTGAAATGTAAATACTAACTTGACAACCAGCAAAACATCCGACTCGTACTCTGACCTCGAGAAGCACTACGCGACCGACTCGTGGAACGACGTGGGCACCAACGCCTACGGCTGCATCAAGCAGCTGTACCTCCTCAAGAAGAAGTACCGCAACTTCAAGACGATGCTGTCCATCGGCGGGTGGACGTACTCGTACAAGTTCGCGCCCGTGGCGATGGACGCGGCCAAGCGCAAGCAGTTCGTGTCGTCGGCGGTGCAGCTGCTGGCCAACTGGGGCTTCGACGGCATCGACGTCGACTGGGAGTACCCCAAGAACGCGGCCGAGGCGGCGGCCTACGTGCAGCTGCTCAAGGAGCTCCGCGCCGGCCTCGACGCCTACTCGGCGGCCAACGGGCTCGGCTACCGCTTCGCCCTGACCGTCGCCACCGCCGCCGGGTCCCAGAACTACAACGTCATGGACCTCAAGGGCATGGACGCCTACGTCGACGCCTGGCACCTCATGGCCTACGACTACTCGGGCCCCTGGGAGTCCGTCGCCGGCCACCAGGCCAACCTCTTCGTCTCCCAGGCCAACCCGGCAGCCACGCCCTTCAAGACCAACCCCGCCGTCAACGACTACGTCGCCCGCGGCGTCTCCTCGGACAAGATCGTCATGGGCATGCCGCTCTACGGCCGCTCCTTTGCCAACACGGACGGGCCCGGGAAACCCTTCTCGGGCGTCGGCGGCGGCAGCATCGAGAACGGCTTCTGGCTCTTCCGCGACCTCCCCCGCCCGGGAGCCACCCCTTACCTCAACGCCCAGGCCGTCGCCGGCTTCTCCTACGACCCCGCCAAGCGCGAGTTCGTCTCCTACGAGAGCATCCCCTCGGCCAAGCTCAAGGTCAACTACATCATGTCCCGCAACATGGGCGGCGCCATGTTCTGGGAGGCCAGCGGCGACAAGACGGGCGACAAGAGCATCGTCCGCGCCGTCGCCACGAGCATGGGCGCTCTCGATTCCACCCAGAACATGCTGTCCTACCCCAAGAGCATCTACAACAACATCCGAAACGGAATGCCCTAATGACCATGATGATTACGCTGCATATTTTCTTTTGTGTGTTTATGTGTGTTGTTTTTTTCCCCCTTGTCACTCACTGAATGTATTTTCGCATTTGACTCGTTATATATCCTGCATGATATAATAATCCACATAGATAGATGAATTGAACGTTGCGTCCCATCATTTAAATACCGTGTTGCCAGAGGGTCAAGTGTTTATCCATGTCTTCTGCTGGGTTGAAAATTCACAGTATGCACCAAGGCGATGGCTAATCGCCATTTGTTCTAATATCCCTTTGTTCAAATTTCCCCGGCCCCTTATGCTACAAACTAGGTGCTACAGCATCGAGAAAGGACTCGCACAAATGATAAAAACACACCGCATCAGATGTCCAAAACAGACACCCTTTTGACACCCGCGCCATTCTCCATCATTTCAAGATCACTCTAGACCACCCCACCTCAATCCCGTTCGCCAGGGCCAGTTTCTGTTTTGAAGCCCCTGCATGAGTTGAGAATGACTGATTTTCGCCCGTCTGTGCTCCTGCTATCCATTATTGCCTGCCGTGCGGCGCGTCGCCAACCATCACAACAAGCCTTACATGTCCGCCTGCCCTGGGGTGCCTGAATCGACCCCGTGGAAGGCATCGCCAAAGGCCGAGTCATCCATGTCCATGTTCAAATCCAGGCCATCGCCTAGCTCGCCCGCAGAGCCATCCAGCGTGGGTCCGTCAAAGCTGGCCAGGGCATCTCCGGCTGTGTCGAGGTCTCCAAGGGAGCTGAAGTCGTTCTGGTCAAACGACACTGAGCCACCATCCGTGACAGCTGGTGTTCCAGCCGCCGACGATGGCTTGCCGGCTGGGAGGCCTTGTTTGCCATCGCCCATGACGGATGCCACCGCGGGATGCGCGCCCGGTGCCGCGGAGCTGGGATCAGGAGTGGCACCTCCCTTAGGGACCACGACCCAATCTCCGCTGCCAGTGCCCTGGTCGGGGGCCGTTGAGGAATCTTTTGCGTGCTCGCCCGTTCCGCCCATGGATACGTCACCGCCAACAGGTGCGTGGTGGATAGCAGGATGGGGGTGGGCGGGGGAAGGGACATTGGGATGGGAAGGAGTAGCTGCACCCGAGTGGGCGGCTGATAGATGTGGCTGTGGCGTAGGGAAGTTGTTCATGGGAGTCGAAGTAGCTGAGAGGCCAGTGCCCATCTGGTCAAGCAGTCCAGCAGCTGTGCCGCCCATGTCAACGTCAGACTCTCCAATCATGACGCCGCTGTTTTGAGACCCAGACTGCGATGGCTGGCGGGAGAGCTGTGCGACTGGCGCCGGTGCCGGTGCTTGATAACCTCCCTCTTGAACACGAGAAACCGACGACTGCTTCCCAACTTTGCCGCCTGTGGAAGCCTCGACCTCGGCAACAATCTCATCTATAGTCTTCTTCGATGCCGCTCGGGGCTTGCTGTCTTCATCGTGAGGATCCACTCTGCCCTCAACTCTCCAGACCTCGGCGCCAGTGCCCTCTACCACGCTGCGAAGCTCTTTTTCCTTAATGTTGTAAACCGAGCTTTGCTTGAATTTGGCAAGGGCCTCAGCGTGGGCGGCTTGCATCTTTTCGATCTCAGCCTTGGTCGACTCCAAATGCGCATTCACGCGCTTTCGGAATTCATCCGCCTGCCCAGCGTCCAGGCGGCCGATGTAAGGCTTATCGGGCCCCGTGGCAAATGACTCGCCGGGCTGGGATGGGAAGATGCCCTCGGTAAGCGAAGCCAACTCACCCTTCAAGCCCAAACCAAGGTCTGCAGGCGTGATCTGGTGGATTCGGTAAGGCGAGGACAGGATCTCCTCCATCCACTCATGGTTTTGCTGGTATCGGCTCAGAGAGATTTCTCGAGGAGTGAGGTGATCAAACATGTCGCCCCGAGAAACATCTTCGTCGTCGTCAAACGCAGCATCCAGCTGAGGCATGCTGGGGATGGGAGGCTGCTGGCCTTGGGCCGCAGCATGTCGCGCGCGCTTCGCGGGAGGGCCTGGGGGCGGCTGGGCAGGGTAGGCCATCTGCTGAGGAACTCCACGGGGCATCATCTGAGGCTGGACCTGCTGGCGGGTGGGATCTGGTAGCGTCGGCCAGTTGACTCTGTCCGAGAGCATGAATTCCTTGCGGCGGATCTGACCCGCCCTCTGCAGGAAGTGTCGCTGCTGCATGATGCTGTTGACTCGCTCATCGTACGGAATCATCGTCACAGGGACACGATCGTTGTTCTCGGAGGGTCCATAGTGTACGATGAAGAGACTGACATCGGGCTGGGGTGGGTTGGGATGGCCGGGGACTGGGACCAGTCGGAAGCGTCGTCGGGCGTGAAGAGCAAACTGCTCTCCGGGAATGTAGCCGGCCTTTTGGTAGTAAATTTCGAGCATCTGGGGTGTTGTCAGCACAAGCCTGCAGCGTTTCGTGAGCTCTAAAACTTACCAGTCCATTGCCCAGGTCGTGCTTGTAGATTTGCTCAGGAGGCGCCCACACAAAGCCATCGGTGGCAAAGTTGGTGCCGAGGCGCTGCAGAGGCTGCCAGGTAAGAAGAATAGTGCCGTCGGTGGGCTTGTCGAGATATGTCCAGAAGAAGGGAGCTCGGTCTCGCGCGACTTGGGGAGCGCTCATGAGCCACTTGGCGACCTCGTTGAGGTCGAGGCGAGGCATCGCCGGGTATCGAAACGACGAGATGAGATGGACATGGGGCATCTATGAGACGGTCAGCGACGAATTGCGACAAGGCCGACGCGCAACCAAACATACGAGGTCCTGGGAGACGCCCTGGCTGGGATCGGGTTGAGCCATGGTTACGGTCTTCGCGGTGGACGGGGACAGCGTGTCCAGTGGTCAGACCGGGCGATTGACGCCTTTGGGAGTCGCAAAATGATGAGGGGCCTCGTTTTCGGGTTGGCGACGAAGCGACAAGCCGGACGAGGACGATGGGATGAGGCGGCGCAACGGGTGTTGGGATGCAGTTGTTGGAGCAAGCGACGATGCAGGTCCTGGCGCGGCCCCAAACTTCTCGCGACAAGGCTGCGTGTGCCTGGCCAATGGGTGCGAGGCGTTGTGGCGCTGAAAGGTGGGTCGGTGTCACGACCCGACTGGAGCCTCGCCAAAGCTCAGACGCAACGACGTCGCTCTTACTAAACCATGGAAAACCAACCAATGCTTAACACAGCATGCACCCGCATACGGATTCTGCAAGCTTCCTTCAAAAAAACTCACATCTGTCTCCATATGGAACCATTAAGCTCCACGGGCTGCGCAATTTTGTGAAGACACACTATCCACATGCGCATCACAGCTCATCATACTCATCACACTCATCACACCTTCACATAGAAAAAGGAAAAAGCAAAGTACTTGATATTGATCATGAATTCGTTTTTTTATTTGTGCGGATAAGCTCAAGGGCTTCAAAGCCTTCCTCCCGAGCATTCTAAACCCAATTCATTCCATCCCATTACCCGGTGCAGCGCCTGTATCCCTGCGTACCTATTCAAAAAACATAATGGCACGGCGCAGTTACCAGGCACCGATTTCTTTAGCATATTTAATTCCTCCGCATTGGTCTCTACGCGTAACTACCTTATGCCTGGTAGGTAGAGGCCGACACGTTACCACCACGGCCGGTCCAGTTGACGTGGATGTCCTGGCCAACGGGGTACTTCTCGGTGGCAGCCTCGGGCTTGACACGGAAGGTGTGGGCACCGAAGTAGTCACGCTGAGCCTGGAGAAGGTTGGCGGGAAGGTCCTTGGTGCGGTATCCGTCGAACCAGGACAGAGCAGTGGAGAAGGCAGGGGTGGGGATACCGAGGAGGGCGGCCTCGGCGACAACCTCTCTCCAGCCGGGCTGAGCCTCGTGGATGGCCTTGTTGAAGAAGTCGTCGAAGAGGAGGTTCTGGAGGTCGTTGTCCTTGCGGTAAGCAGCAGTGATGTCCTTAAGGAAGACGGATCGGATAATGCAGCCACCACGCCACATGAGGGCAATTGAAGGCTTGTTGAGCTTCCACTTGTACTCCCTGGCGGCCTCCTGCATCAGCATGAAGCCCTGGGCGTAGGAAACGATCTTGGAGGCGTAGAGAGCCTGCTCAAGGTCCTTGAGGAACTGAACCTTGTCGCCGGAGAAGGTCTTCTTGCGGCTGATGAACTGGAGCTTGCTGGAGGCAGCGACACGCTCGTCCTTGATGGCAGACAGGCATCGAGCCAGGACAGCCTCAGCAATGAGAGTCACGGGCTGGCCGAGGTCAAGAGCGTTGACGGCGGTCCACTTGCCAGTTCCCTTCTGGCCGGCCTTGTCGAGGATCTTCTCAACAAGGGGCTGACCATCCTCATCGTTGAAGTACATGATGTCACGGGTGATCTCGATCAGGAAGGAGTCCAGAACGCCCTTGTTCCACTCGGAGAAAACGTCACCAATCTCCTTGTTGGAGAGACCGAGACCGCGCTTCATGATGTCGTAGGCCTACAAATGCTCGCGTTAGCAGGTGGAAGCTGGCCAATTGTTGACCTGGCAATGGCTTACCTCGCAGATGAGCTGCATGTCACCGTACTCAATACCGTTGTGAACCATCTTGACGTAGTGACCAGCACCCTCGTCACCGACCCACTCACAGCAAGCCTCGCCGTCGCTCTTGGCGGCGATGCCCTGGAAGATGTCCTTGATGTGAGGCCAGGCCTCCTCGTTACCACCGGGCATCATGGAGGGGCCGTAGCGGGCACCCTCCTCACCACCGGAGACACCGGAGCCGACGAATCGGATACCCTTGGTGTTGAGGTATGTGGTGCGGCGGTTGGAGTCAGGGAAGTGAGAGTTACCACCGTCAATGATGATGTCACCCTTCTCGAGGAGGGGCAGGAGCTTCTCAATCCAGTCATCGACAGCCTGGCCGGCCTGGACGAGGAGCATAACTCGGCGGGGGGACTTGAGCTTGCTGACGAACTCCTCAACGTCCTTGGCGCCAACAATGGACTTGCCCTTGGCCTCGTTCTCGAGGAATCGGTCGACCTTGGAGACGGTTCGGTTGAAAGCGCAGATGGTGAAACCGTGGTCGGCCATGTTCATGATGAGGTTCTGTCCCCTAGGCGAGCTGTTAGCACATTGGGCGCCAGGCGACGCGGCAAGGGATTCCAACTTACATGACAGCAAGGCCGATGAGGCCCAGATCCGCACTTGGCACAGAGTCAGCATTGTTTGCATCTTGAACTGAGCCAGAAGGTAGCGATGAGGTAGGGGTGGGTTGGGCGCCGCCAAGCTTGATATTCGCGAGGCGGGCGCTGTGTTGAGACCGTGAGCCACGTTCACATGGGGGAGAAACCTTCGGCGCATTCACTCTAGTAGCCCACGAGCAAAGCTCACCGCGAGGATATCTCACGATTGCAGCTCTGAGCGTGCGCGAATTGAGGCATGGGCGCCGGAGCAGAGCCATGAGCCCTGGGGCGGGGTGGTGGGGTAACAGGTCCGGGAGAAGAGGGGTGATGGCAGCTTTTTTGGAGGGGGAGCGGGAGTGAGACTTACACGGGGCCAGACATGATGAATGAGCTTTGGGAGGTGTCGCGAAGGTGTATGGGAGGAGGCAAAGGTTGCGAGAGGTCTGGAGAGGAAGAGGGAAAAAAAGAAGAAAGGGAAGAGAGGAGGAGTCGAGGGATTCACGAGAGAAATATCAAGGCACGGGCGTGGGTAGAGAAATCTAGGTAAGAGCGGCGAGCAGGCGACGGACATGGCACGGCGACCACACCAGACATGGCCCTGCCTCCACGGTAACCAAGGTACGACATCACTGTGCAGGCCACTGGCCGCGGCGAGGGCGAGGGAGACCACTGCGAGACGGTCGCTATGGATCCACGCTCCATGCTGTCACTCTGGGTGTCTTGCCAGGATTCCTCACCTACAAATGGCCGACGGAACGGCTGGGTTTGACCGGGCTCGCACCAAGAAAAGCGGGGATCCTCACCCATTGGCGGGGCTCCGGCTACCCACTGGGACATACCTATCGTCATCACAACCAAAAGGTGGTGCTCTTACATAGCACATTTACCTTTCTGTCGCAGCGAAACCGTCCCCAATCGACTGAATTGGGGGAGCGCTGACAAACGGTGGGGGTTGCTTGTAAATTCTTGTCTCATCTCTCCAACATTGCCTGCCTCGCCGAGCAGCCACCGAAGGAGGCGTGAAACGGCTTCGTCCATGCTATGTCATGACAAGTCATCGTTCACTACACCAGCTTGTTCCTTGGCGCATCTCGCGCCTTCATGGCTTCCGCATTCCCCAATGTCCCGCCCTTGGCCTGCTAGCACATATCAACGCCAGCATCAACATCAATCATAACTCAATGCTGTGCCCCTCCCCCGTCGCCGCCCTAGCGCAAGCACGAGACAAGGCTACTACGCGCCTGGTGTCGTCGCAGTCGCGGACCGAGTTCCAGGCCCCATTCACCCCTACCTGCCCATTGGATCCCAACTCTTGGCAGCGGATTTCACTCCCCACGACATCTCCGGATCACGGACTTGAGCGCTCCGGACGCACGCCGTGACTCAAACCAGACACACCTTGTTGGAGATGGGCTGGCGTACACTACCCGCGGGCCTCGTTTTGGTGCTATTTCGTCCACCGTCATGACCACACCCTTGTCTCTGGAGCTCACACCGAGCCTCCGCCGTAGCACGGCCCCTGTTCCAGGCATGAGGTGGGAAAAAAATAATGGGAACAGCACCGCAAACTCCGCAAGCTCAGCCCCCCGAGCATCCCGTCGGCCATACCTCGTCCTGCGTGCCCATGTATACCGAGATGATAGCCTACGGCTGGAGGGGCGGGATTGCCCACAGTCGGCGCTACACCAGGGTCTCCCCCAGTATGAGCATGTAGCTGTGACGGCTGCGTACGTCCACGGCGCTTCTCACCTTAGAAATCACGCCGTAGTTTACCCCGTTGGGGCTTTTCCGCCGCCCTACGGAACCATTTCGCCCGACTGTTGGGGCCTGTCAATGGAGCCCCGAAGCTGTCTTGCCACTGCCGTGCCAATCGACGCCCCCGTCGGACAGTAGCCCGAGCCCCAACGCGCGCATGGCATCTAACTCTGGGCGCACTGCGAGCCCGAACCGAGACGGCCGAAGACGGTGGAGGAGGGGCCAGAAAAGGCCGCACAGCGCCAGCCGCCACACTCCTCTCAGCCCAGCAACGTGGTGAGCAAAACGGCTTGCAGTGGAACGTCTGCACTATGCCAGAGGCCTCTCTACTTTTTTTTTCCCTCCTGCTCGGCCCCTCAAGAGGGGGAGGGGTTGAATGAGGGGCATTCCACTACCGTTGCTCCACCGGAATTAAATCCGGGCAACTATACGGCGGCGCGCGGCGAGGGCGCCGAGTTCATGCATCCCCAGCCTTAACGGCCGAAATCGCTTGCTGACCAAGACGGGACTATCACGGACAATGCCAGAAGAAGCGCCATGACGAAGAACAATTCGTCCGCTACCAGGATAAGACGAGCGAGCCAGGTGCAGAGTCATCGCTCCCTCTTGCTCTTTGCTTGTGTACACGATGCTAAACATCAATGAGACCAGCGCTCTGCTAGTCGGTGATAAAAGTCCACACCCCCGCGGGATGGGGGGTGATGTCAATTTTATTTATGGCCAATCGCCTTGGGATTTGTCACTTCTCAACGCATCCTTTGTTGTTGGTGAGCTCCAAAACCTGCCCAACTCGGATACCATAGTCCATGGCGCTTGCAGGCAGACCCCACCCCCAATGTCAATGTCCGTCGTTGAGGCTGCAATTGCTCCGAATGGTCCAAGAGATCTCGCATTGAGGCTATTTGTGTCTGGCATTTCCTTGGCTCCGCGGAGCGATATTTATCGTTTTTGATTTCAAATAAATCTTCCCCCTTCCCCCCTAATCCGCCCCACGAGCCGTTCTCTCGTCTCGGACTGGATCGCTTCCATGAAACCAACTTGCAGGACTTTGACCAGGTGAAATGGGGCTGGATAAACACGGCAGTATGTGCCGCAAAGTTAAGCTCAGCTCAGTGTGTATAATGTGATCATGTCATGTTATTCACGCATCTAGATATTCTGGTTACCAACCTCGCAAGAGGCTTTTTTTTCGCGCATCATGGTTACAATTTACATGGTTGACGCATGAACCCACCATTCGGCGCAAGCTGACTAAAGGCGATGTCCAACGGAACGGGCCTCAGAAAAGAAATGAACCAGCATGCGAACGGCTGCACGGAAGCAATTTTACCGATATGATTTGTTGATTACAACACGTCCTCAACGCGTACGCATTTTGGCATCGCGATGATTGGGCTATCAAGGGCAACATGGCTAGAAAATTCCCGAGCCTTCAACCACCCCGCAATGACATGAAGTCGAAAAAACATGGGGAAACGAATCTTCCCCGGCACGTGACCCAACTCACCGCTCACCGAGCCAAAATTCTGTCCACCCGCCGAGGCTGAAGCCCAACTGTGGCTGAAGGTTGGCTAAATCAACATCACCACTTCATCAACTTTCCATCCACGACTCGCATCCCGCGATAATTAGCCAACCTCGTATCAACATCGCCGCAACGAAAGCAGGCGACGCGCGCAGACGATAAAAAGAAGAGGAACTTTGAGCAGCACTCGGCTCAAGGTACGTTCTTACACAAAACCGCAGACATCCATATTTTTGTCGCTCTATTCATCATGTCGTACCCTCCCCCTCCAGGCATCAACAACCTCCCCCCGAGACCTCCAGCCTCCAAGGGCGGCTTCAAGCCCGCCTTTAGCTCCGCGGCCCAGTCCGCCGCGCCCTCTTACTCGAACGCGCCACCTTCATCGTACTCTGCGCCCTCGAGCTACCCGGCCGCCGCCCCCGCCGCGCAATATGGCCCATCATTCCCGTCATACTCGAGCGGCGCCGCGCCCGGCGGAGTGACGTCGTACGCAGCACCGCAGAAGCCTCCGCAAAGCTTCGGCCCCCAGAGCTACGGTCCTCAGAGCTTTGCCGCGCCACAGATCCGAAACCCCTTCCCGGCTCCTGGCACCGCTGACACCAACTACGACCCCGAGATGGCTGCCCAGATTGCGCAGTGGCAGAGCGCCTACGTGAGCAGAGATGCCAAGGATGGCAAGCCCGCTGCCGACTTGCCGAAACCCGAGCCCCAGGCTGCTGGACCCAGCACGGATCGCAAGAAGACGGTTGTCCGAGAAGGCGGCGGTAAGAAATGGACCGACGACTCACTTCTCGAGTGGGACCCATCGCATCTGCGTCTCTTCGTGGGAAACCTAGCTGGAGAGACGACGGATGAATCCCTCCTCAAGGCCTTTACGCGGTGGAAATCCGTCCAAAAGGCCCGCGTCATTCGCGACAAGCGCACCTCCAAGTCCAAGGGCTTCGGCTTCGTCAGCTTCAGCGACGCCGACGACTTCTTCCAGGCCGCCAAGGAGATGAACGGCAAGTACATTCAGAGCCACCCGGTTGTCGTCCGCAAGGCCAACACCGAGATCAAGGTCAGCAACGCCAAGGACAAGGACCGAAACCACAAGAAGAACAAGAAGAAGGGCGGGCACGGGAACGGAGGCGGTAACAATTCCTACGAGCCCAGTCTGGGTCCTATTGGAGGTGGCGGCGTCACAAAGCCTGGAC
Source organism: Calonectria honghensis (assembly GCA_013403855.1). NCBI lineage: Eukaryota > Fungi > Ascomycota > Sordariomycetes > Hypocreales > Nectriaceae > Calonectria > Calonectria honghensis. The sequence continues at coordinate 166,668 of VTGB01000051.1, forward strand.
AGAAAACCAAGAACGGATTGAGACTCCTCGGATAGAGCCGAATTCGTTGGTTATTATGACTATGTTTTGCTTTTTTTTTGTAAGGAGGCGTTGGGGTTGGTTACGGCACATCTATTACAGAAAAGATGCATTAAAGTAGATAATAGGAGACTGCACGGCATTGGCAGTTGGTAGAAATGCAATTGAATCAATAAAATACGTACTGGTTTCAACCAAACACTCCCTTGACACCTCCAAAACGGCTACTGACGTCCAAAATCTGTCGTAAAACTAGTATTGGGTATCTTAGTTACGATGCGCGTGAGCCAAGCATGCCTACGTCTAAACTGCATGTTATCAAGCCCGGATTTACAAATCCCCATGCATTCTCCCCCAACCACACGTAGATGCCGTGAAATTCAAATACAGTCCAAGCCATACCATTTACCCAACCCATTCCGTTACACTCCTCTTCTTATATATAATGCCGAGTACCGCTTGTAATACATGATAAAAATGTGAACAATTCTGCAGAGTTTTATTGCGCCCGATAGATCGTGCTGTAAGGACAAAAGCCGTTTATTTGTGACTTGTTAAGGAAATTCTCAGTCGGTACGATGAGATCGGTTCTCATCGGCTCGTGGAGATTGGATAATGGGCTGGAAATCACCGTCGGACGTCATGAGGGTCTCTCGTCGATCTTCCCTGTTGGTAAGAAGGCCTGCGGCCTCTTCAGGTCCGTCATGGAGTTGCCTGTCGGGGTTGCTGCTGAGACTGCTCCGACTGTCGATAGAAAAGTGATCTTCGGTGGCGAGATGTCGGTCGTGGACATCGTGCTGGGCCGCCTCGCGCATCTTGGTAATCTTAATATAGTTGTACGCAACAATGGCTGCCATGGTGGTGAGCAAACCAATCAGGTTGATGAGGGTGAGCTGGTCGTGGAATATGAGAGTGGCGGCCGCAATGGTGACGACCTCCTTGAAAATTCCAGCAATTGAAAGAGTGACAACCGAGGTTCGCTTCAGCAGAGCAAACTCGGAGGCGGTCATGCAGAAAGCCAGGCAACCTGGGAATAGCAGGAAGAGTGGTGCCATGACATAGCCCCAACTATCACCCAGGATTTTGAAGCCTTCAATGACGTTGCTGATGCCCTCGAAGGGGACAGCGAGACAAACGAGAACGAGAAACATGACGGGTGTGAGAAAGAAGATGCTAGAGAAGGGGTTGGAGGTTGCAGGGTTGCGCAGCATAAGAATCTGCGTCAAGCCCCAGCGGAAACCTGAGAAGAAGGCAGCTGAGATGACGAGCATGAAACCGCCGAGTTTGAACTCGACCTCTCCAAACACCATGAGGACGACACCGAGAGTCATGGTCGCGATGATGCCAACGAGGCGCCAAGTTGGGGTTTCGAGACGGAAAAGGAATGCGAACATAAGGACGAATGCGAGAGATGAGGATTTACACATGGCTACGATTGAGGTTAGATTTCAGATGGATCAGGCGCGCTGGAGGAAGAGAACGTACTGTAAAATGTCAGGCTAATGAACTTGAGAGAAGTGTTTCCCAAGCCAATGTCCAAGCCAGTGGCAGCACCACATGGTCCAATCCTGGTGATGTAAAAGAACTTGGTCATGCCAGTGCTCGACTCCCCTTCTGGGGTGGGCCGTCCCTGGTTCGGTCTTAATGATGGTACGAAGAAAAGGACGAGTCCGGAAAGAATGAATTGGACCACCATGTGCATGCAAGTGGTGAAGAGAGGGTATTGAAAGTTGAGGTTGTCCTTGCTGAACATCCATTTGTTGTACTGAGATCCTGGTCAGTTCGATATTCTCCGATAGTGGTTGCACAAAGGCAGGAAAGAAAAGAAAAACAACAGGTGACGAGGGGTCATTTTCAACTTACAAGTGAGATGGATAACGAAAAGAAATACCACATGAGAATCAACGTGCCATTGACAAGCAATTTCTTGACGACATTCTTATCGGCCTCCTTGCGCTCCTCGGCCGTGATATCGTTCTTTTCGGGGGCTATACGCTGGTCCAACTGGGTATTTCTCTTTCGCTTGTTCTGTCTTCTCTGTTTCCCCTGAGCCGTCAAGCCCGTCTCTTCGTCGTCATGCAGGTCTTCATCACTATAACTCTCATCCCCTGAGCCGTCCCTGCGGCCGGCGTAGTGGTCGGCATCCGTCTCCTCGGATATTTTTGGGTTGCTGTCGTCGATGCCACCGGAATTGGGGTTGCGAGATCTGCCAGAGGGGCCGGCCTGGCTGCCAACAGGATTCATGAGGCTGCTCCTGCGGCGGCGGTGGCCGGTGATGGGCTCCATCTCGATGGCTTCGTCGGATTCGTCTTCGGTCAAGGACCGAGCCGCAGATGACGAGGGGCCGGCTCTCGCTGCGCGACCTGTAGGCTTGGCGTCGGATGCGCTGCTCAATGAGTGTGTTGCTGCCTGTGCTGCGGGCGGTGCGCCGGGCGCTGGCGAGGATGAAGATGAGGAAGACGAGGACGCAGGGGTTCGCAGGGCGGGTGAGACTGAGGAGGTCGTCGATTGAGCGCGACCGGGGGGGCCAGGAAGCAGAGCGAGGCCGTCGTTGACCTCGTCGTCTGAAGAGTCGGATGAGAGAAGGGCACGGTCAGTCGAGTTGGAGGGAGATGGAGACGATGGGGTCACGGTGGGTTGATGAATGTGATGAGCAGCGGGCATGATGGGGACGGGGGTATCGATAAGTTATGTACAACGACACCGCAGGCGCGCTATGAATGGGGAGGGAAGACAGATCGTCCGTCAGGTTGCCGGCGTGCGCCTCGCGCTTGCGGAGTCTGGGCTTGACTGACGGGGGGGCTTCCGGGCCAGAATGGGCTAAACAAGGTCAGCGGTCTGGCTTTTGGATGGCGGTCGCCGTGGATGCTATTCGGTTTGCAGTGCCAAGTCGACTCGCTGGCTTCTCGGGAGGCCGGCACTCCGTGGTCTGGGTGGAGGATGCCCGTTCGGGTCCCTGTCGTGTGGTCGCGTGGAGGGAGCTAGTACCTGAGACTGGGGACAGGGTTGCGGAGCCTGCGTGGTGAGGATGGCCCAAAGCCCATTCTTCATCCTTGTACACGGTGAAGAATGCCGTCTTCAGCTACTGTTTCTCGCTTTCATGACTGTCATGACTGTCATGATTATTTTTTACCTGCACAGCCAGTCTCTTTCTACCAAGCCATATCCCAAAGTTGTTCTTCTTCTGCGTCTCTCACCTCCCATGATCGCATTAGACGGTTGCGACGCTGACGTTGCTGATGCAAATGCCGTCTCAATGCTGGCTTCGGCGCTTCCCCTTCTCTCATCCTCGCTCAACACGCGCTGAATAAAACAACATGAACTAGCAACAAGCTTTTTTTAATACTCTTTCTTCTTTCTCATCTTTGAAACCAAACAACTCCCATGCACATTCCCAAAGCATGAATCATATGCATATGCGCACAGCATCAGCAGGCCGAGCAGGGTTGCATTCCTCTCTCCTTCTAGACTCCGAGGTGCCTTAATCACGCCCATGACCACCACCGACACCCCCGCACAGACGCGCGATCTGCGCCATGTCCCTGCTCACATGAACATCCAAAGAAGCGGACTCTATGCTCGCGTGTGTGCCAATGCCGTTACCGCCTTGACACATTGACAGATGGGGGTACTCCTCCCGAACGGATTCATGACGGTCGCCATGGAGCCCACTTTGCCAATTCACTATATCCGAGTTCACGAACGTCCCAGACAGTCCCCCAAATTCGTCGCTGCCCATTCGCTGTCGCGTGCTCCCTCTCTCCTGGCATGAAGCCGCTTATTTAATATGGCTTCTCCAAAAATACGATGGCGCCTCCACTTCCGCTGTCCATGTTAATTAGGGACTGCCCAACCCTGGCCAGGATCCCTCCTCTTAGAAATCAGGGGAATTCCACTGTTAGGCAGCCTGCCCGACCCTTCCGCAGCGCAAAGCCTCGTAAAAATAAAAAATAAAAATAAAAAAGGTTCAGTTGCAAACCCTGAGTCCGGCTCGGGCCATTCTTCAGCGCAGGGCTATCGCCAAGCAGCGCCACCAAACACGATCGGATGCTCCTCCCGAGACTTGCCATAATACGACGCAGGCAACGCAGTTGGTCCAAACCGTGCCTGAATCTAGGCGCCGACGGCTTTTGTGGGCGCCTTCATCACGCATTGATCATTTCACTGCCCCTTTTTCCCGGATTCATCCTCCTCTGCCCATTCTGTTAGCCTGGCCCACCGAATAGCCTCCGAAACAAACTGTGCCTGTGGCGCAGCCTGGGTCCCGTTCGCGCGTTTGCCCAAGCCCAGCATCAATGGAACGTCAAATTTTACAGAGCAGTCTCTTGGACAAACTTGCCAATTTTCCGAGTGCGTCACGATGACACTGACCTGTAATGTTTCCCGTCTTCCCATCAGTCTCTTCGAACTATCATTCCAGCGTAATGATGCTTGGTCAAATATACCCAGCTCGCCAAAGTCCCAAAGCGAAGTTGAAGACCACATGAAATTCAGCCGAGTTTTGATCATAGTCATCTAACTATTTCCGGTTCCACTTTGCGAATGCAGCTTGACAAAACCCAACCAGCACAGTCTAATCTCGTTATTATTTCCCAGTGTAAAAATAAAGATTTAGCCTCGAACAGGCCGTTTGAAAGCAAATATTAGAATCGCTCGAGCAGGCAGGGTCAAGGCAGTATTCGGATATTACAACACAACCCCCAGTCGTTGTTAGTTCGACGTTCTGTCGAAGGGGCACCCCGCAGAAAGACCATATTCCTTTGTATTTATAGTTAAAATAAATGAGAATTAATCCTTAAATAAGATCACTTGGCACTATTTCTATTGTTTCGACAGCTGGCTTATGGTTGTTTTAGTTTGGCGTATTTTATGTAATGGCTACGATGGGGAAGTATTAGTGTTCCAATCGTTTAGGCACGGGACTGTAGCTCTGGCCAGTATCTAGATGATATTTTTAGGCATATTCCTTTCCAAACGGGGTTATCCGCATGAACTGACGTCACGCACTCAACACCACACAAGCCATTTCCAAAACTGCCTCCAACCAGCAATTGGTCAGTTCAAAAATTAAAGTCGGTTTTATACGACATATATTCCATTGCGCGTTCCTATTGCCCATCTCGCAGGAAAGACTAGTTATTCTCTCGGTCGCACACCAATGACAACCTGGAACTATGGGAGCACGTGGGCGGGCTCGGCGCCCTCGCCGTTCTCGCGTCACAAGTCTATGACAGCACATTCTTGGTCAGCATAGCCAAATCCGCAGACCGCAGTAATTGGAAAAGTTGATTCGCATTCGACGTCTTGACCCCACGTCTCAGCTCTAGCTATTTCCGCCCGTGCATGTGCAGATCTACTTTTGGTAATGGTCGATGTCATTGTAGCCACTCGAAAGAGATCCCGCCCACTCATCACCGAAGTTTATATACATCCTCCCCGCATACGCTTCGCTTTGTTCCAAAAATCACCAAAGGCCCTTTGCTCTTTCTATTCAGTCACTAGGCAACTCTTGCCGTTGCAACTTACCAGTTGGTTCAACCAAATTTTATCTTGTTGGTTCACAACCAGGTCACAAGATATTCCAATACCATGGCCACCCAAGGTCCGGGTAGCTCCCGGCGTGCTCAGACGGGAGGATACCTCCCGATCGAGGACTATGGCATGATTGGAAATATGCATACTTGTGCACTGGTGGGGATGGACGGAAGTGTTGATTACATGTGCTGGTATGCCAACCTGGGAAACCAAACCATACCCCTGCTCAAAACTTCAGAGCTGAAACTGGGACAGGCCCGACTTTGATTCTCCATCCGTCTTTTGCCGTCTGCTAGACAAGGACAAGGGCGGTTACTTTAGCATCACGCCGCCCCAGGACCTCAATTGCACAACAAAGCAGCAATACCTACCCTCTTCGTGCATCTTGCAAACTAGATATATCCACGAGGACGGTGTCGTAGATTTGGTCGACTTCTTCCCGCGGCCAAAGAGTGCCCAGGTGCTTACTAGGGAGTTTAAGCAAAACGCTTTCCGCGAGGCCACCAAGGTTCAAGAGGAGTTGAAGAAGTGGCTAGTCCGACGAGTGGAGTGCATCCGCGGTTCTCTGACTCTCGGTATGCTGCAGCTCAGGCTTGTGTAGGGAACTCTGTCGCTGACAAACTTTAGACGTGGAAATATTCCCTTCCTTTGGCTACGGCCTAGAGCCGCATGTGACAACGCTTCACCAAGAATCCCACACTCCCGCCAACAGCGATAGCAAGGTGGCATCTTTCCACAGCAAAGACGTCAAGCTCCAGCTCGATGTGGCCTTGGACAACGGGGAAGATGAGACTGCTTGCCCCAGCATCACATTCAGAAAGGAGAAACGTGATTGCTTGCAGGGCGAGGGTCTAGTTGCCCGGATCCAGATCCACGAAGGACAGACTATTTCATTCGTTCTCCGCAATGATATCCCGGATCACATTACGAAATCCATATCTACCTTGATTTTGGATACCCAGCAGCATGACACCCAGAGTTTCTGGTTCAATTTCATCGCGCAGTCAAACTACAAGGGTCGTTGGAGAGAGGTCGTGGCGCGAAGCTTGATGATCCTCAAGATGATGACATATGGCGAGGCCCCCATCTCCGAATTTAATTATTGATTTTATCTAACTGTTTTTAAGAACCCACTGGTGCAATTGTCGCTGCTCCAACATTCTCCGTGCCCGAGGCCATCGGGGGTGTCAGGAACTGGGATTATCGCTACTGCTGGGTCCGCGACTCCAGCTTCACCATCTACATTCTTCTCCGCCTCGGCTTCAAAGCCGAGGCCGATGCTTACATGGAATTCATAATGGAACGTTTCGTACACTCTCGTGGTCCTGATGGAGCATTGCCCATCATGTTCACCATTCGCGGAGAAACCGATATCCCTGAAACTACCCTAGACCACCTCTCAGGGTATCGCGGGAGCAGCCCTGTTCGAATCGGCAACGGGGCAGCATTCCATCAGCAATTTGACATTTACGGTGAGCTTATGGATGCCATATACCTCTACAATAAATATGGAAAACCGGTTCCGTGGGATGTGTGGCGTGCTGTGCGTGACATTCTCGGTATGTTTTTTTATCTTACAACCTGAACATGCTATCACTAACAAGACAAACAGACTATGTTTTAACAATCATTGATGGTACTTCATTCAAAAAAATAATAATAGTAAAATTAGCCATAACTAATCTGTACACAGACCCCGATATGTCGATTTGGGAAGTCCGAAACAAGAAACAGCATTTTACTTACTCACAAGTCATGCTATGGGTCGCCTTTGACCGAGGACTTCGCCTTGCAGAAAAGAGATGCTTCCCCTGTCCCAACCGTGCTAAATGGATGGAAGCGCGAGACAATCTCTATGAACGAGTCATGGAAAAGGGTGCGCTATTATGTGTATAGTACGCAAATGAACCCGCTGACACGAAGACAGGATACAACACAGAGATGAAGTGTTTTGTCCAAAGTTTCGAGAACAACACGATGCTCGACTCATCGATTCTGATCTCACCCCTTGTTTTCTTCATTTCTCCCTGCGACCCCCGCTTCACTAACACTCTTGACCGTATTCTTCTCCCACCCGAGAAGGGCGGTTTGACAAGCACGGGACTAGTCTATCGCTACGATGCCGAGCTCTCAGATGACGGTACGTGATATTGAGTGCCAGGCCACATTCCATGAAGGAAAGAAACAATGCTAACGGGCAGTTATGTTTTTTTTACAGGAGTCGGCGGTAAGGAAGGCGCCTTTAGCATGTGCACGTTTTGGCTCGTCGAGGCCATGACCCGCGCCAGCGTCTACGAGCCCAAGTATCTCAGCCGAGCCGTCAATCTTTTCGAGAACATGCTGGGCTTCTCCAACCACCTGCGCATGTTTTCCGAAGAGATTGCGCGCAGCGGGGAGCAGCTGGGAAACACGCCACAGGCGTTCAGCCATTTAGCTCTCATCAGTGCTGCGTTCAACCTGGATCGCGTGGCGGAAGGTTGGACGGAAACTAGATAGCTCCATGCATAGCTTGTGTTGAAGCTTTGCAAAAAAAAAAAAAAAAACCTTTAGACTTGAAAATCTCGCACTACGGACCGGATCATAAAAGAATGTGACGCAATTGACCGAGACGGTGCAGTGATTCAAGCTGTGCTTCGTTCGTATTACCGTCAGCCTCGGCTATTTATTAATTATCACCTCCTACAACTGCACTCCTAATCCCTTACTTCTACAGTAGCTGGTTCACCAACCTCGATGGTAGGGTACTGGGTTTCTCTGCTTCTGCATTCGCTCCTATCTGGAGCATCATGCTGCATATGAACTCCAAAGTATACCTTGCCATCAAACCTTCTCGTCTTGGCTAGTGTTACATATGGCTCCTCCTTCCTCTCGCCAGTCTCCTGGTTGACGCAGACCATTTGACATCTACGGCATGCCCCAAGAAATTTAAAATTCTGTTGGCCGATTTGCACCGACTCCCAATCATCTTCGGCAAAAGGTAAATGGTCCCTCATTCCATCGCTTTGTGCGAGGACAATATTTGCTCGAAAGGCCTTTTCGGAGACTGCATCTCCGCCTCGGCCTATAATTTCTGTATTTAGGGCATCAACACTGGCGCTAGATATCATTAAAATAGGACTTTCGTTTGAGAGTAGAATTTTCGCTGGCTTCTGATTCTCCGAGTCTGAGTCAGGCGGGGAAGGAATCTCGGGGAACGACCCTGGTAATTTCTGGACTCTTCCTAATTGTTGATGCTTTTGCATTTGCGCTTTTGAAAGGCGACTGCTCGTCCCATTGCCGCCAGGAGGAAACCTGGCAAGTACACAGGGTACACCCAGCGACCTTGAAAAGAACTCATTTACCTCATTAGAAGAATAGATCTGTGTAGCAATCTTCTCTCCGCAGACTCTTGATGATAGGTTTTGGAGGGGCTGACCAATGAACGCTGGGTTGGCGGATAATGGGATCGTAATTTCATTAGGGCAGTCTTTGATAGGCTCTCCACAATATTTGACGACGAGCAACCCGCGATCAAAGTCTAATGATGGCTGAAGAAGGGCCATTCTAGGGCAGCGTTTTTGACTTAGTGCATGACCAGATCCTTGATGTAGTAAACACCATTCGCGGTCCCAAGCCAACCCCTCCGGGCGAACTTCCCAGGGAATACCTGGAGGAATAGAGAATCCGCTACAACTCTTAATAGGGTAAACGGTAATGGCCTTGACTTGAAGCCTTGCCCGAATCCTAGGAACAGTCAATTTCTGGCTGTAAGGATCTCTTGATAAAATATCGTGCCGCGTAGTTTCTTGATAAAACTCGCTCACAAAACTGATGAATCGCTCAACATCTGATACAGTACTCATGGCCCCAAGGCTCGCACGGATGACACCAGTGGGTTTCCCTGACATGATGTCGTTTTCAGTACCGCACCTATATCCCGCGGAAAAGTTTCGTTTCATTTCCCATGGTTGAAGGTTGAGGACTGACGCTATATCTCCTGGACTGCACAGCCCCCCTGTTCGGACATGCATGTTTTTTAAAGTTGCTAGCTTCTCAAACTCTGCCAGGCTTGTCCAGGCACCAAAACTGTTCTTAATATTAAAAGATACCACAGGGCCAAGTCCTATTGAGCCCGGATCGCTGGGCAGGTTGGTGTAAACCAAGCATACAGGTTCTCCGTTGGCATGCCGCAGTTGACTCAGCCCTTGGACCATATGTTGCATCAGATGTGTGGTATGCGACTTAACTCGGTCCATTGACCCGAACAATCTCTGGTGAGTATCCATGGCAATATCCAATGCCACAATGTTATGGAAGGGCAGGGTACCATCCTCGAGTCGTTCGTGGAGGAATTGTGATTTGGATGCATGCCACTGCTCTTTTCCACTGACTACCATGTCGACAGTACCACCCCCGAAATATTTGCGCTTATCAAAAATAGTCTCTGCAGAACGCCTCACGATAAGTGCACCGAGATCGGGAAATCCAAAAATTTTATACAAGCTGAGAACGATAAAATCGGGAGTGATGCTCGAGTTGTCGAGCGAGAGTGGAGATGTTGCGGAGAAGGAAGATGCATCCAATAGAGTATAGATATGAGGTTTTCTGATGTCTTGGACTTTGTTCAAATCTCGACTCCATGTTAGGGGATATCTCTTTCCATTCATGTGAGATTGAGCCGAGTATGAAAACAATGTTGTTGGGGACTGTGAATTAGATGGGCTGCAAAAAGGGCCCGCACCGCTTATCCATGACTCGACGACGTCATCGTCTACACAGATACTGTGAGTAGCCTCTTCTCGCGCTCCAACCAAGCTGGTGTGTGATGCTTGATGGTATGCGTAACGCCATCCTTGTGGCTGAGATCTCATAGCATCGACCACGAGCTTGACTCCGGCGGTGGCGTTGGCGACAAATACAATATCGTACTCGGAGGGGTCAGCCCCAAAGAAAGATAAAAGATTCATGCGGGCATCCTCTATTCTTGACGTTGAGCGCTGTGAAGATGGTGATGCAGAGTGCGGGTTGCCATAGAGAGAAGTGGTCATTTCGATGGCAAAGGCGTCCATAGTGGACTTTGGACATAGGGTAGCGCCGGCATGATCTAGGTAGATGGAATCTTGGAGGCGGTCAGGAATGCAAAGCAAAGGTCGCCTTGGTTTGGAAGGAACGAACCTTGGATCATGGGAAATTCTCTTTCTCGAAAATCCTCTACCGCCTTGTTGTACCCGGTGTTTTTCGATTCCGCCATCATGTCGGTCAACTCTGGAGAAGAAGAGTGTGGGGAAGTGTTGCCGGAGATGAACGGGGACGCTTTCGTACTAATAGAAACCATGCAAGCCGAAGTCGGATTGCGCTACACAAAGCTACGGCCAGTCGTTTGCATATGCTTCCCTAGTGCCAGCTATTCAGAGTTGTCGGTGTACATGGGCGATGTGTGGTCGTGTGCGTCCTGGTTGCTATCAAGGACCGGTGGGGCGCAGTGATGGAAGCGGAACGAGGTGGCGGGACGGGCAGGTCAAACAAATAACCCGTCGTCTAGTCAGCTCAGCTCAGCACAGCTCCAATTTCTCCAGATGCTGTCGCCATGAGGGGTCAGAGCTACAAGTCCGGGAGCTAGAACAAGCAGCCAATTGAGGCCGAGTCGGTGGTTTTAAAGCATAGCGCATGGCCGTGCCCATGATGTAAGAATCAATATAGATAGCATAGCGGCGAACCCCAGGTGCCCGTAGCTGGTCGGAGATCGCCACCCTCCAGGATTCTTGCCCGGGCTCGTCATTGGCCCGAGGGGGTGCTCAGCGGCCGAATTGGCACTGTGCCCTTGCTCCTTGCGGCTGCCAGGCCCCAACCCACCTGGCCCTGCTGCCTGCGTCACACAACACGCGTGCCAATACCGCGATCGACGCACTGTAAGCTCAATGTCGCGCCGGTCCTCGCCCTGGCACTAGCGCTAACGCGATACGTCCAGTACCTACCCCAGAGCAGCGGCTGCAGCAACCCGCAGCCGGTCCCAAACGCGACCTTGTCCGTCCGGATGCTCCACCTCTTCTCGGCCACGCTGCGCAACCCGTCGCTCAACTCAGCCTCCTCCACTTCTGCTTCACTTCACCTCGTCAACATCGCATCGCCTTCGCATCACTGTGAAGTGAAGCTTGTTGGAGAGCGCAACTACCTGCCGCAGCGCCATCGTCAGCTTCAGAGCCTCGCATGCTCGCTCAATTAGTTTGTCTCCCCCATTTTCATCATCTCTTTCTCCCTTGTCCTCGTTCTTCGCCGGCCAATCCCCGATCCGCAGCCTTCCGTGTCCAGTCAAACGACATCATCTCTCTCGTCGTTCACGTCACCCCCCTCATCATCCTTCTCTGCCTTCATATCTGTTTTCTCGTCTCTTCCATATTCTCCATCTCTATTTTTCTTCTTGCTTTCCCCTTGTCTATGAGACGGGCCCCCAGCCCTCGTCACTCCTTCTCTATTGCGCCTCTTTGGCATCCCTCTTTGTTTTCCTGCTTCTCTTCCTTCTCCAAGCTTTATTCGCCATGTCTTGTCTAACTGGAATTGTTTCGCCAATAATAGGCTCCGCCTGCAATCAGCCGTGAATCACCGTCTTGGCCTCAATAGCTGGGCATAAGCCGATCCCTGCTTTTCTCTAAAGCATCGTCTCGCATGCAACCCTCAATCGCGTCCGACTTTTCCGACAATGGACTCATATACCTCTTTCCGGGAGGCCCCGGCACGATCCCCAGTTGAGAGAAACTGGAGTCGCGATGACTCCCGAACCAGAGAAGACCGATCCGATACATTTTACCGCGGCAGATCCCCAGGTATGTTTCCCGACGACACTCGGACCTCTGCCTTCCTCCACCCAGCTCCTGGCTGTGTCACGCTGCAATCGTCTGGTGCGACCCGGTAGTGTGCATGTTGCTGACTTGGTTCAACCTAGGCCATGAGAGGCGCGAACGCCGCCGATCTCGTTCGCCCGCTGCTGTCGATCGATACGAGCCTCGATCCCGCCGAGACGAGCGTGACCGCGATGACCGACGCCGTATTGGATCTCCACCCGCCAACATTGACCGATATGTTCCAGGCCAAGATAATGGCTCCTCGGCTGGTGGTGTGACTGTCAACCCCCTCGCCGACCCCGTCAAATTGCCTTACCAAGTCGGCTTCTCTTACTTTGGCGAGTGGTGGAGGATGAATGAAAAGATTAAGGAGGAGAAGGAGAGGGCCAAGACCGGCCGCCGGCGCGAGCCGGAACGAGCTCGCAACCCCAAGGAACTACAAGAAGAGCGCGAAAAGGAGAAAATCAAGATCCAGGCCGCGTACGACTCCTACAAGGAGGAACTGCAGGCTAAGATGGCGCGCGCCTTCGTTTCCGAGCACAAGAAGGAGCAGTGGTTCAGAGAGAGATACGTGCCCGAGATTCGCGATGATTTCAGAGGAAAACTCAATGAATCTCGACGTGGCGCGTACAGTCAGTGGGAGCAGGATCTTGAAACTGGGACCTTTGATGAATTTTCCCTCGAGGGTCTGCCCAAGAGCGAAAGCAATGGGGTTGGCGGTGTGGTTGAGAAGGAAGAGGGCGAGGCTACAGCTGCAAACGAGATTCTCGGTGTTGGCGACCTTGTTCCTGTCAATGGCGCTGATATCCGGGATGAGAACCAGTTCCAGCCCACCCTTCTAATCAAGACCATTGCGCCGCATGTCAGCCGTCAGAACCTAGAGGCCTTCTGCCGAGAACACCTCGGGGAGGAAGAGGGTGGATTCAAGTGGCTCTCATTATCCGACCCCAACCCTAGCAAGCGATACCATCGTATTGGATGGGTAATGCTCCATCCTTCGTCCGAGACTGCCATTCCTACCGATCGTGCTGATCCCAAGGACGAAGATGGTGATGAGCCGATAACATCGCCTCAGCCAGTATCCACCGCTGACAAGGCCCTCGAAGCCATCAACGGTAAGACTGTCAAAGATGAGGTCCGAGGCGACTTTGTATGCCACGTGGGCGTTCACAACCCCCCAGTCCATCCCAGAAAGAAGGCGCTTTGGGATCTCTTCTCTGCTCCAGAGCGAATTGACAAGGATCTCCTGCTCGTCCAGCGTATTGTCAACAAGTTTGAAGAAGACTTTGGTTCTGATTTCCAGGCCATCATCAAGATTGAGGAAAAGGTTGAAGATCTCAAGAATGCCGGACAACTACAGCCTGCTGTCCCGCCTACTCCTACCAAGAAGGTCAAGAAGACCCGGGAAGTTGGCATGGATGAAGCTATGGATGAGGAAGAAGATGGCGCCATCGATGCCGAGGATGAGGAGGAGGAAGGCGCTGTTGATGACGAAGAAGTGGATGACGAGGAGATTCTTGTTAAGAAGAAGCAGCTGGACCTGTTGATCGAATACCTGCGTCGCGTCTTCAACTTCTGCTTCTTCTGCGTTTTCGAAAGCGACTCTATCCACGAGTTGACGCGCAAGTGCCCTGGAGGTCATCTTCGTCGACCTCGCAGCACATTGTCCTCTGCGGCCCGCGCTGTCGCTGTTGCGAGCGCCAACGGTGATATTTTCCCGGGCAAGAAGCGCAGCGAAACTGCCGATGAAGGAGAGGGTGATTCCGTGGAAGGAGATAAGAAATTCCGCAACACGTCAAGTAAGACTGAACAGCAGCTTCTTCGAGCCTACAACTGGGTCAAGACATTCGAGGACAAGTTGACGCAGATTCTTGAGCCTCAGTCCGTTGATATTCGAAAGTTGGGTGGCCGTCCCTCAGAAGAGGCAATCGAGGAGGAGCTCCTGAAGCACGTGAAGCAAGAAGACGAGCACAAGTGGAGGTGTAAGGCCCCGGAGTGCACGAAGCTGTTCAAGGAAGAGCACTTCTGGAAGAAGCATGTCGAGAAGCGTCACACTGACTGGCTTGATGCAATGAAGCAAGAGGTGCGTTTGAACAGACTTTTCTCATATCAACACTCCCTAACAATTGGATTTTTAGTTCGATCTGATCAATGCGTATGTCATGGATCCTGCCCATATTGCACCCTCCAGAACCGATGCCAACTCCAACGGCCATTTCCCACCCGCAAATGGCCAGGCAACCACCGGGACGCCGAGGGGGTTCAACTTGCAAAACTTTGCAATGAACAACATGATGGGAATGCCTGGGTTTGCCATGGCTCCAGGTTCCTTCTCCAACATGTTCGCTGGCATGCAGGCCGGTGGCTGGAACCCAATGGGTGATGACCGCTCTGGCGGTCCCGTTCGCCGGGGTGGCATGTCTGGTGGTCGTGGACAGTATCGATCTGGGCCGTATGACCGCCGTGGAGGTAACCGTTGGGACGGTGGCCGAAACCGCATGGGCGGATCCCGGTGGGGAGATGGCGCCGGAGGTGCTGCCGGCGGCCCGCGGGAAGCGGTCCAAGGTCGCAGCCTAAAGAGCTACGAAGACCTCGACCAAGTTTCGGGTAATGGTGGCGGCGAGCTCAACTATTAAATGAGTTGAGGATGATGATTAAGGCGGCGTAATCCTTTCGGGTTGTGCGCATTGTATTCTCTCAATATGGCGAGTGGTTGTTGTTCCGGGGCGGCTGGATTTGGCAGGGAGGCAGAGGTTACCCAAAAGACGACAGAGCGCACTCTTGAAGCACCGTGTAGAATAGCTCGTTATTATTATTTGACATTTATTACAGGATTTTGGGGGATCACGAGTTATATGCGGAATCATTTAAATCAAGAAAAATTTCCTACTCAACAGCGCCTTTTCAAGAAACTTGCCATCGTTGATCATCTTTCAGTGCATAGGTCAAGATTGTTGATGCATGCCTTGGTAGGATTCAGTGAGGACTCCGGTATCCCTTTGAGTGCTGTAAGACTGCACCTAGGTACCCCACCTTGTTCACCCAGCCACCAAGCAAAATTCTAAAGGGATAATATAACCTTATATAAATAAAATAACTCCTAAAACTACTAGCATTATGCATGAGGATTAGAAATTATATATCTTCGGTTTAGGGTTTAGTGGTTGACAGTCTACTTTGCTTGGTACCTAAGTGCAGTCTTATGGCACTCAAAGGGATATGTGGACCCACATGGCCAATCAGAGCTCGCGATAAGACAATTTCCTATCATTCCCCCCACCGCCCACCTTTTTTTTCTTTGCAGTCTTTCCTCCAACCTTCAATTTCGGCCGAGCAGAGCGCATCAACCAGACATCTGGTAGTCGCAAAGATGGGCATCTTGCACGAAGGCCACAGGTATGCATTCCTATCATTGCGCAATCGATTGGCATTCTAACAATCTCCTCTCTGTCACAGCAAGCGAAAGATCAACAAGGATCCGAACAACACAAAATGGACCCGTGATACCAACACATTCGGGCAGAAGATTCTTAGAGCCCAGGGGTGGCAGCCGGGCCAGTACCTTGGCGCTCAAGATGCGCCGCACTCCGAGTTGCACACCTCTGCAAACGCCTCCTACATTCGCGTCGTGCTCAAGGATGACATGAAGGGATTGGGCTTCTCCAAGTCCAAGGAGAATGAGGTTACCGGTCTCGATGTATTCCAGGACTTGCTCAGCCGACTGAACGGCAAGTCAGACGCCGCCGTGGAGGAGGACCGCCAAGTGCGACTTGCTGTCAAGACACACCACTACGTTGAGCGGCGATATGGGCCAATGCGATTCGTCCGGGGTGGGCTGTTGGTGGGCGATGAGATGAAGGAGGAGTCTAACGAGGAAGAGTCTGAGGAGTCAACAAACGAGTCGGAAGACAAAGCCGAGCCAATGGACGTCGATTCAGCAGCCCCCAAGGAGTCCAAGAAAGAAAAGAAGTCGAAGAAGCGAAAAGCGGGCGACGATGACGATGTGGATACCGCCGACCGTGACTCCGAATCTAAGAGCAAGAAGAGACGGAAGGAAGAGAAGAAGTTAAAGAAGGAAAAGTCCCGCTCCAAGAAGGATTCCGACAAGGCGGTTGGTGACGGTTCAGAAGACGAGGCCACGAGCGAAAAAGAAAAGTCCAAGAAGCGCAAGTCTAAGTCTAAAGACAAGAGCAAGTCTCCCGAAGACTCTGAGAACGATCAAGTAAAGGAGCTCAAGAAGTCGAAGAAGGATAAGAAGGATAAGAAGGAGAAGAAAGACAAGAAGAAGCGCAGAAAGGAAGAGGCCGAAGCGTCAGACTCGGCGACTCAGGGATCCACGCCTGCGGCCTCGGCGACAGGCACAGGAACCTCTACGCCAACTGGAACGGGGACGGGAACCTCGACCCCTCGAGGAAGCCGAAACTTTGTCAGGTCGCGCTTCATCGCTCAAAAGAAGCAAGCGTTGCTGGACACCAAGGCATTGAACCAGGTTTGTATAACTGCTCCTTTCGAGCGGACCAGGGCTAACAGCGTATAGATTTTCATGGTAAAAGCGTAAAAGCAATCTTTGTGCATCGGCGCAATGGAGCATGGCATACAAAAAAGACGGTGTGGCTCCGTAGACTAGCTTGTTGATTTCCATTTTTTATATGATTCGCAGCAGTTGTTACGCTGGGTTCAAGGAGTCTGGGGTTCTTGCATACGGATTCTGATGCATATCTAGGAGAGTTGAAAACGGGAAACGAAGGTTGACGGGCGGTTGTAACGACAAGACGAATTGATAGAAGATCCGGTCTGGTTCCTGATGATTCCGTCGCCAATACGTCACTGGGGGGGCCTATCCGGGTAATATTTGCAAAATGTGTGGTCGATCAATTGAATTTGTTTTCATTATTCCTACGAATTGGTAGGGCTACATATTGCGTCTTGGTGAAGGCATTTCTGAGAGACTCCAACATCACTTCCCCCCCAGCACTCTGATATTCAATACATGATGAACTAACACTCTCTTCTGTTCGTGTTTGCGTGTTCGGCGTGGGCCACTATTTGCCTGCATTTCTTCCAAAATTGCTATTCAATCGATGTTAGTCGGACGAGTGATCGACAGAAGGTATAGAGACGACCGAGGGATCGAGGAGTGAGCCAACGTACTTGTGGAAGAATTGGGTGAGGAAGCCAGCCTTGGGCTCCTGGTCGGACATGCTGGCGCGGCGAGCAATGTTGGCTTCGGAGCCTCGCTTCTGCTGGTGCAGACTCTCAAAGGCAGGCATGAAGCTGGAGCTCTGGGCAAGAGGGGGTCTGTTAGCGGATGACTGCTATATGAGAGGGAAAGCAGGGCATACCCGGCGGCGAGTGGTGTTGGCTTGGCCAGGCTGGGGAGCGTCGGGGTTCATGATGGCGGTGCTGCAAAGCTGGAGTGATGGACGGAGGTACTGATGTAAAATGTGTAAGTGAGCCGGCGTAGGTTGATATAGCTTCTTTGGATGACGTGGATGGAAATGACGAATAACAGAAGAAGAGTAGTAGATTGGAAGAGGTGACAAGGTCGCATGCCTTATATAGCAAGATATGCTTCAACCAGGCTCGCCATCCCCCTCACCTGGCTTGTCCTCAGCTTGCTTCGGTTCGGCGAGCTTCCCTCCCACCTCCTTGGCTGGCATGCCACGCCTTCGCACTACGTAGGCACGGTGGTACTGCACACACCCGTGCCTCTGGAGCTTGCCCACACACTCTCCTCTCACACGCTCGCAGCACAAGCCTCGTTACCGGCACATACCTACCTCATCGACCAACCCAACCCTCTCTTCCAACTGAAGTTACACCTGAATGGGGATTGGCGAAGGGCGCCCCCGGTTGGCCACTGGCAGCTAGCTAGCAGGTCCCGGGGTGGGACCATGGTTCCGCGCGCAGGAAAGGGTAAGCTTTCCGCCTAAAGCAATCGAGGCCCATGACCCTCCCCCCCTCCTACGCGGTGGCGTCGCACGCCAATCGCAGCCAAATGCTGGGCGGTCACCGTCTGGATCGACAAGTCCCCCAATGGGCGGACCTGGCAAGCAGGCCTGTCTCACACTCACACACGTTCCTCCTCGGCCCCCCGCAAAAAGGGTTGATCAGGGAGGGGAGAGGCGGGGAGACCGGTACCAGGGGCGCTGAGACGGGCCAAAACCTTTTTGCGCGATGGGCGGGCGTGTGTATGGGCATCATAGGTTGCGCGGTGATCGCGGAGTGCCAAGCAGCTCAGCTAAAAAAGAAAAAAAGCAGCACAGAGCCGCTGTCACCATGGAACCCGCCGTGTAGGCGAGTGTGTGCGAGCTGTGTCCCGTTCGCGAGTCACGCCACCATTTTGCAAGCTCAGGGCAGCACAATTACTGAAAGGAGCTGCAGCGGGATGTCACCCCCGGGGCTCCCTGCTTCTTTCTTGCATTCAATGTACCGTAGCCACATTCGACCTTGCTTTGTAATATCATAGCTCGTACTGTCCTGCTGTCTCTGCCCGCTCGGTCCTCGCTCCTTGTAGAGCGGAGAGCGAGTGGGGTATATGGACCGGCCGGCCCGGGGGTCGACTGCGGGGCAGGAGCCAATCCGAGTGCCGGATGGCAGAACCGGTAGGCCCGCGAACATGCAGTTTTACCTGTGATGGGCGGATTTGAAAGGACAACTTGCTAGGGAGATGTTACATTGACCTTTCATAGGCACATTTGTGTCCTTATCTTTCCCCCTCTTCGTCTTGGGGGGGGGTTTGGTTTGATCTTTTGTGATAGGAATGCAGATGGTCCTCCGGAGGGGAGTGGGGCAGTTACAGCAGCTTAGCTGTGGAATAGGTGCAAGTGAAAAAGGAACTTGGGGAACTGATCAAGGCAACCCCATTGAAACACAACTGGCATACATTGCGTCATGTGCCTCCTGGAATCGAACCACAACGGCACTAGAGGATGCTCCCCTGTCTTGGTGCAGCCCATTACGTCAAATCAGGGCGGGCATCCATGGAGAGGGGCTCAACCGAATACTCGAGCTGACATGACTTTGTGTATTTCACGTGCATTTGGATTGTCATTGTATTTTTTGACTTCTTGGCTTGGCTGACACTCTTGGACCTCCAGCGTTGCTATTCTTGGGCTCCTTGATTTGGTTGGCGCCATACTCGATAAACTTCAATCTGGCTGGCCCACCGGGATCGTGGTAGAGATGGGCCCATGAGGTCGAATTGTACTGGAGACAATGAAACCATGTGATAATATTCTTATGACATGGTGAGTTTCTGAACTGGCCCACAAGAATGGCTAGGTTTACATCGAACCGTGAACAGAGGAAGCCACAGTTTTTAGGGCATTGTTAGCCGCAATTGAACAACGTCCGCGATTTCCGCTAATATGGCGTTTCGTTTTGTGTTTACTACCAGATTTCGTGGTATCTTGCTAGAGCGTAGCGCGGTCACGGCCATTCCCTCGTGGGGTTGATCTCAGTACTCCTAGGCTAGGGTGTATAAAGGACAGAGTTTGACTGAGGCTGGCATCATCTGAGCTTTTAACACGGGTCTAGGAATTCTAGAATATTTCTATCTACCGTGATACTGGAATTCTTTCACTGGTCGAGTTGGTTAGTCATTACGTTGTTATTTATGGGATATTTATCTATACCTCAATACTTGACTAGTATAAAATCAGAACACAATGGCTTGAATTGACCACATACGCATGAATGCTATTTGCTGCAATCTGATATAATAAGTTAATTCATTTCTTATTATCCCTTTGAGTGCCGTAAGCCTGCACCTAGGTACCCCAACTTGTTCACCCAGCCACCAAGCAAAATTCTAAAAGGATAATATACCTTTATATAAATAAAATAACTCCTAAAACCACTAGCATTATGCATGTCAATTAGAAATTATATATCTTCAGTTTAGGGTTTAGTGGTTGACAGTCTACTTTGCTTGGTACCTAAGTGCAGTCTTACGGCACTCAAAGGGATAAAACAAATGTTGCAATGTCTTGTAAGGTTTTTTAAATTTATTTGTTATGCGAACACTCTGATGCACCCTAGTTCGCCTAATTGTAAGAAGAAAGGCGAATGCCTGGAAGCTGGGTGTTAATTGTTGAGACAACTGGAGATGTATGCGGTTCGCTCGTTTTATTGATGGGCTGGTTATTCCTAATTCTGTGGGCCCTGTTGACATAATAGGATTCCTAACCCGTGATGCAATTGACTCGTGGCGTGTTGGTTGCTGAGACCGGGAAATACGCCCTGGAATGATAGGGAACCATGAAAAAAACGGCTTCACGTCAAGGGACCAGTTTGCAGCTTGCAATTGGCAAGCTATCGGCCGAGTATAAGGTGGAGCCGTGCGTCCAGGAGGCCAAAACTCCGAATAGTGCAGCGCTCCCGCTTAGGCACAGCCTCCAAGGCGGCTGGTATAGCGAGTACGAGTAGTGCATGTCATGTTACATGTTTGGCATCCCTGCATTTAGTAATCTTAGCAGACAGGCCGACAGAGCCTCGCCATCCAAGCTCCCTCTGAGCTCTCCCCCCCGAAACCCACCGAACATCAAACCAGGACCAAGGGAAAAAGCACCCGCCGACGCATCTCGCTATTGTGGCGTCACCTCTTCCAGCTCCAGAAGCAAGCAAACCTGCCTGCCTGCCCGTCTCGCCGCGCGCACGTGTCCAGATTCCCTAAACCGCCCAGCTTCCAATCCCGATTCCAGAATCCCGTGCACACGCTTTAGGACATAATTTTTTTTTTTAATTTCTCTAGGCGGGCTCCCAATCCTCCCACACACCCCCCCCCCTCCATGACAAGCTGCTGCACGAGCTCGTCCTGAGCACGTCGCCCTGCTCCCACGGCCACAGATGACGAGCCCTCGAGAATGAGCCATGATGCCTCGCCGAGCGACCCGGCGCGAATCGATGCCCCCTCCATCGAGCCCTCGGCTGCTGCCCGCGCCGCTGGGGAAGCTGCCCTATCCCGCCGCCGCGCCCAGTCGCAGTCGCAGTCACAGCGCCGCAAGAAGAAGAAGAGCAGGAAGCGCCGCAATCCTGGATTGTCCAAGAAGCTGGAGTTTGTCACGCATTTGTTAAAGAGCCTTGATACCCTGGTGTTTGCCGAGTTGAGTGCCATGTACTATATGGAGTATGTCCCCTCTCCCCTCCGTCATATATCTGGCCACTCGAGTGCTCACCCGCATTGCTTCGCCTCTAGGTGTTCCATGTTTCGATTTATTCTTCGCGCAGTCGGCCAATACATGTACCTAACCCCCAAGGATGAGTCCTTCCCCTTCCTCATGCCCGCGAGCCGCATGCACGTCATGCTGGTGCTCGTCCCAAACATCATCTGCATGCTACTACACCTCTTCTGTGCCGTCCCGGCCGGCCCAGACTACCATCGAGGCTACATGCATGGTGGCTTGATCATCGATTTTGTCGGCCAAAAGCCCCCCGCCTCTCGCATATACTATCTGCTTGCCGACATGGCCATTCTCGCTGTCCAGGCCCTCATGCTCACCGTCCACACCGAGCGGGAGCGGCTCCGTGTTATGTTGAAGACGTTCCGCCCCTTGGTATCTGACGCTGCCCGGGAAGCCATGGCGATACCCACCATAGAAGATTTGGACGCCGAGGAGCGCGGCGTCGCAAACGACATGTCCATCTCGCAGAGAAGGGCCGACGAGACCAACGACATTGAAATGCAGCCGCTTCGCCGCGGGAGCGATGCAGACGAAGCCAACGACCAAGCGGGAGGAGATTCAGAGTCCATATCAAGGGACTCGTCTATAGAGGATTCCTCGAGGTCGCACCTGTCGGACCTCTTGTCCTCGGGGAATGCCATTCTCGGCGAATATCACATTGTCCACTCAATACGCACCGCCGCCATGGACCTCGAAAGGACGGCTGCGCATTCCCTTCGCTCTTTGAGCTACGGAGCTACCTTGGCAGCGCTCGAGGCGCGGCGGAGGGGAGCCAATGTAACAACCCGGACTGTGCAAACCGACAGACGGTAGTAGTATCAAGCAGTAATTGGGTTTTTTTTTGAAGGCGCATTGGGACTTGGGGTTTTGGGTGATTATGTGTGATATCTTGAAATATTGAAATGCTTTTGTTGCTTTTACGCTATCTTCCTGCCCACATTGCCAACGCCGGTACCCTTAACAGAAACAATAATGTCGCCCGTCTCATCGTCCACGTCCCTCAGTCCCCAGCTGCTAGCTCCGAACGTCTTCAAGTCTCTGGCCAGAATCACCATCTCCTCCGTGCCAATGACGTCTCTGCCTATCCGTAGTCGACCAATATCTTCAGATCCCATGGCCATGAGCGTGAGAACTGTCGGGGCAGAGGAGTGAGTGGCACATCCGCCCTTTGCAATGGTCTCCAGGAGCTGGTAGGCGCACCGCTTCCCGACCTCTTCGGGAACCACTCCACCCTCGGGGGGGACAACGACGTCGGCCGAGTAGAGAACTCCCACGGCGCTAGATTCCGCCACCAAGCTCAGACCGAAACCAATGCCGAGTCGTCGCTTGCTTCCTGCCTTGTCGCCCGTGGGCACCAGCGGGGCCTGATCGTATTGCGCAGCGACGTGGATATCGGAGACGAAAGGGTTGAGGACCTCGCGGGCCGAGTGAATCATGCGCGCGTTGTTGGATGCTGATACTCCCGTGGAGAAGGCGACACCGCGAATCTTCTTTATGCGTCCGGGGCTGCGGTTAAGGTGCAGCGTCTTGGGCAGGCGCACCTGGCTGGCGAACCGCAGCTCGACGCAGCCGCCGCCGCCTCTGCCGCCGGGCCCGGCGCAGGAGCGCTGCAGCACCCGCAGCTCGATGCGCGCCGCGGGGATGCCGAAGAGGCTGAAGAGGGGGAGGATGGCGGTTCGGAAGGAGTCGACCGAGATGTCGCCCGTCTCCGTGGACGAGGTGATGACGCCGGGCCCGGAGAAGCGCACATTCATGTGCGCTTTCGAGAAGGGCGCCAGCAGGCACAGAGGAAGGAGGAAGTAGCTGACGCCGCGGGTGCAGGCCATGGGGATGTTGTGCTCAATGATGTCGCCGTCAGAGGCGCCGAAGCCCGCAATGGTTCCCGTGATCAGGCCCGGGTGGTAGGTGATTGTCGTACCAGTGTAAGAGATTTGCATCGAGCTGCCGTTGGTGACGGCCTCCATGAGGCGCAGGAACGAGATCTCATGAGGGGCCAGGCCGGGGTTCGTTGGCGATGTGCTTCGGATTTTTGAAATGTGAATGGGCCGGCCGGTGAGCGTCGACAGGACCAGCCGCTGCGTAAAGGCGCGGTGGCCTGTGAATCGGAGGAATTCTGGCGTCGAATTCGACATTTTCGCGGCCGTTCGGGGGGGTATCTTTGCAGAACCTATTGCAACTTTCGCATCCCGCCTCCAGAACAAAAATTATCTTTCTGCCATGCCAAAGGTCCCTTGCTCCGCTGAGTCTGGCAGGCGGTGAGGGAGCACTCTGCCAGCTCCACTCGCCGGCGCAGATTTGTATGTGTTATCGATAACATTTTGACGGTGGAGGGTGCCCGCCATTGCATGTCCCAAAAAAGTTCAAGATCCAACGCCCGAGTGGCTTACCTCTTTCCTCTACAACGAGTATTGGAGGCTCGCGCATTGTAACATGGCGGGCCGTCCGTTGCTTTTCGACCTCCGGTGTCGAAACGACACAATTTGCCGATCATGTCGACTCGCCATTCGCCAGCGACCAACACGCACACCATGGGCAGCCGCCTATAGTTCACAAGCCTCCCAGACTACGCCAAAACCCGATGCCATCACACGAAAGCCGAGCAAATCCGAGTTGATGAAATACATTGAGCGCATCAGATCGCTTAGAAATCCCAAGAAGGAAACCAATGAAACGTTTTCTGTGAAATTCTTCGAACAAAACGAAAGCAAACGGAAACAGCTCGCTAGCGAGAGTGCATTCGACGAGTCTCTCAACGACCTGGACGGATCAGAACTGAAAGATGCCTTGGTTGAGCTCAAGCAGGAAATGGGCGGGAAGGAGGAGAGAGATGCCTTTGACCAAGTTGTCAGCTATCTGGGCAGCGACTGGGACAAGTTGAAGAGTGCAGACGACTTAGAAAGGCTGGTGGCCAAGATGGATGCATACACGGCAGGAATTGATGCAGAAATCGACAAGGAAACTGCGGACTTGCCCCAGGAAATATTGGATGAGCTGGATCTGGAATTGCCTGGCCTCCCCGGCGTGGGCAACCTTGGATCGCGAATGACCCTACCACAGATTCCGGAAGCCCCATGGACAATGAACCAGCGAAAGAAGATTACCAGGTTCAATTCGGTTCTTGCCCGGGTCTCGCGAGATATGCGCCGGGACAAGCAACTCACAAACAAGACAGTACAAGCCGTGTACAAGGCGTACCATGCGGCGAGACTTTCGCTTGCTCACGGATGGAGTCATGTGCCCCTCAATGTGTGGGATTTTCTTTGGAAGGTCTTTTCGGCAGACGAGTCCATCAACATCCATCGCCTGTCGCATATTTCACTCCTGGCGCGAGACATGAGCGAGGCAAAGGTGGTCTTGAACCCCGCGCAGCAGTTGGTGACCATTGAGGCCGTATTCGTGGACGGTTGGGAGGCCAAGGCCATTGATAGTTGGAAGCGCTGCATGAGCACGCTGGGTGATGATGGTGCCAGTACATTTCAGGAATTTTGGGAGCTTGGCGTGAGGATGTACTGTCGAACGGGCGATCTCGAACAGGCACAGAGGGCAATCAACAAGCTCCTGGAGAAGCAGAGGGACCCTAGGATTCTGATGACACTTATCCGTACCTGCTCTGAGATGGGTACTGAGGACGGCCAGCAAAGGGCCTGGGACGTCTACCGCCAGCTGCGAGAGCTTCTGGGTCAAGAAATGAAGATTGAGGACTATGATCAAGTCATCTCCTATTTCTTGACGACGAACCAAACCGAAAATGCCCTCTACGCTTTCGTTGATATGATGAGCCACGGCAAGATTGACATGAAGAAGCAAAAGTACCTCCCCTCAATCATCGCAAACAAGTTCTTCTTTGGCAAATGGCTCAAGAGACTCATCGGTGCTGGCGACTTGAATGGGGCTCTTAGCGTTGTCGAGTTCATGCGAAAGAAGGGTGTGGATGCGTCCCCAATCCAGCTGAACGGCCTCATCGGCGCCTGGCAGCGCACCGGAGGTGTGGATGATTTGCAGCGAGCGGATGACATGGCTTGGGGAATGATTGAGTCTCGAATTAAATTCGTTGAGGAACGACGAGATCCAGACGCAACGGCAGCGCCAGTGGCACAATCGGACATGAGCCCGCTACCGAGAGCGACTCTTGAGACGTTTTCCATTCTTGCGGAAAACTACCGTCTCCGTGGCATGCATGATCAGCTCCAGAGCCTGTGGCAAGCATCCCGCGAGGCCGAAATCAGTCCGGATGCTTTCCTGTTCAACCAGCTCCTCGAATCATGTATCCAGGCGGATCAATCCAAGGAAGCTCTCGAGCTCTACCACTCCCTCGTCACCGAGCAGGGCGTTAGCCCTGACCCTTACACATTCAGCGCGTTGTGGAAGACGCTTCCTGTCAACCGCTTACACAGAATATCTCCGGATACCTTCCCTGCCGAAGCTGAGGCAACCCGATCGCTCTTTGCTGAGACGGCCAAGTTCAAGCAGGTCTTTGAGCCTGATGGCATGGACGGCCAACTTGCTCGGAAGATTCTCCACACATTCCGTCTGATCAAGGACCACGCGGGCCTCATCGTTGCCCTCACCTCTCTTCGCGACATCTTCGGATTCCTCCCTCCGGAAACACTGGTCCTTGAGATGATTCTCGGCAGCACGAAGCTCTCCTGGGACACCACCAGACAGCGACACCGCCTCGTTGCTGCCAAGCGCGATCTCGACCGCAGCCTCGTGGCCTGGGCTGAAGGCGACCTCTCCAAGCTCGAGGGCGAGCGCCGCGAAGAGGCCCTCTTTGAGTACCTCCAGAAGCGCTTCTGGCCGGTTGAGATTGACGATGCCACCAAGAGAAAAGCGTTCCGCGAAGCGGCTACCCAAATGGGCGTGTACGATATGTTGAAGAAGGCTGCTCGACAGCAATGATGACTTGAAGAAGGAAAGAAAAAAAAAGGGTGTTTTACGATACCCATCTCTTATGATGCGGACATGAATGAAGCAACGGGGGACAAGCCCACTCCCGTTTGCCGTATTTGTATAATAGAATCTCACGTCAAACCCATGAGGGCATGTACACTACGTGTTATATATATAGATAGAGGCCTGTCGCTACAGGCTCAGTCACTAGGACCCAGCACCGAGCCTTGAGCTCGGGACGTTTTATGAAGACATCTTACTCTCACACAGTCTCTTCAAATTGTGGGTTAGCAGCAGCAATGATATTAGACGAGTGTATTTAAGTATGTACATACGAACACCGCGAAGACCAGAAGCCATGAGCCAAAAGTCCCCGTATTTTCTTTCCGCCCATCCCCTTCCATAACTCCGGCGCTATGCAAAATCCAAACAGGAAGCAAAGAATCAAGCAAAAATAAAAAGGGAAGCAATCTTCCATTTCCATCCCCTCTACAAGTGGAAAAAAGGATTCACCCCACAAACACTGATCCGCTGGTAAGGGGTGACCTAACTCTCAGCCGTCAATGGCGCCAGCAACGGTTCTTATTTTTCCCTTTCACGCGGCAGGCCGCACCTCCGGTCATGACATGTCCATCTCGTCATTGTCTAGACGGTCGCCGACCGAGCTAAGGCCAGAATCGTCGTCGTCGCTAAGGTGGCCGTTTTGCTGGGGCAGCTGGTTGTTCTCTGGCAGATCCTCTTCGTCTTCCTCCTCGATGGTCCTCTTGGAGATCCACTCTGAGATGGTTGTGAATGGGCCACCCTCGACCTGGACGTCGCCCGTGTCGTTTCCTCGACCGATAATCGTCCCGTGGTATTTTGCGTCCTCGCCCGTTTTGCTGTGCTTCTTCTTAAGAGCTAATGGTCTGCGTTAGCAAAGTTTCTCGCGTCCTTCTGCAACGCCGTTCCTGTTTGCTTCGAAGAAAGCAAAAGGGAAAAACGACGCCGAGAACGGCACATGGCAGACATGTAACCCACCATTGAGATAGTCCGTAGCATCCGACTCTCCGTCTCCGCTCCCAAACTCCATCATCTCCTTCATGCGCTGTCCCGCAAACCATTTGATAAACTCTTCGACGCCGCGGAGGTCCTCCTCGTCGCGCCACTCCTGTTCCGTGTTGATCCGCTCAGGAACTAGGGCCCCGACGTCCTGCAACGCCATGCGCACATCAGCAATGGTAAAGTCAGAAGTGTCGCCCTGGTTGTGTGCGGCATGGTCGGCTGTGGCCTGACACAGCAGCGAGAGGTAGCGGGCTGCAAGGTCGGTGATGGAGTCGAGCACCGCGGGCCGCGTCGAGTGGTAGCCCGTGGAACGCAGGATCTGAAGGATGGACGGGCGGAGGAGCGCGTGGAAGAGGGAGGGTGGTGTCGTCATGATGGCGAAGAAGAAAATTTGGGTTGTAAAATAATAGGTACTCGGGAGAAGTATCGTGTCAATGGAGGGTGAAGGCTAGGTTCAAGGTGTGGTGTGTGTTCCTCGAGTGGGCGCGCAGTGGTTCTAGTCGTAGCGACGGTGTCGCGCTGGCAGGGACGTCATCGGCCGGAGATTGTAAAGCTCTCACAGCGCGTGTCCGCCCCAAGCGCAAGATTCTCTGTCGGTGTTGAGAAAGCGAAGAGCTTGAGACAGTATGGATGCTCTCGTAGCTTTGGGCTTGAGAGGCTGAAGCTAAGAAATTGGGACCTCAGCCTTGTGCAGTGCGTGCAACACAGTGCGATTTAGCCTATCCGTGCACATGGCATCTGGATGAACTACGTCGTACTCTGCAATAATCAACATCATTTCCTTTCAATGAAGAACACATAATATTCCATTTAGTACTATCAATTTCTCATTCTCATTATCACCATACATATATAAATTCCATGCTCACTTGCAGCTTCAAATTCTCACTCGTAAAATCATACAAGCTCCACCACCCACGTCAATTTAGACTGTTAGTTTGCCCGTCTCTGACTCCAGCTTAGATTCATCCGAAATACCACTGTATTTGTTGATCCAGTCCAATACTTCCTTGTGCCAAACCAGAGAGTTTTCAGGCTTCAACACCCACTAAACAAAGCGTTAGTCAAATTGATCAGAAGAAAACGGAGATGAGATTTTTAGCTTACATGGTTCTCGTCTGGGAACATGAGCATTTTGCTGGGCACGCCTCGGGCCTGGAGGACGTTGAACATAGCAAGACCCTCCGAAATAGGTAGTCGATAATCGAGTTCATTATGGATAACCTCGTCAAAAGTAAGCGGGACATTCTGAATGACACATCTTTTTTAACTTACCAGCATAGGAGTGGCCCATTCGCCTGTGTGGAGAGATGGATCCCACTTCTGGTATCCAGCACGGTTATCCCAAAGGGTGCCACCAAAGTCATGCTCTGGGAAGAACAACTCTTCGGTTGCCCACTGGTTTTGCGTGGAGAAGACTCCGTCATGGCAAACCAAGGCTTTGAATTTGCGACCTAGGTCGTGTCCCTGAATCCAATCTACAGTATTGTTAATATCGATACCTTGGAGCACCATGGATTTCAAAAACTTACTGATCATGTAACCACCGTACGAGGCACCCAGTGCCACCGCTCGGTCTGTATCCACGTATCTAACTTCCTTTTCGAGGTACTCAAAGCACTTAACCAGGTCGTCGTATGGGCCGCCTCCCCAGTTCTCTGTGATGGCATCGGTGTGATCCTGCCCATAGCCTGTACTTCCGATTGGATTGGGGCACACGACGACGTAGCCCTGCTCAGCAAAGATGGCAGGGTTCCACCGAGTACTCCAGTCATCCGTCCATGCTGACTGAGGACCGCCGTGAATCAAAAATGCAAGAGGGTATTTCTTGGCAGGGTCGAAATTGGATGGGGTCATGATCAAAGCGTGGTTGTCATATCCTGCCGATCCTGGATACCAAATTTCGGAAGATTGAGATTCTGAGAGACCAAACGACTTGCCGTGTTTCGAGCTAGTTGAAATTTCCTTGATATGTTTTGAGTCGGGATCCAAAACGGAATAGCTTGAGCTCTCAATTCGAGATTTGGAACTGATGAATAGCGAGTCGCTCCCTCCTAGCTGGTGCGCTTCGATGATGCAGCCGTCATCGTGGATGGGCTCAGGAAGATGCGTAGCTTCCAGGGGCGAGGCGGGGACTTTCCAGAGGACGATTCTTCCGTGTCGTTCTGCTGCAACAAACAACTCCTTGTCATCTTTGCCCCAAACGGCCCAGTCGGGTCTCAGGTCCCAGCCACCTCGATCATCCTCAGTCTGATAGAACTCTTGCACATTGCTCAGGTCTGTAACGTCGGGGATAAGAAGGAGTCTCGGCTTGTCTGATTCGTATTGTATATGCTTCATCCTTGTAAAGACAATCTTTTTACCGTCGCTGGAGAAGGCAGGAGATTGGCTGTAGCCTCTCAATCGGCCGGTCTTGACAATCTGGGGAACACTAGCCTTCTCGGTCCAAGACTTGACGTGCACATAGTAGAGGTCGGTTTTAGTGTGTCTGGCGGGGTTCAGGTTCGGGTCCTTGGACACAAAAGCGATGCCATCGGTGGAAATGTCAAAATCACCGACACCTCCAAAAGGGGCGACAGGAGAGCTTAGGCGGGTGCCAGCTAAAAGGTTGGTGATGCCAGGGTGGTCCAAGGTCCATTTTCCCTCTCGCTTCACAATTAGACCGTACCACAGGGAGTTCTGATTGGGGCTGGTCCAGGTATCCCAATGGCGGACAAAGAGGCCAGTGTAGATTTTGGCAGATGAGTGCGACTTGGTTTCGGCGGCAGGCCAATACATGTCTCCCTCGGGGGTCGTAACAGCTGAGCAGATAAAAGCCACCTGGCTGTCAGACAGGACCTTTGCTTTGGGATTGGCGATGCTCCCAGCAAAGTAGTGAATCATTTGTGGGCTTTTTGCGTATTAGTTGAAATGAATTGAACCTCAGGTTGTTAGTGGCCACAGCATACCTGGATGACTTGTCATGAACGTCTTGGGAGAGAAGCATAGAGCTGCCATTGTCTCCGGTCTTGATAAAGGCAACTTCGGTTTCACTAATCCAAAAGGGTTCACCAGCAGCGGCATCCTCGGAGATGAGGTAGGAGGAGTCATTGGTGATGTTGAGGACACGAATTTGGGACGACTTGGAGTGAGTGTCAAACGAGTAAGATGATACCTGGCGCCAGTCACGGGGTTAGTCATGGGCACAATCGACTGGTTTGCATTGGTAGATTGAGCAATGCGGACACTACGAAGAACGACTGAAATCATGAAGAACCCAATGCATCGATTGATGAGTACGAACCGTGTAGAGAACAAGCTCGCCAGCGGAGTTGGGGACTCCGGCAGAGCGACGGGGTGCTGAGAGCAGCACCTCAGGCGTGAACTTGGTTGCTTGGATCGTCATCATAGGCGGGGCTTCAGGGAGATGTGACGTGGGAAGCAAGGGCAATGAGAACGATGCGGGTGAGGGTAAAGGAAGGAAGGAAAGAATACAGGAAACAGGCAAGCGAGGAGGCGGAGAATGATGAGGGGATGAGGATGGAGGAGGGGAATGGAGGAGGCAGGCAGGTAGTTAGGCAAGCAAGTAGCATGGGAACCAGGGTCGTAGCCGCAGCGTCAAACAGTAAAGTAAAGTTGAGGTTGGAGAGCTCGGCCACTGTAGGCATGAGCTAGCTACCCCTGCTCACCTGCCCCAAACGCCCTCCCTTCTCCCTGTAGCTTCCACTATGTCATACCTCGTCCCACTCTTTCTGTGGCCTCAGAACCCGTGTTGTCGCTCAGTCCGCCCGAGCCACCACCGCTCGACGAATCCAGGTACCAGTGCCCCATCTGCACATGTGTGCCAGCAAGTGTCGAGGCCCTGTACTGCCAGCTTCTGCAGGCGGGTGAACGACACGCAATGCTGTTACATTGCCTCCTGCATGTGTCCATTCCCATGTGCCCGCTACATCATCATCACGCCGCCCTCGACTCTGCGGTTGGTGAGCGCCCCCCAACCCCGCATACCGCCAGCCGGCCCGCTGCTCCACTTTGAGCCCATGCTTCGACTAGATGAGTGTATCCGGCCAGCTGGACTGCCTATGCCAGTCGGGTAACCATCAAGTCACTTGTTGTCATAGTCGACAGTTCCACGTCGTAGTTCAGCCAAACCAGTCGGCCCAATCAGTGTCTGGGGCAGTCAGATCCAGCCATGGTCTCGGGGAACAAGACCCGGAGCTTTCGTTCCTCAACTTACCAGACGCATAGCGCATCCGATCTGCAGATTGATTGCCAAAGCTACCTGGTTTCCTTCTCATGGCCAAGCCCCTCATCGCCGTATCCCACGAGCCCCAACATGGGGAGTTCCTTTGCGAACCTTGAGGGGCTCCGGGGTCCCCACCGCTCCACGGCCGGGTGCATACCCGCGTCAAGCCTCTCCAACCGCCTCCATTGATCAACCAGCCGGCTGCTGGCATCGCGTGATCGACCCAGCCGACTATTTAGCCGCGTTAGAGCTTACACCCGAAACCGACCGACTTTGTATGTAAAGCGGTATGGGCAAAGGAAATATCCGATGGCGCTCTTTGCTTCTGCGCCCAGCACCGAAAAGAACCTAGCTTGGTGCCCATCCCCATGATATGCAACGTAGGTTCCCCTTGAACGTCATATGACCTTTGCTTCTCCGCAATCCTGGATGATTGCCAAATTTAGTCACCGTGGCCTGCGGCAAATGGAATTATGTATTGTGCACCAGAAGGTATTTATGGACGAGGACGTGCTCTACTACTACATCTGACAACAGAAACATGCTCAACTATGAGTTGAATTGTGCCCTGGAATTGTGTTTCATCAACACCTTGGCACCTACTCTTGCGTTTGATCTGGTTGGATCAAGGCAAGTTTGTGGATCGAGAAAAAAATCATGTGTAATCAACTGACAAAAGCGAGCATATTCTTCATTAAATTGCTAATTTCAACGCCATTGATACTCGTCAATGGCTGAGTGTCAAGAATGATTCTTCCTTTCTTGTCCGTAACGCCAAAGCCAAATGCAGATCTTGACCTGCTCTTTAATCCAACCAAAATGGCTGTATTTTCTATTTTCGCTGCACGCCAAAGTTTGTTCGCTTCTTACTTGTTTGTGTGTCGTTTTCACTGTCTTCGTGTTCCTTGTCCTTCTTCTTCAACTTGGTCGCATTCTTGCTAGTCACAGATGTAGGGGTCGCGTGATTCGACCCGATATCTCGAAAAGCTGCCGAAGATGGCGTAGCGTGCGAAGCTGGGGTTGAGCCCCCGGAACCAGGAGCGATGCCTTCCTGCGTAGTGAACCAATCAGTCATCATTCCATTCACACGTATTGCTGCTGTGTTTCTTACCAGGTTGTTCGGCCGATATGAGATGGAAGACCGCGAGAAAACCTTGTTTTGGTCCACTGGCCCGGCTTTTCGGCGCTGCGCAGCCGCTCCGGTTGTTCCCTTCATGTAATTATCGAAGCCGGTGATGATATTTCCAGCAGGTGTACTATCGAGGTATGCCGTCTCCTTTTGCGCAATGTTATCCTCGACCTGGTTCTGAACGAGAAGTTAGCAACGGGGAGGAAATACCGTGTTAATGATAAGTGACAATACTTACTAGACGCCTCTCCAAAAGCCTCCTCTTCTCGACCAGATCGCGCACCCGGCCTTGCGCCTTCTTGTACTCGGCCATCGTTGGCTGTCCCGCCCCAGATCCAGCAGTATTCCCTTGCTTGCTTTCGGCCATGCACTTTTCTCGGCGTTGAATTTTCCTTCTAGCAAATATATCTTGTCGAGGGCGGTATGAGGGTGGCGCCGGTAGGATTTGAGTGCGAGTTTGTCAGGTTCAAAAGCCCATGGTCGCGTGGCGGAATCGCGGGGTGCCTTGAATGTGTCAGTGCGCTTAACCGCGTTTAGCACACCGCGTTGAGCGCTTAGAGCTTTACCCGGAGGTCCTAAGAGTTGATCATGGCACGTGCCTCAAAAGCGCGATGTCTGCCAAATATTCTGGACAGGGCGGTGGATGAATCTGGACGAATCTCAAGCAAAAGTGCAACTCTTTGGTTTGGAGGATTCTAAAATCGCTGACTAGCGGCTTCATGTAAGAAAACAGCATCAGAAGAAACTGGCTATGAGCAACATGCTCCCATCGAAGATATCGAGACTAAATATCACACGAATAGTATGGGGGGGATTGGTTCATTGAATTCTTCCATTATTCTATAAATTCATTCAACTTTTGGTGCCTAAATTTTAACTTGAGTTTCGTATACCAATCTCAAGGCAATTATCACAACGCAAATGCAAGGGACATGTTTGAATGTTAGCGCCAACACCTCCGGTCCCATTGATGAGACCACCCAGGTGCGAGTAATCATATCGGTTCAAACTTGGTTCTTCTAGGGGTTTGTGCTCTGTCGACATGTCTCAGTCAGTCAGCGCCTCGCCAGGTCAATGTCCTCGGCCGGCTGAAGAGTCACAGAGGCCCTTTCTTCGACAATAACTAGGACCCACCTGTTCATCCCTTCATCACTCCGTGTTCATCTTGGTTGCGGGATCGCGTGATTCATCTTCAGAAACATCAGCTGATTTGCCTCGTGCTCGAGAGGGTGACGAAGGTGAGGAACTGTTCCGTCGTCGGTCAACGGGAGACTCGCGTCTCCTCGTTGGACGTTGCCCACGCCGGCCTGGGCTTGCTCGCCTCTTCTGGGGACTGCCATCATCCTTATCAGAAATGTTACCTCGACCACCCCTCGAGTCCTTGCCCCGTCTTCTGGGAGATGTGCTCCGGCTGCGGCTGCGAGATCCAGAAGAACCCCTGGACCTCGATGATGATGCGCTTCGAGAGAATCGTCTGCGCCGACCAACTGATCGACTCCTTGATGAAGAGTATCTTCTTCTCTTTGGCGCGGGTGACCGCTTGCCTGACGACGCAGAACGAGAACGGTTATTCGGGACATATCGGCTTCCCCTGCCATCTTTGTCCTTGCGAGGGCGGTAGGCATCGCCTGCTGGTGACCTCGATCTCTTCCGTTGGTCCCGTCGGCCTCCTGATGATCTTCGGCGATTTTGGCGTTCACGGCTGGCAGAACGGTCAGTGCTCCGAGATGCGCTGCGGCCGCGAGAGGCAGATCGCGATGAAGCCGAAGTAGAAGACGAACGAGCACGCGGACGTCTTCGAGTATCACGATCGCGTCCTCCGCCACGTCGACCTCGCGGCACATAACTATCACGCCCATAGGAATCTCGTTGGTCGCGTGACCGTGGACCTGGCGATCGAGATCGGTTGCCGTTGCGCCTAAATCCCCCTCTACCCCTGGTGTCAGACTCGCGGTCACCTCGTCGCCCTTGCCATGTATCGCCGCGCGCAACCGCCCGGTCGCGACGGTCGCGATCCTTCAGCTCGGAAACCTCACGGTCTCGGCGATCAAGTTCGTCGCGCCTCTTCCTAGCGTGCTCGGCAGCGCGGTCGGCTTCCATCTGTCAAGACACTACAGTTAGATTATAGGCAATTGGAGAAGGACGAGATGGGTGCAGATACCTTTTCCTGCATGAGCTCAAGTTTCTTGGCTTCCAGGAGTTCCTTGGGCACACCTTGAGGGCTTGTCTGGGCGCTTAACAACAAACTCCATAAATCTTTGCAAAAGGGCGCCGTGTCCTTGTCCAAAAAACCTGTGAGCTGGATCTGGAGTGACTTGATATCCGGCTGCGATAAAACAGTCAGCACGTGTCTGGTGTTGTTTCGAGATGGGATACACGTACGTATCGCGGCCCTTCGATCAGATTGAAGCAAAGCTCGATCACGACATCGTCTTCGCTTCCAAGAATCTCAGATATCTTGCCCGCAATCCATCTGTGCTGGTGTCAGCAAATCCTGCTCCCGATGGGCGTGGAGGGTTCTGACTTTTTCATGACCTGGAGGTTGACTTTTTGCATGTCAACTTTTTTGCTGAACTCCGGGGGGAATTTTGTCGACTTTAATAGCCGCGCATCTACCCCGGAAGCCATGGCGGGCCAAGTGGTATCGCCAATGTCAATCGGAACGCGTTGTTGGTTAAGGAACTGAAGATGAAAAAGTGACGTCGCCAACACGGGGGCATTCATGTGTTGCCGATGCTGATGCTATGAGGTGCACGGACCGCATGTGTTTGGCGCCTTGCCAGGCAAACTGGAGCCAACTGGTACGTACCTCTCAGCAGTCAGTGCCTTAGCCCCAGGGCACCAGTTCGATGGGCAGGTGGACAAATTAATCAAGTCACCTCCACTGCATTTTCGGCAGCCGTTTTGCCTAAACCTCACCGGTACCCATCTTAATATCACCCCGCGGTCAACTGGTACTGCTGAAGCTCACTCGTCATGCCAAGGTAGCCTACCAGACCGAAGCCGTATTCTGACAACTTTGGTCGCTGAGGCCCCTCCCCCCAACTCATTCTTTTAGAATTCATTTGGGTATGGGATTACCTCTCAGAATGGACAACATCCACGCTCCCACTGTGCCATCTGGCGAGACCAGTCTCTCCGTAACTAACGGAAACGCGGGGCATCTCAGCTTCCAAGAACTACAACAAAGGAAGGATGATGTCGAAGCTGAACTCAAAGCGCTTGGTGGTGTGCTCGACTCGGTACATAATGAACAATGTATCTCAAGTCTTGATAAACCCCATCATGCTGACGATTAGCTAGCATGGGGTAGATATGAATACGCCCCTCGTCACCAGTGATGGGTTCCCTCGATCGGACATTGATGTCGCCCAGAGTACTGCACATTCTTATATCTTTATTCTGGATTCCAGCAACTAACCCATATCAGTTCGGACTACGAGGGCTAAAATAATTCGTCTCAGAAACGACTACACCGAACTCATGGGCCGTATTGAAAAGTTTCTCCATGAGCATTTCGCCAGCCTTGATGATCCAGATGCGCAACCGACGGTCATGTCTGGTGATGTGCAACCCGTCCTTTCAGACTCCCAATCCGACGCTCTGGACCCCCCATTTGCCAGAGTCAACACAGTGGCTGCAGGAAGCCCAGCTGAGACTGCTGGCCTGACATCTGGTGACGAAATTCGCAACTTTGGCTACGTAAATAAAGCCAACCACGACAATCTCAAGAAGGTGGCTGAGTGCGTACAAGGCAACGAGGGAGTAAGTGTGACGAGTTTTGAAACCCAAATTAAAAAGGGAAAAGAAAAATTAATTGGTAATCAGAGAAGCATCTTCATCAAGGTATCGCGGGCTGCAGGCGCAGCACAGCGGAGGGAGCTGCGCCTGACTTTGACTCCGAGAAAGGACTGGGGTGGACGAGGCATGTTAGGCTGCCACATCCTTCCACTTTAAAGCTCGAAATACAGGTCCACGGGCACCTGAGTGGCCAATAAAGGCCCAAAGCCTAGCATAGTCGCCTAATTGGAACCTGCCAACATAATAGGTCATGCTGTAGGTAGAAATGCATTGTCTTAGGTGTCGATAATTATGAGCCCGAGGGGGCCCAGGCATGGCGACGAGGGCGTGACGTTGCCAAGAAAGAGAGAACCCGATATCTGGGTTAGAGCCGATTACAAAGCAGGTTTAGAATCCAACATGGCCGCTGCAACAATGGGAATCCCAGCCAAAATTGCCACATCCAAAATAGAAACCGGGAAAATCTTGGAGATATTGTGCTTGAATATTATTTTTACTTATACTGGCAAGAAATGAAAGACATGAGGTCTTTTCAGTGGTCATACGCAACAAAGTCTTGAAAATTCATGCAAGGGTTGTATTGTACCCGCCCCCACATCATTTGGGCACGTCCATGTTAGAGAATGCAAGCTCTTTTGTCCACCTAATGCCTGCTTCCAATATGCCCTTGAGACTAACGTTGACAAATCCGAGTATCAGATGACGGGCGTGGGATCCAGACTTCCTGGCTGGCGCCTAAGCTGTGCTCACAGTTCCAGTATGACTGTTCGGGTGTCTACCATGAGAACCCACCTGTCAGAAGGTAGAGAATTTTTTCCTGGAGGGGCTTTCGACCACCAGCGGACAGCAGCTGGCCAGATGTCTGCAATTAAAAGCTGCAGTGCGACATGCCTATCTAGCGACCGTTTAGTTGAGATAGTGGCTTCGGTAGGCAAGACAACGAGACAGGTATAGGGGGACGCAGAAGCTCGACGTTAGATATGCACGAATACACGCACGCACTTGCCCAAGGACGCACCAAAAAAGACATCCGTGCCCAAACTGGCTTGACAACCCAAATTCGGTTCTGGGCTCTTGACCCAGTGTAGATGTACTTGAGCCTTGCCTGCGCAGGCAAGTAGGCACTCAGCACACGCTGGGGAGATAGGTAGAAAGCCACTGGCATAAATGGTGCCCAAGTAATATCATTAGTGGAATGTTCCAGGCACAGCAGGCCTCCGCGGATGCAAGGCGGTGACGGCAGCGCCAACTGAGTCCCAATTGGCGTTGTGCCTACTCCTTTCCGGTAAGGTAGCTGGTCAGGAGTGGTCTGGTGCAGCGTCCAAAGTGGGCTCTGAGCGTATGATTGATTTCCCTGGTTAATGATGATGCCTGTGATCCGTGCTGCAAATCACGTGCAGCACCCACTGGGGCGACTGAATTTTTTCGCTTTAGGCCTTCCCCTGCCCAAAGTTCCCCGCCGCCTTCAAAACAAACAGGTTGACTGCTCTTTCTGAAGTTCGTCAATCACCACGTACCCACCTCCACCAACACACTCCAAGGTATTTAGGACCCCTCTCCCCGCCGTCTTCGATTCCAGGACGATGAACAGACCATCCGACCGACGTGCTCGCGCTGCCTCGACTTTCCACGTTGGCTAACTCCCACCTTTCAGCAACCCGCTTGTTTACATCCTCCCACCCGTCACTCCGACATCACATCCACCCCTCAAAATGGCTCAGGAAGTCCCTACCTTCAAGCTTGTGCTTGTTGGTGATGGTGGTACCGGAAAGGTACGTACGATTGCTCCCGTCAAATCCTCTCCGACGACCTTATCGGCGGCTGTCCATTGCCCC
This sequence comes from Calonectria honghensis, assembly GCA_013403855.1. Taxonomy (NCBI): domain Eukaryota; kingdom Fungi; phylum Ascomycota; class Sordariomycetes; order Hypocreales; family Nectriaceae; genus Calonectria; species Calonectria honghensis. The sequence goes on from VTGB01000051.1 coordinate 205,145, forward strand.
GCCTCATGGCTCATGGAAGAGGGGGGCAAGGCGAAAAAAAAGCCACAACTTTCCGAAAGCACAACGCTAACATCGTCGCGCCCAACAGACCACCTTCGTCAAGCGCCACTTGACTGGTGAGTTTGAGAAGAAGTACATGGCCACCCTTGGTGTTGAGGTTCACCCTCTCGGTTTCTCCACCGTAAGTCTGAAGACCCTTTGTTGATGTGCGGGGTACTAATCTGTTCAAGAACTATGGTGAGATCAAGTTCGATGTCTGGGATACCGCCGGTCAGGAGAAGTTCGGTGGTCTCCGTGACGGATACTACATCAACGGCCAGTGTGGTATCATCATGTTCGATGTCACTTCCCGTATCACCTACAAGAACGTCCCCAACTGGCACCGTATGTGGACCCAACTAATTTCCACACATGTCCTAAGCACCAGCTCACGAATGGATTTTAGGTGATCTTGTCCGAGTCTGCGAGAACATCCCCATCGTTCTCTGCGGTAACAAGGTCGACGTCAAGGAGCGCAAGGTCAAGGCCAAGACCATCACTTTCCACCGCAAGAAGAACCTCCAGTACTACGACATTTCTGCCAAGTCCAACTACAACTTCGAGAAGCCTTTCCTCTGGCTTGCTCGCAAGCTCGTTGGCAACCCCGGTCTTGTACGTTCCCTCCGTACCAATCTTTCCCCCGGCCTGAGGAGGCGGAAGACTAACATCAAACTAGGAGTTCGTCGCTGCCCCCGCCCTTGCCCCTCCTACCGCCTCGGTCGACATCGAGGAGCTCAAGAGGCACGAGGCTGAGATGCAGGCTGCTGCGTCCATGCCCCTTCCCGATGAGGGCGATGATGATGATCTGTAAATGATTCCAGCGGTCACGGAATACTTTGTTAAGGAGGATACTTTGTGTCCCAACGAAATGGGGCGAGGAAAGTATTTGAGGATGGCACATAGGCAGCCGGAATGACCATTTATGAGAGGCGGAACCAAGTTCTGGGGTTTACAGCAGCGTGATTATGAGTGGCCTGAAACAAGGCCATTATCCCTCATTTGAGGAATAAGGGGGCAATGCCATTACAGAAAAGACATGGCCTCATTAGTTAGCTAGACATCCTTCAAACAAAAACAACACCCGAGTCAAGTTTGCGTGGCTTGGCTATGAAGGTACATTTTTTTCACATTTGCATCCTTCGGAGTGAATGGAGTGCTCCGCCCATGTCCCAGAGACCTCTCAGTCTTACCGACACCTTTGGGCAACTCAATTGAGATGTGGCCGTCGAATGTATATGGTGGTATGTGCTGATGTCATGTCACGCTTTGGTTGTTTGCTGCTTTGTTGTCCAAGCTCCTGGCCGGCCCGCAGAACATTGCCAGCGTGCTAAAAAGGTTTTGGGTCAACAAGACATCCGACTAGGCTCACGGGTGTGGCGACTGCATATCCACATCACCGCCGTTACATTCTCCAGCACGTTTGATTTATCCACGGCAGCCAAATTACCATTGACCGCGTTTCGGGTTATACGTAGCAAGAGCTTGTACCCTGGCGATCATGGATAGGGCGAGGTTTTAGATCATTTAGTCATAGCGCATGGGCACATATGTATCCGCACAGGATCGGCAGTTTGCTACACGGGCGCACTCAATCCAAGTGTACGTGGTGCTACTCGACGTCTGTTCCCCTGGGGCCCTCAGCGTTGACCACCAGTGCACAGCCATCACTTAAGAGGGTGCAGTGCAGCGCACTAACCACTCTCCGAGTCTGCCAGCAAACACCCAGTCCTAAGCTATGAGCTTGCGCAGAAGCTGAGGGCCTCCTCCACCTGCAGCCACAGTAGCGCATCAGCAGCTGTATGGCCAGAATTGCACACCCCCAAGAGCTTGCTCACGGCTGACAGCGCCCGAGTGAATTTGGCCACTCTTTTCCTGCATCCCACACGCATTGGCGGAGATGATGATGTTGCCATGCTCAGACGACAGTCTCAGTCTCATTAGCGATTGGGTGGTTCAGGTGCGCCCGTGTGCTCATTAAGCTGGGTATTGATCACTTGCCTGAGTAGGAACGGGTGCATGCTGGCCAATACCATTTGGAACGCCACTTGTCAAAGGTAGATGGGAGGACCATCAGCACAGGGATATGTTAAGGATCGCATTGATGAGATTGGGCCTGGCGACGTGATTTAGTTAAATGGGATGGATGGCGCGCAGAACACCCCTGGCGCCGGCGTATGCAGCCACTTAATGAGGCAGGGGTTCCCAACATGGCCTGAAGCTGGCCCGGGACTCATTAAACGGTTCCAATGAGCGTGGGGAGGGGAATGGAAACAGTCGAAACTTGGAGATTTGACAAACAACTGGGCGGGCTGCATATTGTTGTTGTTTTTTGTTTTTGTATTCCCTCCCTTCAAACATGAGAAGTGGCGGGTCAGGTATTCCGAGCATTGACGAGATGCGAGAATGGCCTGTGGATGCAGCCGATCATTGGATCACTACGTCCGACGGCAGATGGGGATGGGGCAGATTGACGGGAGGGACCGGGGACTGGGAGGTAGCATGAATGCTTTTTCGTAGCAAAGGTAAAAAGGAAAAGCTACATTAATTGAGTACACACACACGCACGCACCAAATAATTTGCGCGTGGGAACGCGTCGGGGAGTTTTTTTTTTTTTTGTGAGTGCGGTTGCGGGGAGGGGGGGATGCACCCACTGTCGCAGCCGAGAAAAAAAATAACATGGATGGGTCGAGGTAAATCTCGTATTGGCACCAAAATAAACGGAGCACTAAAGTGGAAAAAAAATATTGAAACCGCGACGCAACCACTGCAGCACTGCAGCGCACAGCTCATAGCACATGAACGAACACACAATGGCTGGGACGAAAATGGGGCTTTGTCCAGTCAGATTAGTCACGAAGGGGGTAGCGGCAAGTAGGGAGCACAGGCGGTCAGGACCAGCGCAGCAACCAAGAGGAGAGAAGAGACGACTATGATAGTCGGGGGGTTGGGAGGCACGTTAGACGTGGTTATGGAGTCGCTGCTATTCGTCCATCCGCATGCAGTTTTGTATGTGTTTTGGCGGGTGGGGAGGCGGCGATATATACAGACAGGGGGGCACGTGCAACGCGTGTTGACATGGTTTCCCGATTGGGACAGGGTAACGCCAGGGGCGCGAAAGCATTGGCCAGAAACTGGGCAAAACGACGCGGAGGAAGGAGGAGCACGCTCAAGCGCTCAGGAGGGGAAGGGGGATGGGCCTGGGCCGCCTCGCTTTTAGCACTTGCACCCGCCCATTTGGCATTCCTCTCCTCTCCGCGGCCGGTTCCACGTCCCAGCCCACATCCACATCCACACACGCCCACACCCACGTTACGTTCACGTACCTCACACGCCCAACGCCCACACGTCGCCTGTTGCAGCACCACTTCTCACGACGACATCTCTTTTGTTCTTCTTCCTCCTTCTCCTTCTCCTTCCATTTCTTCATCACCTTTCCTTCACCGAGCTCCTCTCACCTCGCCGCTCTTCCTCTCGCTCCCTCTCTCTCGGCCTCCAGCGTCTCCTCCCCCTCTTGACCGCCACCCAGTAATGCCTCTAGTCGTTTCATAAGGGCCATTTCCATCATCCTCCTCCATCCCGAGCCATGGCCAACACCTCACCCAACGCCTCCTTCTCCGCCTCGCAGGACCACCTCGCGACGCCCTCAACCAGTCGCCATGACAGGTCCTTTACTACGCCACAATCTCTTCCCCCGCTCGTCGATGCGGCAGCGACTCCTCCACAGACAGAGAAGCACCCTAAGGGCAAGCGGAAGCGGACTGCGTACGTTGATGCCCTCACTCTCCCGGATGGGATCGTGTTATCGGAGCTTTTGAGAAGCTAACTTTGGGCCAATTGGCCGGTGCAGTGCCAAGGATAAGATGATTCTCGAAGAGGCATACAGCAACAACCCCAAACCCGACAAGCAGGCACGCCTAGAGATTGTACAGCGCGTGTCATTAAACGAGAAGGAAGTGCAGGTACGATTTGAGCAATATTTCCCATCGAGAGCGCTTGGAAATTGGGCAGCCCACGTCTCCATCCTCTTCAGCCTAAATTGAGCATCACGCGTTTCATCAATTAAAGTCTAATTATGCATGGGACTGACACATGGCTTTTCTAGATCTGGTTCCAGAATCGACGACAAAACGACAGAAGGAAATCACGACCCCTCTCAGCCCAGGAGATTGCTGCTCTCCGATATGGTGGCATGCATGTCATCTCCTCCGATCCCATCGCGGCCGCCACTCCCATCAAGCCCGAAAAGACTTTCCCAGCATCAGACCCCACTGGTTCCCGACATGCGGATCCCAGAACATCATCTCCTCGGCCTCTCGATCAGACTCCCATAATTCCTCGACCCCGTCCCGACATCCTGGCCACCCCAATCCCCATGGCACAGGATGGCCTCTCTCGCCCTCGCCCCGAAATGACACCAAGGAACCCGGGTCCCTCCCCGTCTCATGAAGATGGTCCCCACTCAATATCTAGCTCCATGTCGAGCAATGTTGGATATTTGGCAAACAGATGGAATCTTGGTAGCTCCTTTTCTACACCGTCCACTATTGGACGGGGATGTGACGACTCCTTCAAGTATGTTCCACCTTGATCATGACTGGAAATCATAGCTAACCCTGCTGCTCCCAGGCTTGATTCTTTCCCATCTTCGTGCTCCTCTGAACCATCCCCACACTCGTCCCAGTCCAAAGTCCGCTTGTCACTGTCCTTGGAAGGAAAGGCGGAACTCGTCCCCAACCAAGTTTCTCCCACTCGTAACTTGCCTCCCAGACCATCTTCCACCACCCCAAACCTGCCTCAAGTGCGCCAAAGGAGCCTCCAACGGAGCCATAGTGCTCTCCCTAGCATTACTCTCCCGCCCATCTCGACCCTTACCAACTCTCTGCCGCCCCGGCTTATGCGAGGCCGTTCCCGTGACGTCCATGCTTGGGAATCTTGTGCCGATGCCGAGAACCGTGACGAGCTCACCGCCCAGGCGGAGCATGAGTCCAACGGTTCAGCCATCGCCGCCATTAGTCTTTTGAGGTCGTCAAGCGGAGTGCTCCAGCCCAGCGGCACCAAGCGTAATGCTCCCATCTCAAAACCCCAGCGACCTCACCAGGCTAAGAAGGCCAAGCTTAATCGCAGCGGCTCAAGCATTTCCCGGTTGGACAACGATTTCGAAGATACAGAGAACACTGAGAAGGAGTACGGCAAGGTCAAGGTGTCAATGCTTGTCTCACCTTCGGGAGACTCGGACAAGGAGAACTGGAGCCCCGATGAAGATGGAAACGACTCCCACCACCGACGACTATTGCCCCCCGCGCCCTCCAAACCGCGACCCCTTAACCCCCGTCGTCTCGGCCGGGTTCTCCAGGAGCACAAGGGACCTAACTTTCTTGGAAACCGGGCCAATACAGCCCCTGTCCGACACCGCAATATTGTCAAGGAGGGCGTCGAGATTTTCGAGGACACGCTCAAACGCCCCCGCGAGGACGACGTTGAGAACTTTATGCGAGGCGAATTAAGCCCCAGCAAAAAACCTGATATGGACTGTGTGGCCGGCTTGCTGTCGCTAAGCCAAGGTGCATGGCGATAAGACGAGCATTACAACTAGCACGCCACGTGGTTGTGCAGACGGATGCCTAGGTGCATCCCGTCTCATCCGTTGGAACGAAATATTGCATGAGGAAAGTCACCTATGACGAGTTTCATTTTTCTGGGGGCTTTTGTGTATACCTCTTTCATGGGGAAAAAATGTGTTTTTTTTGTCTTGCATATGAATGACTTGGCTCTATTGTTTTTCTTTTTGTCTAGGTCTACGGCTACGGTGTTTTGATCTTTGGGTCGACTGGGCAGAGGACGGGGGTAACACGGGGTACGTCGGGTTTTCAAATGTAGATATAACTTCGATCGAGACTGGTTTGACCTGGAACAGCTGGATGAGCTGCAGGCGTGGAAATGAAAGATTGTCATGAACCACCACACAGCTTGAAAATGTCACGTAATGACAGTTGTTGAAGCAACAGTGAAGAGCTCTGCTTCGCAATGACAACTTTTGGAATGTTCACTGTCTCACTTGATGCAGAATGTAATCATCATGGCTTATGAGCAGCACATGAGAAGGTGCCACAAAAGACATCCGTGTCTTGCATTGACGCTATGGAGATGGCGGGGAAGGGATGATCCACTCCCCCGTCTCAACGCCCGTGGTCTATGTATGCATTGATTTGGAGAATAAGAAGAAACAAACGCTCGAGACCGCTGCGCTTTCTGTATGCATGAATGTCTTAGCACTTCCTCAATGACATGATGTCTCTCCTTCACCATTCCCGGCCCAATTCTCGAAGCCTAGTCTTTTGTATCATGGAATCTAACGGCTACTTTCATACACCCGTGTGTATTAATACATAAAACAAAAAAAGGGCCCTTTATTTCTTATCCATCGGATAGAGTAGTAAACCAACATTTGTAAAAGAAAATCATTGTCCTCTCGTTTATCAACTCCCATAACTCCGTGCAAAAGCAAGCATAACAAAACATATTTCTAGCCTTCAAAGAGACCAAGCCCCTCATCTTGGGAAAGAAAATGGTGCGTTTGATTCGCAGTCTCATAGACCTAACAAACTCATCTGGCGGCGGATGGGACTGGCGCTGACGCTGCCTTCTTCACTGCCGTAGAAGGCACTGTCGGTGTCAATGTCCCAGCCCAAGTCATCCTGGTCGTCGTTGTTTTCAGTGGCAGCACCATCATCAAAGGGCTTTTGTGCGGCAGCGCGCACGTTCCAGCGTAGGGTTCGGCTGACGCTGTCAAACCATTCCGTGTCGGTGCGCGTGACTGTGGGGAAAGGATACTGAGAAGCGGTGATGGTGACATGATCGCCCTGTCGGAGCTCGAGGCGTCCCTTGCCGTCAAAGGCGCAGTAGGCGGTGGCCCGTGAGTTGCGGGGAATGGAGACGCGGAGGGCCATGGTGTCGGATAGAACCATGGGACGGAAGGACAGCGTGTGCGGGCAGATGGGGGTGAGCAGGATGGCGGGGATATCGGGGTGGACGAGGGCGCCACCAGCTGACAACGAGTAGGCCGTGGAGCCGGTGGGGGTGGAGAAGATGCAGCCGTCGGCTTGGACCACGGTGAGGAGCTCATCGTCGCCGTAGAGTTCCAGGTTGGAGACGTACGGGGAAGGGCCGCGGTCGATGACGAGCTCGTTGAGCACTTCAAACTGCTCGCCCTCCTCGAGATGGGGCCCGCCAAGAAGCCCGCCGCGATAGACAGTGCATGTGAAGCGCATGCGGAGATTGATCTTCATGCCGTCGTCGCCCATCACACGGTTGAGATGCTCCTTGTATTTTTCAAACTCAAAGGTTGTCATGAAGCCGAGGCTGCCAAGGCTGAAAGACAGGACCGGGGGCACGATGCGCTGGAACAGCCACGAGGTGAAGAGCACAGTTCCGTCGCCGCCAAGGGTGAGAACCAGATCAAACTTTTCTGGTTGGCTCCAGCAAAGGTCCGGGGTCCAGTACTTCAGCATGTGCTGGAAGCGAGGATTCTCGGCGAGGATGCCGGCAGCGTCGAAGCGTCGCGAATTGCGCAGCTTGGCGTCAACGTAAACATTCACGCCCAGGTCGGATCCATAGCGAGGTGTGCGGAGAAGCCAGGAAGCAAGCTCGCGGGTGAGGTAGACGAGCTGATTGTCGCGAGCCTTTGTCACAATCATGATGTTGCGCACGGCACGACGAATGGGACGGCGCTGGAGCTGCTTCGATACTTCACGGACACCGGTAGCGGTAGCGACAAGGCGAGAATGAGACATGGAAACGTCATTCTTGATTTCCTCAAGGACCTTGCCAATGTCGACGGCGTCAGCGAAGCGCTCGTGGTAGAAGCATGGAGACTGAAGCGTTGAAGGCAAGAGCAGAGGATTCACGGTAGCGCTGCCAACAGCGTAAGCACCACCAGCAATATTCGTGTTAGCAGTTGTTGCAGTTGCGGGAGTGACAGGACTAGTAACGGCGCCGGGCTTAGACAAGGTGGTGTTCGAGCTGGCAAGACCGGTATTTGATACAGTTGCAGTCGTGGGCGTGGGTGTCGTGGCCATTGGAGTCGCCGTGGCAGGGCTTAATCTTGACTTGGCAATGTCATTGAGGGTATCCGTAAGAGTCTGGGTCTCGTTATGGGTTGGAGTGCCTAGCGAAGGGGCCGGCTGGGCATCTGCCACTGAGACACTGGCCGACGACACTGAAGAGGTGGCAGAGTCGCCTTGGGACAACTGAAACTCAGTGGGGGCCAGGGACTGGGAGTTGTCCCCGCCTTTAGGTGGAAGCATCCCGTACAGAATTGAGAGGGACTTTGATTTGGATTGAGAGCGAGAATGTCTGCCGGTGTGAGAACGGGAATGGGAATGGTCCAGCGATAGGGCTTCGGGTTTGCGATGTCGGACGACCGAGGCGAGAGCCTTGATGACAGTTTGGCGCGGGATTGAATCGCGAGAGGGTGTATTGCGGCGATGGCCTATCTGGGAGCCCGAGGAGAGCGGAAGGGGTGCAGCAGTGGTGGTGGTAACAACAGAAAGGTCAAGGGGGGAAGATGAAGGGGAAGGGCAAGATGCAAAAACAGGAACAGAGGTCTGTTCCGGGGGAGTGGGTGCAGCAATGGATGGAGATAATGACGAAGGGGAGGGTCCACTGGCAGAGGCTCCAACAATGGACGAGACGGAGACGGGAACGGGAGCGGCAAAGGTGGACGGATCAACAGCTTCCTCTTGTTCAGATGTTGCCAAAGCGCCCGCCACCACCGAGAGAGATGCCGATGCGGTAGATATGTCGTTATCTCTTGCGTGATTGGCCTTGTGGCTGGGACGGGTTGAGGTTGAGGCTAATACGGGTGCCGTCGTCGCGTCCAGACTGGTAGCAGGAGCGTCGGTTGACGTTGAGGCGTCTACGTGATCATCATTGTTGTTAGGGACCACTGGAGTACCGTCCCTGCCAGCGACGGACGGGCCTTTATTAGGAAAATGAGAATGGGCACCACCACCACCACCACCACCATCGCAACAGTGCTCAGGCCGCGGGCCGCTAGGAGCCGGGTGGAGTGGCGTGGGCGACGATGGGGAGTCGCGAAGGACGCCTGTCATATTTCCCGCCATGGATGGGATGGCTATGCGCCCTGTGGCTTTTCTTTTTTTGGTTGGGATTGAGAAGTTAGGAGGGATGTCGGGAGGGAGGGGATGGAAAATTGGGGGTGGATACAAAGCACCACACTTGCAACTGAGTCTAGACACTTGCGCTTCCCACTTTGCAACCAGCAGGCCCCTTGACCGGGCGGAGTGTCCAGTCGTGTGCCAAGGACAGCAGTCGGCTCTGTCTCTCTCTGACTGTGTTGCTCTCGCTTCCCCTGTCTGCTTCTGCTTGGGAACTTTGCCGCTCTAAAATCCGGCCGGGTTCCGAAGTGCCCAATGGCGGAGTCCGACGGGTCACAGAAACGGAAATACCGGTTGTTATGCCTTGAATCCCACTTCTCTTTGTCAACCTCCTTTGGCACCCTGGCAAATAATTCTCCTTTTGTTGCCTTTCTCTCTTGCCGCCCAGCAGCAGGGAGTGAAAGAACAAAAGTGGAGGGGAAGGGGTCGCAACGGCCTGGCGTATTGCACCCTCTCGATCAGAGATAGCCTTTTTGTTGCTTGCCTGGATATCTCCGCTATCTCCCTCTTGGAGCCGTCTTCCGCAAGTCTTTCTCCGCCGTTCCCCGCGATTCCTCGGAGGCTAAGTAATCCGGAAGACACTGAGCGACGGGTGGGGGGACGAAATGGTTCAGACGGGTTTCGGGGGGATTGCCAATCACTCGGCAGTCGCAGGAAGATACTTGTAGCGAACGGTTCGGAAACCGGGCTTTGTTCCAATTGGGCTAGCGACTCACCGTCACTTTGCGGCTTGCTTGTCCTTCCTGTTTGCTGTTGATGCTGCTGCTCTCCCAAACTCTGCAGTCACAGGCAACCCTGGTCAAGACAGCTAACTCGAATCTGGAGGCCACGGCAGATGTCTAATTTCACCCGCGTTTCCTTTACTGGTTTTGTTGTTTGCGGGGAGCACACGATGCTATGTAGGGCCCAGGGCTAGCTCCAGCCGAGCGGGAGGAGCTGACAGCGATTGGCGGCTGCTGTGATGAAATGGTGCAGCCGCAGCGTCACGGCGCACGTGGGTGACTGCCCGGGCAAATAACAACCACGAAGTGAATGTTATTCCAGATGCGGCCTATCACTCGGGCCAGCTAGTAGGGACGGGTTCTCCGGTAGCTTATCTCGTCAAGATGCAAGCTCGGCGGTACAGGCCCGTGACGTGTTGGTCTGTGATGCTTCTTTTTGTTCCCTTTGCTGGCAGCAGGGGCGAATATGATGTGACAGCCAAGTTGACTTTGGCTAGACTCGCTTACTGGTTTTGACACTGTCTGTGCTGAATTTTGGGGTGGGAACACGGATGAGCCCAAAGATGGAAGCAGGCCCGGGGTTGGGATCGTGGGTGCACTGTACTGGGTGCTGGAACAAGGAGCAAGGGACGGAAACCCGGTCTAGCCTAGTCCAAGCATGTAGATGGGATGCGACGCAACGGTAACGCAACGCAACCTGACGCAAAGTAACTGCAGCCGCAGGATGCAGAATGGGGAAACCACGAGCCTTTACTTTTGCCTTTCCAACGACCAGCGCAGAAAAGTCCAAAACGGGTAGGAAAGGGGCAAGGAGCGAAACAGAAACTTTAGGCAAGTAAGGACCAGAGTGCTTCCTCCACAGGGACAAGGAACCAGCAACAAAGATTAAGACGGGCTTTGTTGGTTACCCAGAGAGAGGCTTTGTCCACGACGAAAACTCCGCACGAGTCAAAGGCACGCGCGCGCGCGCACGGGATATGCCGTTGTGGATTGCAGGGTGCAGAACTCCCAGAGTCCTTGCTTTTTTCCCTCTTCTTGGTGCCGGGGTTGCGGGACTTTGTCGATGATGTGACACTTTGGTTGTGTGCCTCTATTTGCTCCCTCAGTGGAGAGACGCTGCCGAAAAAACAGAGAGCCCAGCACAAAGGACAAGACCGAGAAAAAGCAACGAAAGAGTGGATGAGGTACGCCTGCAATCATCTATTCCGTATTTTGCCGTTGGGGGGCTGCTATTTTAATAGCTGCAGCAATCGCCTGTGTCCAACTCCGCGATGCGATGCGGTACGCCGCCTGCAACCTGTGTCTACCAACAACGGCCAGCCTGCCGTCTCCTTTAGGCTCCTGTCGATCAAGCGTCAGAGAATGCTCCTTCTCCCGTCTCATGACACAGCGCCAGAGATCTTACCAGCATATGAATCAAAGGAGCAATCCCGTTCGTTCCCCGCCAACAGCAAAGAGCCGCTGGGGCGTGTTGCAGCATCGGTGGGCAATCCATCCGCCCAGCTCCACGGTTTTGCAATCGTCTTGGATGTCGCAAAACAGCCGTACCTGGCCTAGCGGCTTCGCTGCCCTTGCAGGGCTATCCCCCTAACCCCCCATCATGCTCACACTTCATGCACGTCCAAAAACGGTCCGACTGTAACTGTGCATCCCCCATCCAAACCGTCACGTAAACGGGCAACAAGAAAAAAAAGCAACGGCGCTTACACCTGGCATGTGCAAATGAAGAAGAAGAAAAAGAACAGCAAAAAGCAATCATTGGGCGGGACCGGAAGCAATGATGCGCACTTTAGCTGCAGTGAGGCCCGCCAACGTCGAAGGGTGGATAGATCGGGTCAGCAGTGGGAGCGAATAGGTAAGTTGGTGCGCTCTACCATCATGATGTGATGCCTGGGGCTTTTTGCCTCGTGGCTATGTCTTCATGCTCCCCGTTTTACAAACTTTGATTGCGCCTTGTATAATGCCCATCACTACGAAATACAACATCAGCAGCCTCCAGACTTACGTCAAGTTGCGTTAGGTGTGGGACGGTCAGGACGCGATGGTGGGCCTAGATCAAGGGAAAGTTAGGAAACGGCATGAAAACACCCGCAATCAAAGGGGATGCTTCGAATACTTTCCCTTCGGCTCTAGGAACACCACCAGAAACACCACCAGGCTGGCTGTGTCCAAGGCGATTGGTACATCAACAACTCGAGGCCAAAAGCAGCATAGCCCCAACGTCGTTTTGTGTTCTGCAAGATTCAGCCCTCGGTGAGCGGCCAGTCGTTGTTTCGGTATTCCCGCCTTCATCGCTAAGCTGTGACGTCGCACGTCGACTGCATGAGCATTGTTCGTCACAGTGCATGAGGCTGGTGATAGGCCAGAACGAACGTGCACCAGTGTTGCATCACGGGGACGTGGAATTCCGAGCCAAACGGCTTTGCTGCTGGTATTTCGTCTCGACCCCGATCCCCACCATCCCGCCTGCGAACTCGGTTCGATGTAACCCGCATCGTTTCGCGCAGGCAGTGTGCCTGTAACAAGTAATAGATGCTATGCCACATGGGAGAATGTCCGGGGGGAATATCTGAGTGGATTAATCTAGATTATCGGCATGTTTTCTCTGGCGCCTATCTCATACATTGATCCCATAGCTCCTGTCAGCTCGGCAGCTCTCTGTCTTGAGCTTCGTATATCAAACCAAGCGCTTATGCAGATGGGTATAGCAATGGTTGATATATCGGCCGGCAGATTCCCCGATTCCCCTGTCTCCTGCCATCTTACCCCCCTCAAAACCAATACCGTGTTGTCAAAAGATGGTATCGAGAAAAAAATACAAAGGACCAATTGAAACGTTGTCCCAATCTTGCACCGCATCTCGGGCCGTCCCAGATGTGTAGCGGTTGGTAACACCGCTTGGCAAGACGGCGGCTACAGTGATTGTTATGGCAAGGAGATGCCCCTGAGGCATGTCCTGTTTCTGTTTCATCGTCTGGCGTCCTGGCGGACCAGCCTGCGTTTGAATAATACGCCCCATACCAGTTTGAGGCGACGTGATGCATAACTGGGCGTAAGAGTTGACAAACAAATATTTGGACGCGACCAAAACGCGCCTCGGCAAGCGGCAACTGCCACCGGTATCACACTCATTCGGGAACTGAAACGCCAGGCGGGCCTCATTTCCAGTAGAGGTCCTCAGCCACCTTGGCTTCCATGACTGAACGGATGAAGTCTTTCATGCTTGGAGATTCCTGACTATCGCCTCCCATGGCCGTGTCAACGCCAGGTTGTTGGTGCTGGCAGCATACCCGCTCTCCGAGTTTCAGGACCTTGGTCCACTCGTCAACAGAAAATGAGCCCTCACTTTCGGACAAGAGCAATTCGTCCTGAGAAGTGAAACCGAAGGCGTGCAGAGACTTTGCCTGGTCTGCTTCAACCGCTGTCGGGTCCACAATGATATCTTCACCGTCCCCCGGGATGGCGAGCACAACTGCTGAGGCGATGGCCTTGAGAGGGATAGCTGCGGTCAGGAGTCCAAGGATGGCCGAGTGCAGCAATGCAGGGATGATTGGGAGATTCTGTTGAGAGAAGTTAACACATGTAAAGGGAATGAGTTTCATAAGTTGAGAATCTCACAAGTTGTGCCTGGACCAGCTTCGTGTTGACATAGGCGTTCTCCGGCGTCTCAGCAATCTGGAGAGTAATCTGGATAACGCATCTGGGATAGTTCCGCACGGGAATCAGCTGGCGAAGAGCAGACTGCAAAAGTGACTCGAGCTGCCTTTCTCTGGTTCCTGGTAGCATGTTATTAGACACATTGCGCCGCGATGGTGTTGCTGTGCCACTCACCTCCAACGCCGGCAGCTGGTCGCACAATGACATCCACGAGAGCCTCAAAGGCATTCTCGTCGCGGCGCTGGGCCTCGACCGGGCCGTTGACGGCGGCGACTACAGAGTAGCCACCATACGAAAAGGTGGCAGAGCCATCGGCCTTGGGGAGGTGCGAAAGCTCAGCGGCTGGTTGGGCAGAGGGCGCCATTGCTGCAGTTGTTCTTGATATCACGAAAGGTTGGCCCAAGGCTGGTAAAAATTTCGTAGATGATTATGGGGGCCCATGTGCCCCGCGCTATAAGGCTGCTGCACCACACCACAGGTAACACGCGGGTCCTGTCAGCAGCTACCTAGCTTCCCACAAGCGCCCCAGAGGGGCCCATGCAGTGTGCAGCGTCCCCTATGGTCCGGTGGCAGGGTCGCAAGTGGCGGCTTCTTTCAGCGGGCCCGGGGCCGTGCTGGTGCTTTGGTTAGAGCTAGAAGCACCGGCCGTCCAGGTCCTTCACATGCATCACTGGACATAATCCGCCCCTCCGGTGAAGCTGTCGACAAACTCAACAGCAGCATCAACACGTTGAACCTCAACACACCATGACCTCCCCCGTCCCCGCAACGCCGCCGTTGCCCTCGCAGCAGGGGGCGCCCTCGATCCCCAACCTCAAAGACAGGATCCCCAAGCTGGAGCCCCGCAGACGAAGGCCAGGCCCCTCGAATCCTACACCGGTGCCAGTCACTCCCGCCTTGCCCTCGCCACCCGACACGTCCAACTGGACCTACAAGGTTCCCTCGAGGAGAATATTGTCAAAGAAGGACCACGATATCTTCCTAGCTTCGCCAACATGCCAGCTCGTCACCGCCTGGGTTTTCGGGCTGGCAGAATCTGTGGTCGACCAGCCATGCTCAGCAGTTCGAGATGGTGACCTCAGCGATCAGACCAAGACCATCTTGTCCATTCTAGGCGAGGCCGAGCAGCTCGTGTCCAGATCGCCTCCTAACGAGCAAGGCGGCTCCCGTTTCGGAAACAAGGCCTTTCGCGGGTTTCTTGACCTTGCTAAAGAGGAAAGCACATCATGGCATCGTCAGCTCGGCTTGGACAACGAGGATGCTTTCACTGAGGTGTCGACCTACCTGGGCCAGTCCTTTGGCAATGGCAACCGAATAGATTATGGCTCCGGACACGAGCTGAACTTTATGATTTGGTTGCTCTGTCTCTATCAGCTTGGACGGCTGCAGAAGTCGGACTTCAGTGCCGTCGTCCTCCGCATCTTCCCACGCTACCTGTCTCTGATGCGCGTGGTGCAGATGACTTACTACCTGGAACCCGCTGGATCCCACGGTGTATGGGGACTTGATGACTACCAGTTCCTGCCGTTCCTTTTTGGTGCTAGCCAACTTTTGAACCACCCTTTCATCACCCCAAGGGCCATCCACCAGGAGCTCTCCCTCGAGGAGTTTGGTCATGACTTTATGTACCTAGGCCAGGTAAGCTTCGTGAACAGCACTAAGACGGTCAAGGGCTTGCGATGGCACAGTCCGATGCTTGATGACATTTCATCAGCAAAGTCATGGGTCAAGATTGACGGAGGTATGCGACGAATGTTTGTTTCAGAGGTATTGGGCAAGCTTCCAGTCATGCAACACTTCCTCTTTGGATCCCTAGTGTCAGCTGCCGACGGTATGAGCGAGGACGATGGCACCGCCGTTGAAGAGGAGGCAGGGCACGAGTCGTCAGATCCCCACACCGGCCATGCACACGAGGGCAAGGGCTGGGGAGACTGTTGCGGTATCAAGGTTCCAAGCAGTCTCGCAGCTGCACAAGAACTGAAGAAGAGGGGCGGTGCAGAAGGTCTTCGAAGAATCCCCTTCGATTAGCCTTGAACCCATAGAAGTTTGGCAAGACAGGATGTATTTAGATTATATACAGCCCCTGTTCACGAATTCCTCGGACTTGTCCATATATAAGTGACCACCATTGAGAACTAAAAGAAAGTGCCTCCATAGATTCTTCGGGACGGAATGTCGACAGCTGTGTTTAGTTATCTCGCCGGCTTTCAGCTCTCGTGGCAGATGACAAGTAAACGAACTGGAGCTTGGGTCTGAGCCGTCTTTTACACCGTCATTGAATTAAATGCTCAATCTCATCTCAATCTCGCGTCCAACTATGCGCACAATCCAGCTTTTGGATGATTGCAGCGGAGATGCTGCCCACCACAACCGCTGCACAAGTTGGCTCGGTCAAAATACCCACCGTTTCCAGAGCAAAAGCAATCCTAAAAAGGGGGCCTGAGAGATTATTCTTAGTCGAATATATTCGTTTGAGTATTCTTTTTTTTTTTTCATTTTAGAGTATATTCAAACGACTTCTCGCCTGGCATAGTCCCAAAAGACGACATTGTTCTACTTGCAGTGGCCATCTGCATCTTCAAATCCCAATCACAGCATCTATGGCCGATTGACTAGGATATTTGATACGGGAAAGCAAGTGGCGGAAATTGCATTCTATCAGCCATTAGTGACAATTTAATGGGCGAGCCAGGTCCGATACAAGATGGAGATAGGCTATAGAAACAAAGATGGGTTCGATACACGATACATCATGATTAGGAAGCACCTAGAACATTATTTGATGGGTTTTGATTTGGCTCTAACTATTCGGGTTGAGCCCGTTCCCCCAGGACCAAATTTCTTCTTCCGGCAGCTAAAACTGCCTTTCATCTAGACCTTAGTATTGACACATGTCCTCTTCAGAATACCATGATTGAAATTAGAAACACACTATTACTCCTCGCTTCATAAACATGCTATTTCATTGTTACCATCATCACAGCGTTCGAGGTTCTCCAATCAAGACTGGTGGGCTGGTTGATGAGATCGTTACACCACCCACCATCGTATCGGATAGCTGCGTTCCAAAAACAAGACAACAGCCACCCTTTAGGAGGTATCTTGACATAGAAATTTAAAATCATAAGGGGCCATATAATAACCAGCCGGCATGCAAAGCTGGAGAGACAAATGTAAAAAAAAAAAAAAAAATGTGTTAAACACGGTCGAAGTAATTAAGGAATCAAGAGTCTGCGTCTTCAGTGAAGGCAAACCCGTTGGGTCGGCATAGGACCGGTTTCATCTGAGTGAGAAGAGTGCGAAATGGGTTGTCGTAGTCTGTTTGCAGAGTGAATGTCGATGAGCATCTCCACGAGGGCTTCGGCGTCTTGGTGAACATGGGCGAGCTCTTCAGGTGTGCAGCCGACTCCCGCCATACTACCATCAGAGCGAGGCTTGCGATAAGCGGCAAATACAATTCCTCGATCGCTTCGTCTCATCTTTTCGGGGTGAGATGAACCAGATGCAATCGAGCTAGCTCTTGAATGTTGCCCAGTGTAGAAGGCGCAGGCATAACCACGAGCAAACTCATCTGTGCATGCCTCTTGGTTCCGGTATTCAATCCAGTTTTCAGATCGAAGGATTTTGGCATGGACGCCAGCAGAAATTTGAAAAGGAGATTGCACATTGTGAAGTCCATAAGCAGCAAGCAAGCGACCTGTCAAGCCGCGAGGGGTTTTAGCCGAGAAATCCGAGTCAATGGAGGCCGAGTCTTCCTCTGGTCCTGCTGTCGGAAGCACCGACATATCAGGCCACAGGTTCACGACGTAGACTAAATCAAAGTTGTACCGCTGGGCAATCCTTGCTGCCTCAAAAGCAGCAGCCGTCGCAGGGCGACTGGCGTACGGTGGTGTAAGGGTGAGGAGAGCTTCGCGACGAGTGGGAGGCAGCATAGTCGAGGCTGCGGTGTAGTCGCGGTCTGGCATGGGACTTTCTGGTTCTGATTCGGCGATGTCTTCATCTCTAAGGTTGAAAAACTCGTCGAAATCTGGCTCGCGCAGGGTAGAGTTGCTTAGGGATCCTGGGCTGGTAGATAAAGCCATACTAGACTGGCTTTGGGTTCTTCGGAGTGCATGTTGATTAGCTGGGTGGCTAAACTGGTCATCAATACTTTTGGAGACAGCCCGCTTCAAGATCTCAATAGACCGAGACTCTTTGAGCCGACACTCCAATACAGGAGAAAGGTCTGGGGAAGCGCTAGGCGTTGGAGGCGCTCCAAGAGGAAGCTCCGGGAGCTTCTTGTTTCGGAAATACCGAGGGCAACGAGCGTCATCGTCTTCATGATCAGAGGCTGGGGGAGTGTCCAGTCGCTTGGGACCAACCTCCCCATGGTGTCGAATGTCTTGGTTTGAGAGCTCGAATGACACGCCAGTGTTGTTGATAGAAGAGGACGGTGAGATTTCGCTATTGCAAGTCGGTGGTCGTGGGAATAGATAATCATCAAAACCATCAAAAGGATATTGTTCCCGTAGATACCCGAGTGACGAGGTTCTTACGGGTGACAAGGTCAGGCGGTAAGATTCTGAAGAATTGATGGAATTCTGGGTAGTTGAGATGGATCGTTGTGGAGAGGGAGGGTCGACAACCGAAGGGGAACGAACGCTGGGTTGCTTGACGATGACTTCCTCCCGGGCTGCCATTCGATTGGCCTTGGGCCGTATGAAGGAAGGAGAGGGAAACTGCTGCTCAGTGGGAGGAGATTGGCTAGCGACAGCTGCCTCACAATGCTCTGCAGAGACGGCCGACACCTTTCTCTTGGTGAAGAACCGCTCCAGACGATCGAAGCCGTTCGCCATGTTGAGCAGCGATGAAATTACAGGTCAAAGGTTTGGTGGTGCGGACAATGCCTGGTGAAGTCGTGTAAGTAGGGAAGGTCGGGGGTATAGTTGAGTGAAGGAAGAGAATTCATCTCAAATCTAACGTACCAGCGGCGTGAGAAAATGCGAAAAGTGAAAAAGGTGAGGTCGGGTGTGTGTGATGCGGGTGATGATCAGTGAATCACTGTCGGGGAGGAATTCGAGGTTGGCGATTTCGATTCGGCGGGCAGTGTCACGAGTCGAGTGTGTGATGGCCAGAGTGGGTATGTCAAGGAGCGGCAAAAGCAGCACGTAGGAACAGAAGTCTCATGGCCTTAGTTGCGAGTATGCTCGACGACCTCGACCTGTGCAAGGAAGAGGGACACGAGGATCGAGTTGCACAAGAGGATGGAAATCCAGACGGGGATAGCGATACTTGAGCGCCCAAGGTCTGCAGTATTCGAACAGCACAGGTCGGATTCTGCCCCGTATCGTGCCGTGATGTCTTAGATTCTGTGCCCTGTTCTCCTGTGGTTGAGCTGCGTGCAGATGGGAGTTGGTTGCGGGCGTGCGTGTAAGTCAGGGAGTGCGAAGAGTGAGAGGTGTGTAAGCAGTGACGGAGACCAGTGCAGGGCAGGTGCGAAGAGCCGACAATGGAAGAACGACCGTTGCACAAACGGCAAGAGAACTGGTTCCTAGGATGAACCTTCTTTGACTCGAATCGATTGCCGGGGAGGAAAGAAGGAACGATGGACCAGATGGACAAGCTGGCCTGGTCGGATAGATGGGTACTCGGTATGTGTGTTGAAAAATTCCGCCGCCCAGTAATGCAATGAACATGAACACGAACAAGAACGCCTGGTGAGTTTTCCACAGAGCAACCAAGGTAATTCTCGGGGGCCCAAGGGAGTCTTTAAGCATCATCTGGGGGAATGCCACTGCCGTGCGCCGAGACGTTGTTGGAGGGGGGAACGCCAGTGGCACTGCGGAGCAGGGATGGCTGCATCCTTCGACTTTCTCACGGGCGCACCCTTTACGCATCACCGCACGCTCTCCCTGGATTCACTTTGTTTTTCCTCTGGGGCCCGACCAAGACATGCCTTACGGCCACCACCATTTGCGCAGCCTGCCTGCATCTAGCCTCGCTGGATGCATACGCCCCAAACCGGGGCGGCTTGGAACCCAAGGCGAACAATCTCACGCTCGACCCCGTACATGCCTGAGCACACTGTGGTGTGTCCTCACCCTCTCGCCTGCAACCAGATACGTTGCCAGGGGCTATTCTCGGTCTCTCTTTGTCTCTTTGCCTTGTTTCTGCCGTCCCCGCCGCCCCCAGCCGCACCGTCTGGCTTCTCCATTGTCCCTCCCTCATCCGCTCTTCGGCAAGTACAATACAACCCTTGAATGATTGTCAGCCTGATACTTTGCTGCTTGGGACCTTGTAAAAGACCAGAGTCCCAGAACTTTTAGCCGGAACGGATGAAACCAATCCCTAAACTCAGAGACTCTCCTAAGGATAATCTCTGGGGTCTTTTTTAGGATTATTTTGACTGTATTCTGACTGGGCCTGAACCGTTTTTTGCACGACCAAGATTAGCAGCAGAAACGAAGCGAAGAACACAAAATCTGTGTGTGATGAGGGATGCCCGGAAATCATGCCCCTACAGACGGAATGTTAGGCGCTGCGTCTAGTCAACACGGTATGCTATACGCTGGTCTCAGTCCTCAGTTCAGTCCGCCAGAGGGTGGGCGGTGGTCCTCGACTACCCCCGTCAACCCCCGTCATGGACTGACACCGGACGACAGCGGATAACCACGCTACGGGAGCGATTGTGCAAGTGCGTTGTAGTCAAAAGCAAGCCACCCATTGGGAACGTCTGGACAGGGGACGAGATCGCGGGGTGGAAACAAGCCACCTGCTAGGATCCAGCTGCGGCCGTCTGGTTAGGCTCCCTGCAGCCGGTTGGGCCCAGCCATGGCACGGAACAACAAAGGCGATCCACGCGCTTGTTGCCGCCCCGCAAACGCCTACAGTACTAACTAGGGATGGGATTACAATCCAACCGCGGTACTTCGCCACTGCTCTTGCCTCACCAGGCTTCTGGATGTCCTCCACCGCTACAGGGGGTTGAGATGGAGTAGCCTTACGTTTGCCTAGCCACGAAAAAAGAACTAAAAAGCAACGCCGGATGAGAACAAATGGTGGTTCCCGTGTCCAAGATGTGATTTCGTCTTACGCTCGCAGCTCAGGTCCCCGCTTGAAGCGGCAAGTTCACATTTCGCCCCTCATGAGCTTTGCTTTCGCACTAGCCTTAGTTACAGCTCATATAGTATGTGATGGAATTCATTCTGTCATCCATCGGTACAGCCAATTCAAGATGGTCGCATTCTTGCGTTGGACAAGCTAAGGCATCTCGGTGCCACGCGACCGTAGCTCTCGACCACACCCGCATCACTCAGCGCCAACTTGAGACCGAAGAAGCAAGTTGCACGGTCTGTCAGTTCGGGGGGGCCCTGTCATAAACGTCTCGGCAGGCACCAGGTGCTTAACGGCTGAAAATAAAAATAAAAAATCCAGGTTTTGGCCACGAGCATGTCCGAACGACGTGGGTCTAGTCCAAGAGAAAGCCGGCCTTATCCCCAACCCTAGCTAGACCTGTCACTTACATGCATCCATGAGACGGGAGGGGAGCTCCAGCCGAAGCGATGCGTTGCACCCTGGGCACGCTATTTGAGTGGCTTGGATGGGATGGTTACATAACGATCCATCCACCAGCTAGCTGGCGCACGTCAGTCATTGCACAACATGAACACTCTCAGACTCGTGCACACAATCTAGCCATCCGACTCGGTGGGTATCCTTTGTTCATCCACTTGCCCGTGTCCCAAGACCCTTCCTTTCCCGACCCAGCCTCTTGGGAGCACAGGCAGCCCTCAGCCATGGCAGTGACCCATTGGCAGCAGATCATTACTCAGAGCAGCCATGAATCCCTGCGGATATCAGAGACGGGTGCTCGCTCGTACATCCGACCCGCTATCCGCGTGCAATCCTGCGTACATGACAGCACCAGCGGCAAGGTAGTCCCATCTTGTCTATGCTAGACGGCCAGAGCCACAAAAAAAACGACGAAAGGGACTTATGTTTGTCGGTTTAACTAGGTAAGCTAGGACGAACCGATGCATGGCTAGCAGACGAGCCTTGTGCAGAGGAGAGCACATTGTCCCATGAGCTCGAGACACGGCCATCAGACCGTGTCTGATTGCAGTGGTTCATTCCGCCTCCCCTGCCGCCTGTTTCACGGCTTTCTGCCACAAAACGCATTGAAACACGGATGAAATTGAACTCCTCTACCTGCCATGCGAATATACTGGACACGGAGTCATCAACCAAGGCATGCATGGGACGGGGAAGAGAAGAGCTGCTGGAGGTGGAGAGAACGTGGCGTTTTTTTTTCTTTTCCTTCCGTTTCGGATAGTTCCCAATAGTCTTGACACCCTCATCCTGTTTTCTAGACGTGTCCCATCAACACTAACCGCCAGTTCCCACCTTACCGCTTTTGAACATGGGCTTGTAGCGAATAGCACTGGGAGAAGCCACTGCCCAAAGGGGCAGCGACGTCATCTCCCACGTATGTATGGTCAAACATCCATGGAGAGAAAGGAAAGCGATATTTGCTTGTTCAGCCAAGGTTTGGCTCTTGAGTCCCACAGCAGGCAGTGAATGTCGCCCACTGACTACACAACATCAAGCTAAGCAAAAATAATGACAATATCTAAAGAAAAAAAGGTCTTAGGAGTTCTTAGTGATTATCCTTAGATATGTATATTTACTTGGATATTATTTTTGTTTATTTTAGCCAAAAAAAAAAAGTATTGAGATGCAAGGTCTTTTCACAGGGGCCCATGTAGTGACCACGCCTGGCCGGAAACAAAGAAAAAGCACAATGAGGGTATGACAAAGAACTTGGTTAGTAGAACAGGGGATGAAAGCCGGAATTCTTGGAGAGCACAGTGTCGTTTCAGGACCGTATATTGAGTGAAAAAGTTTGTGCATGTGTAGAGTGAAGAGCCGCCTGAAGGTTGGTCGATAATGGCGCCGAAGTCATGCAGCTTGGGTAGCCGTTGAAGAGTATGAAAACTTCCTGAAAGACACGCTGCACCATCTTGAAGGCGAACCATGATCTACAGTTTCCTGTCTGGTTTTGAACATGGTCTTGGATTCTGCCCGTACCGGCGTCGCGCACTCCCCGAAAGAAGAGCCTGGGTAAACAGTGGTGGAGGGTGCTGAAAGGCAAGGGGGGCCTCCGAAAGGGCAGCACTGACCTTCTTGCAGGGCAATGTGCATGATGCACAATGCGGCCTCTCTATCCATCGCTGCTGCTTGCGATGGGGATGAGAGATGCCCAGTGGGGGGGATGAGACACCAACCGGGTCTCTTGAATGACAGCTCTGGATGCGTGCAGACTGACAGCTTCTTTGCGGAGCACCGGAAGACGAAAACAAAAAGCAAGGGAGAGAAAGCCATGAACCGTGCAGCTCCGAACCCAATGGCAAGGGGGCCACGTTGTCTCAGAAATCGAGATTTGGCCAGTAGATGAAGGACTTGAGAGGGTTAATTCCCACCAGTGTCAAGACAGGCGTTATGTGATATATGACGAGCCGTCTGACAGATGACAGCCTTCGGTGAGAGCGAGGTGGAAGCGAGCTAAGTGAGGAGGCGAGCTGGATCAACACCCTTAGCCCAGCCTCGATGCGGTGCCATGTTGGTGCCTTGCTCGTGCCATTAATTCATGTGGCCGTTCATTATATCGATCATGTCTTGGTTAGATCCATAGTGTCTTCGCCCTCGCCCAATGGTACTTGTTGCGCATTTCCAGAATAATTTGCTATCGCGCAACTCGCGATGAGTTCGACTTGTGGGAGCATCCTTGCTGCTACCTCATCGTTCAGCATGAGTGGGGATTACGCTCCACAGCCCATTATCTATGTATGATGCACTAGGAATGGTAAGAATGAGGGGCGAAAGAGAAAACAGCATGATCCAAGAAGCACAGAACGCTTTCCTTTTGTTTGAATGTGAGCGGTCAGATGTGAGGTCACCAGAAGCGGGGCGAATACATACAGCTCAACGCGGCACTGCATGGGCCCTTGGAAAAAGACCTCGGGTCTTAGCATTTCTGGCTAAAATAGAATAAATTAAATTAAAATACCTAAAGAAACATATCCAAGGATAATCACGGGGAATTGCTTAGACTTGTTGTTTCTTTGGATGTTATAATTATTGCTGGCAGGCTTGATGTTGTGCAGCAAGTGCGGCGGGGAAGTACCTCCGTTACAATCATTCAATGGTTGGTTGGATTGTACATTTTCGCTGACACCAGGCTGGGACCAATGAAATCAGCCATCGCGAACAAAAGAAGCAATATGATGATACCCGCCACTGCCTAACGTGGCGAAGTTGCAACAAGGGAAGCAGCAAAAAAAAAAGAATGAAAAAAACTTCCCCTCACTTTGAAAGAGAGTTGATTGCCAAAGGCCGGGGTTTGCATGGATCGGCGATGCCACACATACAAGTCGATGTCTGTCCATGGCGATCGGACATTCTCTCAACCAAACTGTCTCGACATCTCAGTTTGGCGCTGCGTCACATTGGGTGGTCCTTGTTACAGTATCCCCATCTCACATCTCGGTCCCATGCGGAATCATGCAGGCGCTGACACTCGGCGACGGCGGACTCCCCTGCACCACCACCCCCATGATCCCGTTCTGTGCTCCCTGACTCTCCTCTCACGCTCCCCCGGATTTCGCTTCCTCCTGGAGTCCATTGGCTCCGTTGTGCCGATCGGTGTCACAGCAAGCTCGAGACATGCTGGATCTGGCGAAAGGGTTCAGTGGGACAAGGATCATGCTGGAGCCGCTCC
Source organism: Calonectria honghensis (assembly GCA_013403855.1). Taxonomy (NCBI): domain Eukaryota; kingdom Fungi; phylum Ascomycota; class Sordariomycetes; order Hypocreales; family Nectriaceae; genus Calonectria; species Calonectria honghensis. The sequence goes on from VTGB01000051.1 coordinate 229,496, forward strand.
ACGACGATCCAGGCCGGCCCACGGGTGTTTGATTAACAACCGGCAGCCGCAGGCAGCTCCGCGGCCGAGTGAGCAACAAGATGTTTTGTGGACCTAGAATGCTGAGTTGATTCAATATGGATTTTTTTTTATTCCCTTGCGCAAAATGGGGGGTAGGGCGAGCAGGGAAGGAAGGGGTCCAAGATCAACTCTGCCGTGTGGGTTTTTCTCAGGGTCCTTGATTCCGCTTTAGTTTACTTGCATCTCAATACTTTTTTGGTTAACATGAATAAAAATAATACCTAAGTAAATATACTTATCTAAGGATAATCACTAAGAATTCCTAAGACTTATTTTTCTTTAGATATTGTTATTATTTTTTTGCTTAGCTTGATGTTGTGTGTGGTAAATACGATGGAGAAGTACCTCCGTGATAATCATTCAAGGGTTGGATTGTAGATATCCATGTGGGAGGCGGATCTTCCCGCAGAAGCGTTCCCTTCGCCTCATCAACAGCCTTCCAGACTGGACCCGCTGTGAGTTCAGCCGCGGTGAATACTGCTGGTTTCGCTGCGCAGATTGTCCATGGCCCACGCGACTCCCTCCGTTGTGATTCTCGTCTATTTTGCGGTCGTCTCTTCGAAATTGCGAGGTTCAGCCTGTTTCTCTTGAGCAATTCCTCCTTGGCCAATAGCCAGCCGGAATCTGGTGCCGCTCCCGCTCTGTCCTCTGGTCCCTTGCTTTTTTTTATATTTCTCTTCGCCACGATATTTTTGTCCAAATCTACCCACGCGGACCTAAGTCATAAGCCAAGCGTCAAATCTTGAGCCCTTATTATGATCATCTCCGCGGGTGGAACCTAGGTATACTGAGTAAACAACAACGGTTTGGCTGGCTGTGGCTCAGGACAAAAAAAACGGTGGCAGGCAAAGAAAAAAGCCTTGCCGCACACAAGACAAGGTGATTTTCGCATAGCCAAAGTCTCAAAGCAAGGGCTGGCTTTGTCATCCTGTTAGAAATTAAAAGATGAAATCTCTTCTTCTCCCTCCTCCTCCTTTTTTTTCAGCTTGCAGCCTCGTGTCTTGGGCGTTTTGTTGGGACGCAAGGCTTAAGGGGAAGGTTTGTTATTCTACCGTTGCCATCGCGAGTGCTCGGAGTGCCCGTGTCTTGTCCTGGCACAGGCTCTTTCTAACCAGATATCCCATCAATTATCGAGATCTTTGTTCTTTAGAGTTTGTGGGAGGCTGGATCACGGTCCGAATGTTCACCACGCTCGGTTTTAGACTCATACAACCCATTCCTTGACTAATTGTCAGAGGTGCTTCACCAGCCACCGCCAACGTTGATTCTAACCAAGCCACCATAATACTCAAAGGTAAAATGACCCTAAAAGACCCTGATAGATTATATTTATCTTTAGGTCGATATAATTGTTTAGGTATTATATTTGTTTGTTCTGGCATGAAATGCGATGCGCGTAGTCTTTTCCAAACGTCAAACTGACGATGATTCAAGGCTCACCGTGCTGTCGTAACGTCGTCTCGGCGGTGAAGAGGAAAGCTACAGTCTCGGCTGGTTTTCATCTTCGTCCATGTCCCCAAACAGGTTTGCGAATGCCGTGTGTACCTCGTCTGTCAAGTCGCTAGCCTGCAGGCTCCGTCCTTTCTTTATAAACGCTAATCGTGAGCACTCCTGATATGATTGTCAGTCCATCCTCTCCGCTCATTTTTCAAGGTGAAATGGAAAATATTATAGCCACAAAGGAGACTCAAACTACTCACCCTTGTAATGGCACTTCCGCCAAACGCTGCCAGCCCAAATGACTCCCTTTTTCCCAGGGATTCTGCGCCAACGTCCCACAGGCCATCCATGTAAGCCTTCCTCCAAGCTAGAAACGTAGCCAGAGCTCCTGTTAGCGTATCTCCCTGACCACCACTTCTCTTCTTGCCGCCCTGGAGGTCAACAACAAGCGTCGTCTCGCCGTTCGATATGTAATCACACCTTCCCTTCTGGACAATCGTCACTCCTTCGAGCACCTTGGCCAAAGCCTCCACCCTCGCCGTCTCGCCGGCCGTCTCGTCGACATTGACGCCCAACGCCTCGCACAGCCTGCCGAATTCAACAATGTTGGGCGTCAACACGGCACCCTCGTAGCCCCTGACCAGCGACGGATCCTTCTGCACGACCAGCAGGGCGTCGGCGTCCAGGACAATGGGCATGCCCCGCTCCCTGGCGGCGCGAACGACGCGGGCCACTGTGTCCTGCATGAGGGGATCGCGGCCCAGGCCGGGCCCGACGACGAGGACGTGGAGGCGCGGCAGCATGTCAATGACACGGCCGGATATGTGCTCGGGGTCGCTCTCGGGCGAGGCAGCAGACGCCGAAGGTGTCTGGCGCATCAGAGGGTGCACCATGAGGTTAGGGGAGTATGTCTTGATAACGGCGGCCGCCGCCGGGGTGCAAATGACATGGGACTGGAGGCGCAAAGGTTAGCGAACGTGGAACGAGCGGACGAAGGGAGGGGCATTCAGGACTCACCATGTCGCAGCCCAGCTTCGCGCTGGCCATGGCGGAAAAGTAGGGAGCCCCCGTGTAATCCTCACTACCTCCGATTACAGCTACCCTCCCCATCTGACCTGGAGGCCTGTCAGTCCACGATGGTCTCACCACTAGCGGTGCGGGGCGGAGGGGAGCTCCCACGAACCCTTGTGGAATCGCTCCAGCATCGGCGGGATCATCAGCCGGGCCTTGTTGATGATGCGCTTCGAGCTGGCAGACATTTCGACGGTTGCTCCGCTGGTCGCCATTGCAGATAAGAAGAATTGGCTGTTGCTGTAAGGGCGATGCAAGTATCAAGTTGGTGAGCTCTATCTACCCGAGCTCTCAGGTGGGGGTGGTGATGAGGTCGGACGACGAAATCGGCGCGATTGGCATTGAGCAGCGATTAGAACACCCAATCAATTACTAAAAAGGAACAGGCAAATCCACTTGGTCTAGAGTGTTTGGCATCATCATGACGGCGCTTGTAATTTTTTCTGACGCGATAGCGTTGCAAAACAACCCATCAATACCCATGATGTCACCAGTGGGAAAGCTCTCTGTCGCAAGGATAGCTGACGCCAAATGTGGCGCCCTACCCTACACTGTGCCAAGAAGTGCAAAATCCAAATCACAAAGCGCACTTTGGCCTTGGGCAATTGATACATGTAGTAAAAGATCGTCGAGATGCCGAAACTGCCTTGAAGGGACTTTATCATTAGGCAAAACTGAACAGAAGAAGGAGCCCGCAACAAAGCGTCAAGGGCTACAGCTTCCAGCTTTGCCTCTTTAAAATACGTTCATCTAAGTTTACACTAAAAATTCCTCTTCGGCAACTAATCAGATTAATCGTAATTCCTCGGCCATTCATTAACGCTATTCGAGGGTACGTATCGCAGTACATATCACCACCAAAATGCATGCCTTCTTAAGCCAAAGGTCAAGATAGAGGTTATGCCAGAGCAAAGAGGGGCCTACAACCAGAGGCAAAACCTAGCAACAGCTCTTGCCACAACCATTATAGTAAACAATCAATAACAACAGCTCTCACAACAGCTCTTACAATAACTCTTACAATAGCTCTTCCAACAACTCTCACAACCGAACTCACAACCGCCCTTGCAGCAGCCCTCGCAGCTGTTACGACCCAGGCCTGGCTACCCTACAGTTACATTGTCACCGGTAGAACCCCGGGTAGGACCCACCCTTGTCTTAATGGTTAGGCCTATCATTGGACAAGGAAGACCCACTCAGCAGGACTGTCCTGACAAGATGCAACTGTCCCGACGTATCGGGACTGCCCTAGGCTGTCGGGACTAATATTTCACTTAATATATAAGACTTTAGGAGTTGTAGCCATTAGGGCATAACTCAGCTTTCAATACAACTTGGTTACCTTCAATTGTTCGCTCCGACCAATTGACCCATTACCGGACACAACAATCCTTTTGTTATCTTTTGTATTGCTCAGACCCAACGTGCCTGATCCGTCCTGCAACATAAACCCTACGGTTTACTTTGTTGGATACCGCAGACCAAACTACACTGTAGTAAGGTTTGGACCAGACCGTTACATAATTAATCAATAGATTAAAGATCTTTCATTGTTGCTAGTAATGAAAATGTTGGAACGTTGAATTCATCACAAAGGGATCACAGTCATCGAGGCCTGAGGCACCGGCTAGGTGCCTAGTGTAAAGGCGGCAGGAAGCGAGATCAAGGGCATTACATGACCTACTCACAACAACACCAAAAGGGGCTCTCTTTAGCTTAGTTAGATAGATAATCAATCATCATTCGAAGCAACAGACCATACGGCAGCAGCTGCTATATTTGTGACCTCAACTGCGTCATCCCTGACCCCGGGACTTACCCACAGAAAGAAAGAACAGAAATAAATGTGCTGTGTTATTGATTAGGGTAGGTTGTTAGGTGAAGTTGTTTTTTACTAAGGTGTACGGACGAAAATGTTGTTTTCTGTGAGAGAAGTAGGAATTGAGCCAGAAAACAGCAAGTCCTTTGTACTGTAGAATTTTTATTGATTTAGGCTTAAAATGGTGTTATTGTTGTGCAGTAGAGTTAGAAAACTTGGATATACTAGTAACGCGGATATGGGTTGTGTCACCCCGTCTCCTTTGGAGAGGGACAGGGCCTGACCCGGCTTGCTGGCTTAATCAGTCAGTCCCCCGGATCACCCTACCCATTACCAATTGACTATTCACTATTTGTTATTCCAAATTATATAGGAGGTTGCTCCTGTCCCATTTTGCTAGAGTTTTTGATGAGGACACTGTGTCCGGATAGGCTGTACCAAGCACCCTCTCTCGTAGGGCAATGCAGTTTCGCATCAGGGCTAGTGCGTCTCTAAAGCGGTCTTAGTCTTTCCAGGTAATAGCCAGGTTGTTTATACTAGTCAGCATATTGGGATACTCCTCTCCTGGCACCCTCTTTCTTGTCTCCATCACTTGCATCTATAGCTCTTCCGCCTCCTTCCATTGACCTTGGTTCCAGTATATTGACGCCAGGTTGGCCATGCTAGTCAGCGTATCGGGATGCTCCTCTCCTAGCACCCTCTTCCTCATTTTGACTGCTTTTTTGCTTAAATTCTCTGCTGCTTCATAGCTCCCTGTAGTAACCAAGTACCATGCACAATTCGTCAATAAATTGGCCCACTGCTCTAGGTCCTTCTCTAGCGGAACATCTACTATTGATTTAATATGTGGCAGTAGCATCTGACATGTGGGCTAGGTCTTGAATGTACCATTTGGGAAGTGTCTTGATATAGCCCATAAAAACAATCGTTTCCATCGGCTTTCATTGTTAACCGCGGATAGCCAGATGCGCGTGCAAAAGTGCACTAGAGTATGCATCTTGCATATATCCCTCTTTGCTGTAATATATACAAGTGAGTAGCCGCGGAGAACATCTAGATTATCCTTAAATTCGTCATTGTCTTTGTTATCCTTGATACCATTCACATTCTCCGTTAGTTCGCTCTTATAGTTATATAGCACAAACTCAGGGATACCCTGTGGATTGAAGAAGCTCATAAGTGAAAGCAGATTGGCTGCGGATGGTCTCTCGCGGTGTATCTGTTCAAAGGTTACTTGCCACGTCGTAACCACAGAGTTAGAGACGGTCTCATCCCGTCGAAGATCCCCTGCGTCGATGTTAAGAAGGCTACCCTTCTTCTTATCACTTTCCCGAAAGGTGTCTAGGTATGCCTTTACCGATATGCGCGGGGCGCGACGGTTGATGTATGCCGCCGCTTGAGTAATAGCCAGAGGAATATGATCTAGAGTATAAAGAAGACTAGCAGCGGTATTCTCGTTGAAATCTCCCTGTAGCTTGTTGCGGAAAAGCTGAAGGGCTTGGGCGTTATCTATAGCTGAGAGCCTATAGATAGCCTTATGGCTATCTGTTAGCTTCTTAGCAGTATCTATGCTGTGTGATGTGATGAGGATGATTCCGTGATGGCATTTTGGTAGGAAGACTGCGAGTGGCTGCTATACGCTTAGTGCAGTAGAGTTCTCACTTGCTAGATGATAAACTGTCTTATCTCTTCTAGTGCTAGAGCTAGGATAGAAGAGGTTGACGTTGTTAATATTGTCTAAGACCATTAACCACGGGCTAGCCTTCTCTCTCTGTAGCTAGTTATGAACTAGCCCGAGCACATTGACACTGGGATTATTTCGCCTAGGTAGCCGTAGATTGTCTGCAATAGACTGGTATGCCTCTTTAAACCTTAACTTTGAACTCGTGTGTACCCAGAAGACGTTGGTTTACGGTGATGTGTCACGGATGTGATGCGCAAATTGAATAGCGACCTGTGATTTACTACGGCCAGTCAGCGTGATAATGGTCTTGCATAGCTTGTTAGCTACTCCACTCGTACCCGAATCCGCCTATGCCTACAAGGGCCATACAACTAACGGTGCCTGTATATTGCTCCCTTATCCATGCCATAATATCGGGTCGGTTAACGAAGTCAGTATCGCGGTCGAACGGTAGGCTAAAGTAAGGCTTGCGAGCTATTAATGTATCTTCTTTGGGTTGGAGTGAGATGCCTTTGAACCTCTGCTGTATATTAAGCAGAATTGTACTATAAAAACGACCTTGTTAGCCTGTTCCATTGTACTCGATATATCCGGATAGTTTGCTGGCTTACATTTAGTCAATTTATAGACCTAGAGTAATGGTCTGTTCATAGCGTTCTAGGTTAGAGATGATATCGCTGACCTCCTTGCTGTCGAACGGCCACTTAAGGGCACGAAGTCCAAAATGGCGCATTGCCTTCCGGGCTTTGCCCAGATCTAGCCTGCTCTGCAACTGGACTAGCTCTGATGTGCAGCCATCAACAGAGTCGACCAGTTTTTGCGATGTCGCGAGTGCCTTATTATTTCGGACATCAAGAAGATGCTGAACACCCTGGAGGGTTGTGCCTAGGTCGTCTAACCGACTTCGGAGGCATGTGATGTCGGCCCTAGCATTGCTCACGGCGGTAGAGTAATCAAGGCAAAGGACAGCAACTTTAGCGGATAGTTCGATAATTGCGATAATGCTTGCGGCGAGTCCCACCGTCTCGGCCATGGTGCGCGATAACGGACTGATAGTCAGGGAAATGGTTGTCGAGGGAGTTTAGCTTGCGCTTCAATAGCCCGAGAAGTTGAGGGAGGGAATCTGGCAATGGTACTACGGTGAGTGCCCAACGAGGCTGTAGTGTGGCTGAGTTGTGACGGAGACTTCCTCTGAGGAGGCAGAAGCTCTTTTGTACATCTCGCAATGATTGGCCCGACAGAGTACGTCGCTATTTTGAGAGAGACAACAACTGATAGTAAAAATGAGCACAAGAATCTATTCTATGGAGGCGCTTGCTCCTATCGATATCCGCGGTCAGCAATCTCCTAGTGCTACTATAAGGCATAGCGCGTTGTGAACCTGTTTGGTTGCTCACTACTCCGTGAGCGACTTGAGTGTGTGCGCATAGGGCGATCGGAGGTCTGTCCCGGATTAGTGGGCACAGGACGGGCTCCAACACAGCTTATTAAGATAACTACAGGCATCAAAGTTGCAGTGCCGCGGTCGCAGCGCTATCTGTAACCACTAACTTTCCAATCCTGCAGCCACAATAAGAGGATAAAAAGTCATAATGTTGATACCGAATGTTTATTAGAAGTAGGTGAATGCAATAGTATATTCTTTTCATAGATTATATTGTTATGTGTATTGTTGTGGTATTGGCAAGTTGGAAAACTTGGATACGCCAGTGACGCGGATACGTGTTGTGTCACCACCTCTCCAAAAGAGAGGAGCAGGCCTAATGAGCCCAGTGAGCTTGCGAGCGCTGCTGCTTACTCACGCCACCGGGTAGTATACACATCGAAGTTTCACATATACACACGCTTGAGTGTGTGTTTGCAGGTGCTAAGTTTCCGTTCGTGCAGGCCTGGTCTATGCGCAACAGTTATTCAACTGTATGGTAGCTCACGTGACTCAACACTGGCTCATGATAATACGTCGACTCAAAAATAGGCCTGTAAAAAAAGAAAAACCACACCGTGGACTCATTCTGCATTGATTGAAATAATGTAATTATTCTAGCCAGATTTCTTCACTTCACTTTAGATACCCACGTAAGTACTCAAGGCAACACTGACTTACACATAGCCTGATGTGTTGGTGGTATTTTCGTTTCTTAGAGTTACAGGAAGGCGCCGTCCGCCGGTAGGAAGTTGGAAGGCAGGCCAGGCGGGAAAGTTGTCGGCTCCCTTGCGCTATTAGTCTTTCGGCACGATGCTTGAAGCTGGAGCTCGAAATTTTGCATTAGAAAGTTGTGATGTGTATGTGTAGAGCACAGGGTATGTGTGGGACAAAGAGACAACAAAAGCACAGCACAAAGCACAGAAGGGGTTAAGAGATGAATAAATATGTAAAATTGACAATCTGACTGTGATAGTGATAAACCTGCAATATAAGGTAAGAAGTAAGGTATATGACCTATGCTTAAAGCAGTACAAAAAAATAAGAAGGCTCCTTAAAACTTCCTAGTTAGATGCTTCTTCTTTTTGCCACTTGGCTCAGCAGTCAATGATCTTGTATTAGGTTAAGGGGATCCTTAAGTTGTAGTAAGTATATCGGGCGTGTCATTTTCTTCTTTCATTTCGTCGTAGTTATATCTATTATCATTTCTATCAGAGTGTATTGAGATGACTGGAGATAGGGGTATTTCTGTGGTGGTTTCCATTATTGCAATAGCTATACTAGCTCCTCTTGGTCTCTTGGGCATTAGCGCAGAATCATTAGAAAGTATTGATCTTTTGTTTAGCAAGGGAGTAGCGGGTTATTGGGATGATTCTGCCGGTGATGATTCAGATTGCAAGGACACTATTCGGAATGATTCTGCTTGCAAAGCTGTGGTCTGTGACGATTTTGCTGATTTCGACTGGGACTATTTTCCTTTCGAAGATTTCTTCGGTAGCGTTTTGAACATTGATCTTGCTACTGCAAACCCATTGGTTTCGGGTGAGGTAGTATTGATCTTTGATGAAGAGGCCAGGTTAGAAGCAGATATAGGTGCATTGTTCTTATCTGGGAACGTCCAAGAGTCAGGGACAACAATGAAAACATAATCGTTCTCATCCTCAGGCGGGTTAACCATTACGTTATGATCAAGAATCCCAACGAGTCTGCCCACATAGCTTAAAGAAACCCCTGGAACAAACTACGTGGTTTTGCTATCTACCATCTTTTTACGGAGGATAGAATATGGCAAAGCGCGAATGGGAAAGAGAATAAAGACTTTGAAGGAGTGAAAGCCTTTGTAAGGGCTCTTGTTTTGTTGACCTGGAACGATATAGGTATAACCCTGGATGAAGGCACAGCATCTCAATTGCGGGTTATCAAATAGCAGGACACGTTCATAGATCAATTAGGTCAATCCTGTATCAATAACAAGTCCTAAGAAGGCAAGAAATGGATGGATAAATGGAAAGCCTACCATATCGGTAAGCTCTCAAGGTAAAGCACTACATTTTATATTAGTAATAAATACATTTGTTGGAACATTGATTTCGGATCAAGGGATTACATTCATTGCTTTTTCTGACTTTGCGACCGGCCCAGCTACATCCCGTGTGCTGAGCCTGAGGCCGGCTTAGCTGTATCCCGCGTCTTAGAACTTCCTTTTGCTTCTCTTTAAGATATACAACCCCGCCACTTAGCTAGCAGATAAGAACAAGAAGAAACGATTTACCAGACCTAGCAACTGCTATTGTGACCGTGTCACGCCAAAAACCCGGGAGCTACCCACACTTATCTTGTAATGTAATAATAAAAGTTCGGCTCATTGTTGTGCTTTTATAATAATAGAGCACCCAGAAAGAGCAAAAGTATTTAATAATCACATTTATTTAACCGATTCTACCACATTATTTTCCCATCTTCCCTATCTCTATCACTTGTTCATTATCCCTCTAACATTTGGAATACAATCTAAATCATTACATTCCAACATCTCCATTTCCTCTAACATGTCCCTATCAAAGCCCGCTCCTACTTCCAGTTCAAATGATACTCCCTCCACGCAAGCCCCGTGATTCACAAAAGAACTTGGGGAGTGATATGACCATGTTCTTTTTCGGTCAAACAAATGCTCCAAAACATTTTCCAACATCGGATGAATGTCTGGTAAAAGGGCTTAACATTGAAGCTGTTTGCAAAATTTGTATTCCATCTGCCCCCTTTATGTTATTACCTGAATATTCAACACTACGCCCCAAGGAACACCGATTGGCTCTCTCTGCAGAAATCTATATAAGTTTAAATGCCGCTTTCTACGGCCATAAACTTATTGATTTAGAATGGGAAGAGCAATGGTTCTTCTTTGCTGGAAAGGTATATCCATATATATTGGAATGGACAGAACGTGAGACCGACGTCTTTAGCGATGAAGAAGGTGATGAAGATGGATATAGAGCACCAGTCGGCCTTATACGAGATGGTGGATTTCAAGCGTAAGTAATTCCATCTTATTTACCATAGTTATTATTATATTTATTACTAATATAAAATAAGTGCTTTGCCCCGGGAACTTACCGAAATGGAAGGTTTTCCATTTATTCACCCATTTGTTGCTTTTTCTGGACAGGTGGTTGACACAGGCTTGACCCAACTGATCCGAGACTCTGTTCCATTGTTTGACGATGCTCAACTTAAATGCTGTGCATTCATCCAATGCTATACCTATATCATTCCGGGATAGCCAACTAAAAGTCCTTTCAAAGGCTTTTACTTCTTCTAAGTTTTTATTATCTTTCCCATTTGAACTCTACTGTACTCTATTCTTTGTCAGAAAATGGTAGACCGGAAAGATACCCAGTTTGTCCCTGGGGTTCCGATAAGCCTTGTGGGCAGAGTTGTTGGTATTCTTGACCATAGTCTAATGGTTAACCCACCCGAGAACGAGAATGACTATGTTCTTGTTGTTGTCCCTGATTCTTGGACATTTCTAGATAAGAGTACTCCGTTGTTATCAAGTTCCAATAAAGCCTTATCCTCAAAGACCAACAGCGGTTCATCTGACACCAATAAATTTGCAGCGGCAAGGTCTATGTTCAAAACTCCGCCCAAGAAATCTTCCAAAGGAAAGCAACCACAATCAAAATCAACAAAACCGGCCCAAATCACACCTCCACAAACAGAAACGACTCCAGAAACAGAACTGGCACAAGTAGGATTATCACGAGCAGAATCAACGGAACAATCCATAACTCCCTTGCAAAGCAAGAGGCCCACACCCCCCGACTCCGAATCATCTCAACAAAGTTCAAACACCTGTGCACCCACACCTAAAAGACTTAGGGGCTCCAGCATGCCTACTCCAACTACCGACCTTACTGCAGATATAGCCCTTTCCCCCGTCATCTCGGTAAACTCTGATGGTAACGACTACAATTCCGACTCTTATGAAATGAAAGAAGAAAATGACATGCCCGACACATTCGCTGCACCTCGAACCTCTGCTCGATCCAACACAAGATCGTCAACTGCTGAGCCAAATGGCAGGAAGAAAAAAAGGCCTACCAGAAGGTCTCATTCCTAAATTACTTACGTTAAACTTGTATTTTTTTTCTTACGTATGTTTGGGGTTTTCTGTTTTTCTTGGAGTTCTAAATACATTCTTTACACCAACATATGATAAATCTTCTCTCGTTTCTTGTCATCCTTCAAGGTCAAACTGCTTCAGTAATGTTCCATTTTATGTCTTCCATGTCATGTTCTATCCTTTTGCCTTTTCGATCTTTTCTTTCTACCAAGCTTTTAATCCCCTTCCAGTATCGTGCCGAAAGACTAATTGTGCAAGGGAGCCTCTAACCTGCCCGCCTAGCCTGCCTTCCAACTTCCCACCGGCGGACGGGCACATTCCTGTTCTTCTTCTTACCGGCCTACTGTTTTTGGGGCCCCCTCCCCCCCCTTGGTTTTTTGCCTCTTCGAGCTTAGCTCTCGCCTGGTCTGCGCAAAATGTTACATCCCTCCCCCTTCTGTTATTGGCTCAATTTGCTTCTAGATCACCTGAATATCATGTGAATTATGGGTATTTATGGAGATTACGTATCCCCGCATCATTCACAGCTTTTCTGGCCTTGTTACGAATTTTCCCAATTTTTTTCTGGTATTTTTGGTTTTTGGGGGGCGGTCTTTGCTGTGTGTTTTTCTTAGGTTGAGGTTATTCGCAGCAAAAAAAAAGCATACATATATATATCAATTGAACTTTTAATTGGTCTATTTTGCTGACTAATATTCCTATCTTTTTACACAATTTCTTGTTTGCTTTTGCTGCCATACCTATTCCTGTCATCTTCCAACACCTTCATTAAAGCCATGCATGCAACAGTATTCGCGCCTCCCGGATTGTTTCGTCGCACAGGGACTCTAGTCTTTTCTCTCCTTCAACCATACTCTGCTTTCGTTGGTTACCCACCATGTCTTCCAAACGAACCCTCGAAATCAGGGTAATGCCATCTAGTGATTTGCATTGCGATAGCTGAACGTAGAGGTTGTACGGATCGCACTTTGCAGGTTTGCTAGTGTCGCAGCTTATCCTAGTTCCCTAGAGCTCTAGTGCTATTCTCTCCTCCGTGCGCCCTTGGATCTTGTAGTCCGTGCATGCATATGCTGCTGTGCACGGGAGACCTCGTCGCGTGACTGAGTGCTTCTGCCAGGGCCTAGTCGCCTTGGGGTGGATTCTTGTGCTCTCTGGCGTCAGCAGAACTGTGCCTTCCGGCATGTTCTGGAACCTAAAGTCTTCGGTGGTCTTGGACTGGAGGAGAAGGCCGGCTGGAGGGCCAAAGTGGATGATAAGCGTGGGTGACAGTTGGTATCCTGGATATCTCTTATCAATAACGACGTCTTGTGCTGTGTATCTGGCGCCATTTACAAGCTTGAACCCCAGGTTTCGGTTCTTGTTGATAACCACCGGCATGCCAGGAATAAATATGAATGCTGCTGGTATAGGACACTTGCTGTCATCGCCGAGGCCTGCCATGAGCCCAGCTTCCCTCTCACCAACTATCGGTTTATAATCCTTGTCCCCCCACTTGTACTCGGGTAGGAAGACGCGGGCTGTCTTGCCCTCCCTCTCTTGCCGGTCCAGGGTAGCTTCCATATTTAGATTCCACCGATTGCAGTTGAGCGGTGTAACGGCGACGATGCCTGTGTCCCACGGGATGGCTTGTCCCTCGTGGAAGCACTCTCTATTGAGTAACTCCACATCTGTCTCATCCTGTATGCCTTGCCGAATCCGCTGCAAAAGCCTCTGTAGGCGAGGGTCTTCAGCCGCGCGTACTTGTTTGTCTAGGATAATAATATTTGTGAACTTGGACCAAAGGCGATAGGCCGTCTTGTTAACATTTGATAGTTCGTTGCCATTTAGCGCGAGTAGGGATTTATCTTGCACTGGTCGAAACTGTTGGAAATCCCCAGAGAACAATACTGCTGGGATCCCTCCAAAGTCCTCTTTAGATCCTCTGAACTGGTATATCTGTGTGTTCGCCTTGGAGAGGGTGCTGGCGCCTAGCATGCTGACTTCATCAACGATAAGAAGCAACTTTTCCTTCCAGTTCGTTCGCTTAACTGCGTCAATGTAGTTTTTGGGGTCGGATACAGAGCCTTTGTCTATTTTGATTTGGCAGGCAGCGTGAAGTGTAATTCCGTTGATCTGAGCTGCTGCCGCGCCGGAGGTTGCTGTTATCAGTAGTCGATGTGACATGCCTTTGCGGGCAAACAGTTCGGCTACTGCTTCAATGACTCTGGATTTCCTCGTACCACCCTCGCCGCCGAGGAACTTGCAGAACTGCGCAGGCCCGGCAGTGGTTTCCTTCTTGTGCCCTTCGCCTTCATACTTCTCGACCTTGTCTAGGTGATGGCAAAGCAGAAGGACTGTAATTCTCTGGTGCTTATTTAGGGTCTTTTCTTTAGTAATCTGTTGCCCTAAGTGTACGAAAGTTGTGCCGCGTATGTACCTGATGGAAAACACTGCAGTCTCTTGGGTAGGCCGGGTGCCTAACTCTGTCAACTCAACAGCAGCCCCACCGAAGCCGGTAGCAGCACTCCTCAGGGTTTCTTCATCTTGTCATTTGCTGGTTCCGGTCGTTGCTGCTGTCTGAAGTCCCTGGATTCTTCTCTCTATGTCCCTTGAAGCATCATCTTGCTGCTTCTTGATGGATGCAAGCTTGCGTTGCTCTGGAACTGGGCTTAGTCTTGATTGGTATGACCTAATAGGCTCTGCTTGGATCACGGGGGTAAGATCTTCCCCAAACTCTGGTATCTCTTGCTGAGCTTTACAAAGTTGATGGTACATCCTGGCTAGCTGCTCTGAGCCCTCTGTAATTTGTCCTGGTCCCATCGCAGCCGCTACTATCTCGATCAATCGGTCAAGCGTTCCAACCTGATGTGCTTGGTGTGGTTCGACTCCACCCATGTCATCTTCATTTGCGTCGTGGTCCTCGAAGATTGCATCGTCCCCTGCCGCCACCCACTGCTTAGCATCCCTTCGAGCATCCTCTGCCGACCGCCGCAGCAGCTGGATATTTCCTGCGATCGTCTGAAGCCTCTTCGGGATGCGTTCTCTCTACTCTTTCCAGAGATCGCTCGGGTGGCTAGAGGTATCGCTGATAAACAATTCCCACGGTACAAACAGTGCCAGATGCTGCACCGCAGCTTGTTGGTAGTATTGGAGTTGATCTTCTGCCTCAAAGTCCATGTTGAGGAATCCGTTGATGCATGGAACAGCGTGCTTCCCGTTTGGCCTTAATACCTGCACCCACTCTCTGCCAGGACTCCAGTCCTCGGCAAACTCAATTCTCGATGCACCTCTGGACTGCGCTTTACTTTTCCTCCGCAGCTGAATCAGGGTCAGGTAGTCGAACAGGCATAGCGGTTTCAAAACCTCCCCTCGATGGTAGTAGGCTTCGAATACTGAAAGCTTCTTGCCACCTTCTCCTATCAAGATCCGGTTGTCCATAGGATCCTGCTTTTCTGCCCCCCCTGGCTGGACCTCTTCTGCATTGTCTCCACCAGTGGTCACATTTGCATGTGCAGAAACGTTCGCGCTTCCGCTCATCGCGGGCTCATCCTCGTCTAGATCCATCTCCCCAGCCAGATACTGAGATGCCGCCATCTGCGGAATATGCTCCAGTAAGACATTGTCATATTGATGTGGGACCATTTTGAAGTGCTTAAATATTTGTTAGGGTAGTAGAGTAGGTATGAGAGCACCTCAACATGTGATAGTGGCTAATCAGTAAATAGCCTGTTGGCAATGCTTAATATATACTGTCGATACTGGTTCGCAATGGCAGCTTTGGCAGTGTCACCCTCCTCCGCCTGGCCTGTTCCAATAGCCCCCTTTGAATTTATCTTTTTAGGATATATCTCTGCTGCAATAGCTGCACGCTTCCAGCTTGGATCTTCGATCTTTGTGGTATAGTTGGTGAGATAGTAAACGAGTGCCAGTGACTTGGAGGAGGTGCCTATAAATGACACATCGTGATTGTGTCTGAGTCCAATGGCTAACGCCGTATTCCAGCGATTTATCGTAGGGTGTGATCGGCGTAGCTGCAGTGCACCGTGTTGTGTGAAGGTGGACTTGGGGACGAGCTTCCAGGGTGCCCCGAATCGGCAGTTGCTTCGGCCTGTTTTCCTCTTGTACTTCGCGCACGTATCGCCGCATGCATGGTTTTGCACTTTGGCTGCCACAAAGTTGTCTTCTACCTTGAATTCTTTTGTGAATTGCTCTATGTCTTGTAGTTTGTGCGAAATGTCGCTATAGGGTGAGCGCTGTATGTTTTGCTCCTCTTGCAGCACTGTGTCATTCAGGTCCTCCGTGAACACTGTGTCCACGTACTTTAGAGCCTGCTCCTGAGTCCTCAAGATATTCTCATCAGGGTCATTTCCAGCCATGCCAATAATATTCCCAAGCTCTAGATTTCCTTCAAGCCACATAAGCCCGTGAAGATGCAGCGCGCCCCGCTCGTTTGTCTCTACTGCTGCGAAATACTGACCAACTTGGCCAAAGACTGATTCCACGCTGACCTTTACATAGTGGTCGAAAAACATTCTGATCTCGCGGTGAAAGAAGATGGCAGATCCAAGAGCATCAGGGACACCCAACTTGGCACTGGAAAATGAGTTTTCCATAGCCTCGTTGATAACTCTTTCAATATCTTCATTGCTGTAATCAGCGGCTCTGTTATCCTCGCTGCCTCTGTCTCTATTCATTCGGTGAACAGCTAGACGCAATTTCACCGGATTTGTTAGATTGTTGGGGTTGATCGTGAACCAAATTGAAGGGATTCCAAATCGTATGATGAGGGATTTGATCTTCCTTTGCATGCTGAACTTTGCTTCCTTGGACATTGGCTGTTTGTATCCGTAATGGGATATATATCGAAGGAGCTTTCTCACATCCAGATCCTCTGTTTGTCCCTTCTCCTCTAGCTCTTTCTTCGCCTTTTCCAATCTGTCGGGTGTCAAGGCACGGATGATGCTCTCTACCTCTGGGAAGTCGCTGCGTTGAACGCTTACCATGCTCACCCTCCGGTTTTTGGACCGGACTTCAAGGTTAAAGACCAAGAAGGAAAACGCTTGGTGGCTTGAGAAGCGAGCACCGTGTCTTTGCAGGACCACATTCGCCTAGGTTCGAAGGCCCATGTTGTATCTGGCTGCTTGCTGTGTATCTGGCTGCTCTGCTTCGTGCTGGTCTGCCCAGTAGCCCTTCCAAAGTGCTGATTCCATTTCTTCTTTACACCGCGGCACGCCAAATCCGTAGGGGAATAGCATTGGGAATGTTTTTGCCCAATACCAGAGATCATTACCATCGGCATACTTATCAAGTTTTTGGATGTGGACGAAGGGGCGCTGGTTTTGGTCTTGCTGAGCATCGAATTCTGCCTCACACGAAATGCTATTTGATGCCTCATCGCCCTCCAATGCATTAATTGTATATTGCAATTTTTCTGCATCGTTGTCTCCCAATGGTGCATTCAGTGAGAACATGCTAGAGCAATTGATCTCGTCATAGAAACTGCCGTCTATTGCTTCTTGAAGGTTGTCTCTCCCAATGTCATTATATGCCAACTCGCTCTTGTCATCAGAGTCGGTAGCTGCAGTAGCTAGCTCCTGGCGAATTTCGGTCATTGTCCTTGTATTCTTTCCTGCAAGGCCGTGCTCCATTGATGGAACAATATGCGCAGTTCTTGTCTTCTCGTAAGCCGTTGGCTGGTTTTTCTCGAGTCTGTCAAAAAGTTGTCTTGGAATTCCATGTGCCGGTCTGCCCTAGGTATTTATTTCCTCTCTATTTATGCGTATATGTTTGTAGTGAGGATTGTTTTGCTTTAGCCACACCAATGCTTTCTCTACTTTCTCGCGGCGGACCGACAGTAGTTTGGAAAGGTCTCGTGGCCTCGGTCGGTGTTTCCCGTACCATGTTATATGTATGTTGTCAAGGATGCGGACAAGCTTGTGTGGTAGAACCTCGGTAGCCACCTGTTGAACATAGTTTGGAAAGACGGTAATATGGCCTTTCACATGCTCAGCATATCCTATCCCTTGCACTTGTTTATCTCCCTTGGTCACTCTAGTAATAAACCCAAAGTAGATATTCAGTGCAATGAGTGCTTCTTCAATCAAGGTAAGGCCTTTGAGCTCTTCCGGATACATGTGCTCACAGCCAAGCTTTTGGTGAAGGAGAATGCTTCGGTTCGGCTCCAGTGACCGCACTTGCTGCTTGCATCCTAAACATACCCGGATATCCTGGCCGGGAGGAAAGCAGCTTTTGCAAAAGAATGGGATTCCTTTGCTCTTCTCAATAGCACATGCTATCCATTCTTCCCAGCTCATCATCGTTGAATCCCGAATGCTATACTTTTGATAGCATAACATACAAGTGCCAGTAGGCAATGTTGTCTTGTCGTGGAATGCGCAGTAAAAGTCTGCAACTGTTGCTGCTTGTCTTCGCGTGGGACACTGTTGTAGCTGCCAGGTCTCTGCGTCGTAACTCTCCACCTTTGCACGGGAAAATCCAATCGCGACCGTTTTCGGCTTGCGTGTTGCTGATGTAGTCCTCTTTTCCTTGTCTCAGACCTTTCTTTTCTACTTCCTTCCCGGCACTGTACACATATCTGATTTTGGTCAGAACTTTCTGGACGCCAAGTTTCATTGCATACACCACAGATACGCCAGAGGTCATTTGACTGACCTTCTGTGCTCTGATTCACATTTTGTGCCCGCTCTCTTTCCTTTCTTGACGTTTCTCTGCGCTTCTTCCAACATTCTGGACAAGTCTGATAGGTGCGACCCGAGGCCTCGGGTACCCAATGCTTGCCACAGTGACTGCATATTCGGGAGGGATTGGCGAGCTGGCCTTCTGCACTCTCTTTTGTGCTCTGTGCCTGCTTTAGAACTGCTCTTGTCTTCCTCTCTGCATTTCTGCGTCGCTCCCGGCATTTTAGACAAGTTCGACATTTGTCTGATTCTCCTGGGGTCCAGGCCTTACGACATTCATCCCCTAACAGTGAAGCGAGCATGATGTATAACCAGGTGAGTGTCGGACGAGTATTTTGCCGATATCAGAAATCAGCCAAGCGTAATACGATTCCCCTGGATAGCAAATCGCAATACGCTAAACCTTGAATTGAGAATCTACCTTCAAGGACTTTCTGACTTATTATTATCCCCCGTGTCAAATTGATCGTTCCAGTCATGCAAAGCGGACAAAATCGAGAGAGTGCCGGGATGGTGTGTCCCAAGAACACGCTGCCGGGCTTCGGCGCATGTCTGCATTAAAGCCAAGGCATCGTCATCTCGGCCTTGACTTTTCCAAGTCCAGGCGAGATTGGCCATGCTGGTGAGTGTGTCAGGATGATCCACTCCCAGTTTGGTCTGAGAAGTCTCCATTACTTGCACCTCTAGCTTCTCTGCCTCTTCCCATTGGCCTTGGTTCCAAAGTGTTGATGCAAGATTGGCCATACTGGTCAGTGTATCAGGATGGTCAACTCCTAGCTTGGTCTTGCTTATCTCCATTACTTGCACATCTAGCTTCTCTGCCTCTTCCCATTGGCCTTGTTTCCAAAATGTTGATGCAAGATTGGCCATACTGGTTAGTGTAGAAGGATGGTCGGCCCCTAGCTTGGTCTTGCTTATCTCCATCACTTGCACCTCTAGCTTCTCTGCCTCTTCCCATCGGCCTTGTTTTCTGTATGTTGATGTAAGATTGGCCATACTGGTCAGTGTGTCAGGATGATCCACTCCCAGTTTGGTCTTGCGAGTCTCCATTACTTGCACGTTTAGCTTCTCTGCCTCTTCCCATCGGCCTTGGTTCCTGTATGTTGATGCAAGATTGGCCATGCTGGTGAGTGTGTCAGGATGATCCACTCCCAGTTTGGTCTGAGAAGTCTCCATTACTTGCACCTCTAGCTTCTCTGCCTCTTTCCATTGGCCTTGGTTCCAAAGTGTTGATGCAAGATTGGCCATACTGGTCAGTGTGTCAGGATGATCCACTCCCAGTTTGGTCTTGCGAGTCTCCATTACTTGCACGTTTAGCTTCTCTGCCTCTTCCCATCGGCCTTGGTTCCTGTATGTTGATGCAAGATTGGCCATGCTGGTGAGTGTGTCAGGATGATCCACTCCCAGTTTGGTCTGAGAAGTCTCCATTACTTGCACCTCTAGCTTCTCTGCCTCTTCCCATTGGCCTTGGTTCCTGTATGTTGATGCAAGATTGGCCATACTGGTCAGTGTGTCAGGATGATCCACTCCCAGTTTGGTCTTGCGAGTCTCCATTACTTGCACGTTTAGCTTCTCTGCCTCTTCCCATCGGCCTTGGTTCCTGTATGTTGATGCAAGATTGGCCATGCTGGTGAGTGTGTCAGGATGATCCACTCCCAGTTTGGTCTGAGAAGTCTCCATTACTTGCACCTCTAGTTTCTCTGCCTCTTCCCATCGGCCTTGGTTCATGTATGTTGATGCAAGATTGCCCATACTGGTCAGTGTGGAAGGATGATCCGCTCCCAGTTTGGTCTTGCGAGTCTCCGTCACTTGCACCTCTAGCTTCTCTGCCTCTTCCCATTGGCCTTGGTTCCAAAGTACTGATGCAAGATTGGCCATACTGGTCAGTGTGAAAGGATGATCCGCTCCCAGTTTGGTCTTGCAAGTCTCCATTACTTGCACAAATAGCTTCTCTGCCTCTTCCCATCGGCCTTGGTTTCTGTATATTGATGCCAGATTGCCCATAGTCGCGAGTGTCAATTGATCTTCATTTCCCTCTTCCCCTATACATATGGTTACTGCTCTAATCTGATACTCTTCCGCTTTATCCCATTGCCCTTGGTACATAAAATACCCTCCCATATTATGCAATAGCCTTACCATCGCAGTTGGTTCATCATGATCAGTGAAGCCGTTGTAATCCAATGTGGGATATGTATGTGGAAGAAGTTGTAAACATCTTTGGTGAGTCTCGTACTCGCCATAGGGGTAAAGGGCACATATCGTTTTCAGAGCTTCGCGTCTAAACTCAGCTATTATACTTTTAGTAGCAAGCCATTTACGTGTTACTAGTTGTACTAGCCGGTGCATGTTAATATTTCCGTCCTTATCCTCTGAGATGAAAGAAAAGGCTTTAAGGGTGCCAAGAGCCTTTATACTTGCTGCCCTTTCAATGGCATATGCGTCGCTCAGTGGCATGCGGCTGCAATAATCATCCACAAATTCCTTTGGAATAGCTTGCCAATGAAAAAGGCTGAGGAAAGAAAGAAAGTTGCCTGCTAAGACATTTCGTCGCTTTATTAGGTCGAAAGAGATCATCCATGTTACTGCGACTGCATGCGGGGTCTCTGAGTCTCGTCCCACTGTCTCAAACGGCTCGCTTAGACGGTCAATCAAGGCTGAGTCGCTCTCATCCAGGAGCTGCATATATTCGTCGATAGATATGCTATTCTCCTGAATAAATGATGCTGCCTGTGCGAGAGCGAGGGGTAAATATTCGAGCTTAGATGAGAGGAGGTGTGTGTTGTGTTCAGAGTGTTGGCTCTCGTCCAAGATGGCACATAGTAGCAAATGTGCTTCATTCTTGTCCATGTTTCCGACCTCAATCACGGACTTTCCTTTAGTTAGCTTTAGCCCTGCCTGTTTATTTCTAGTTGTGATAAGAATCGATCCGTGCCTGCACTCTGGGATATAGCGCCCAAGATCATATTCTCTATCAGGAGCTTCAGTTGCCGTTGTCGTTGGCTTGTCTTGTTGAGACCTGAAGAACAGCTCGGAATCATCAGCATTATCGATCACCATCAGCCACTGGGCCTTGAAGCCTTTCTCAAGCCATGTCTTAACAAGCCGTAATATATCAGCCTTTGGATCATCGTGTCCTGGGATGTTGTATTCTTTCGCTATGGAAGCATATGCCTTATGGAATTGTTCTGCGCTGCCGCCATGCACCCAGAATACTGCTATATCTGGAGAGATCTCATGGAGCCAGTACACGTATGCTAATGCAATTTGCGTTTTGCTAAAGTAATGTTAGTTTTGCGTCTTCAAAAAGGCCTTGGATAACATACCCGATACCACCAAGACCATAGAGTGCGACTCTTGTAGGTGGTTTAGTAGACCCTTGCGGCTGGCCAAACCCAAGTCGTTGTTTGAGTGTAGTTAGGATATCAGATCTGCCAACAAACTCAAGGTTCTCATTATATGGGACCAAGACTTGGTATTCTTAGTAAATATATCATCTCTCCTCTTTATTTCACATACATTGATCACCTTCCGATACATCGCCGGTTACCTGACTCTCAGATCTCCTTAGCTAATTAGCTATCTGTATTTAAATGCTTTCGTCTTGAACTTGGACTTACGTCTGTGGCGCCTCAATAGGCATATGGAAGAATAATTGTCTGGCATACGCGGCTGCTGCGGCTGCCGCGAATCCATGCCAGATATCGTTCTTATGAGAATCGCAGTAGTCAGAAATGCCACGGATAACCATGCAAGGGAAATCCGCAAGCGCTCCAGCAGCCTCCATCTCAAAACATAAGAGTCCGTACTTCTGTGCTAGACGATCCCTCTTCTTAGCATCCTTCAACACTAATTCGCCAGAGGCTATAGTGCCTCGATGCACTATAATAAACGAATCCTTATCTCCATCTATGGCTCGTTCAATACGCTCCTCTGGACTGCATCCTCCTTTATCGCAAGATGTCCCAGGTTGCTGGTGTCGATAATAAGCTTGATATAGATAATCGGTCGAGTAACCTGGAAATTTGAATTGTCGCAGACCCTGGCGTTCCGTCTGAATTCTCTGTATGTTCTTCCAGACGGGATCATAATCCATTCTTCTTCGTTGCACTGCCAAGGCCTGTGCAGCATTAAGAAGTGCTGGTGGTGGCGGCATAAGATAACCAGTGCGCTCAAAATGGCCTTGCTGTGCCTTGCCATGGTCATATTGTATTGCCCCAGAGTGTTCGCCAGTCGGCTTACTAACCACCACATGCCCCAGTCGGATCATGCCACTATCAGTCTCGACGGGCACTCCGCCCCCGATTCCGACTAGCAAGCCGTACCTGAGATTGGGAAATGTCATCCTCATCTGGGTGACGACAGTAGCTGCAGAGCAATTACCGGTCTGGTGGAGGCCAGCAACCACGACATTGTGACCATGAATGCTCCCAAGGCTATAAACGTTGTTATCGGATCGAGATTGACCAAGAGGCTCGTGCTCTTCATCAAGCATCTCCATTGCCGCAAGCTGTTCGATTTCCAATGGACAGATCCATCCCACTCGATAGCTCTCGACGGTGAGTTTCTTCGTCAGCGGCATTGTTGATGTCGAGGGAAAGGCGATTGGCGATAAAATGAAGATATTTTGACTAGAAATCGATGAAACTTGGGAGAGACAAGAAAAGGGAAAATAAAAAGAGGAAAGGATGACAAGGAGGGGGAAGACAAAACGACGAGGGGGAAAGAAAAGGCGGTTGGCTGCCTCGTGCGGCTGAAATTACAAAACGAACCAATAGCGGGTAGCGGGCAGCTACAGTAAGGTCTTGCCATAAATAATAAAAACTTGATTAAGCGTATGGAAGAAATGATGGCAACTAATGCAGAGCATGATGTTTAGGCTTATAGAGTACCATTTCCACTAGGTTAAGAGTGGAACGAAGCTCTCATCGATCGCGGCCCGACCCTAGTCCAGCAGATAGCCTGACCGACCTATCTCGTTGATCCCGGCTACACAGCTGTTATGACTGCCTTGGCTTGCAGTCACAGCTATATTGTGACTGCATTCTCTAGCAGTCGCAGTAGCCGGTATCGTCAATAGCCTCAACCGGCTGTTGACTGTTCTATTGATCCCGGCTATACAGCTGTGGTGACCGCCTTTGCCCGCGGTCACAGCTGTATTGCGACTGTTTTCCCTAGCAGTCATAGTAGCCGGTATCGTCAATAGCCTCAACAGGCTATTGCAAAGAATTAATCAAACAAAATATAATCAAGTCAATGGGCAGATATACAATGGTTGTCCTGGCCCGGCTTTCAATTAGTACAATGATTAGCATAATTAAGCCGGTACGCGGATAGGCAAATCGTTGCTTTACAATAGAGATTTGGCACAGAATTCATTGAACAAAAGGAATCGAGGATGTTCATTGAGTTTTTAGCTCTATTTTACAAGTGACAATGCGGTAGACGAATCTCCCTTGAACCCATCCTGTCGCTCCGTCAGACGCAACCCCTCGACTTTTCCCTCCTACCGAGGAAAAACTACAGCACTTCGGTATAACCAGCAGGATCCCCAACAGCCCCCGTCACACCCTGCCCAAGACGCTTTTGATTAGTATTTAACCGAGGAAGCTCTTGACGAAGTTGGCGGTGACGTCGCGGAGCTTGGTCTCAGTCTCCTTGCTGAGAGCACCCTCCTTGTCAATGATGGCGATCAGGTCAGCCTCGTTAGTCTTGAGGTGAGCAAGGAAGTCAGCCTCCCACTGGAGAATCTTGTCGACGGGGATAGCGTCGAGGTAACCGTTGACACCGGCGAAGATGAGGGGAACCATCTCGTTGACAGCCATGGGGGAGTACTGCTTCTGCTTGAGGAGCTCAGTGAGACGCTCACCACGGTTGAGCGTCTGCTTGGTAGCCGCATCAAGATCGGAACCGAACTGGGCGAAGGCAGCCACCTCACGGTACTGAGCCAAGAACAGCTTCAGGGAACCGGCCACCTGCTTCATGGCCTTGACCTGGGCAGCGGAACCGACACGCGAGACGGAAAGACCGACGTTGATGGCGGGTCGGATACCCTTGTAGAAGAGCTCAGCCTCCAAGAAGATCTGACCGTCAGTGATGGAAATGACGTTGGTGGGAATGTAGGCCGACACATCACCACCCTGGGTCTCGATGACGGGAAGGGCAGTCATGGAACCACCGCCGAGCTTGTTGTTCATCTTGGCCGCACGCTCGAGCAGACGAGAGTGGAGGTAGAAAACGTCACCGGGGTAAGCCTCACGACCAGGGGGACGACGGAGCAGAAGAGACATCTGTCGGTAAGCAACAGCCTGCTTGGACAGATCGTCGTAGATCACCAAGGCATGTTTTCCGGTCTCTCGAAAATATTCACTGACCGCAGCGCCTTTTAAGATTAACAGTTAGTTATGATAATGGATGAAGTAGTTTGGACATATGAAAGATAAAAAAAGACATGTAGCGTTTAGGTGATTCGAAATCACGTGAAAGAGGTTCAGCAGCTTTGATGAACAAATAAAGAGAAATGATGGGATAGACAGAGTATGTGGTGTTGACACGATTTGAAAACGAGAGCGAGTCCATGACGGTGTGGCACAGCAAAGTAGCCATAAGATGGATGGGAGACAGATGAATTAAGTCGTCGAGGACGGTGAGGCGGATCCGGACTGAGCGCTTGCATCAGCGGCCTTGCTGAGATGCCTGTCGGATGAATTGTGCCTGTCCAAGCCGCTTTTAAGACTAAAAGCCTTGTCACAGACAGAACAGTAATATCTCTTGTTTGCCCTGTTGCGTGTGGCCATCATCTTTGTTCTCACGGCTCTAGGTACGACCTTTGCTTCGCGAGCATCAAGTCTCACTTGTTGTTGATGTTCTCTGAGAGCAAGGTCGGAGTCGAGGGCTTCTTGGCTTGCATCAGCAACGTTCTTGAGATGCTTCTTGGACTTGTCATGCTTGTCGAGGTGCCCTTTGATATTAAAGGCCTTGTCGCAGATAGAACAATAGTATCTCTTGTCCTCTTTGCTTTTGGCAGCGAAATTCCTTGACAGCATGGCGGTAGCAGACACAGGCTTTGCCTCACCACCAGCAGCGAGTCTCATCTGCTCATGATGCGCTTTGGTCTTCATGTGGATGTTGAGGGCGACATTGGAAGCCGTGTTTAGGTCACACGTCTCACAGCGCCATTTTTTGGATGCCTTGGCACGCTGACGAGTACCGGCAGCTTGTTCCATGACTTTGGCCTTGTTCTTCTCTGTCCATGCGTTCTTCGATGCTCGCAGTCTGGCTAGATAGCCTTCGAGATCATTCGCACGCTGCTTCTCCGTATGGCGTCTGCTTGACAAGTTTCTCCGCTCCTTCGTGTTCCTCTCATGCTCGACATTAAACAGCTCGAGCTCCTCATCAGTCAAGTGAATGAGTTCCGTGCCATGAGGCCGTTCCTTCAGAGGCGAATGAGAACAAAGGGGGAGCCACGAAACGCTGTCTCTGTCCCACGGCGAGGAGATAGTCCACATATCATCCAAGATTGACTTTGGACTAGCGTG
This sequence comes from Calonectria honghensis, assembly GCA_013403855.1. Classification (NCBI taxonomy): domain Eukaryota; kingdom Fungi; phylum Ascomycota; class Sordariomycetes; order Hypocreales; family Nectriaceae; genus Calonectria; species Calonectria honghensis. The sequence continues at coordinate 255,331 of VTGB01000051.1, forward strand.
TAGGATATGGGTAAAGACCGCCTCAACAGCGACAGTCCGAATGCGCGCCCTTGGTACAAGTGTGCTGGAAGGAAGAGGAGTCCAGCATAGTAATCCTCGGTTCGTGATGGTATACCCATCATCAAGTGCTTTTTGGACATGAAAGGGAAGGAGATTTCCAAGATCATAGGATCTGAGTCTTGTTCGAACACCAAATACAGCATCGGTACCGGACCCCACGTAAACCATTGCTGGACAGTCTTGCTTTTCAAGGAGCGCTGCATATACTCCCCAAACTTTCTCATCAGGGCCCGGAGAAGGCAGAGATCGAAAGAAGTCCAGTGAGGGGGGTGATGGGGACGTCAAGACATCGAGTAAAGAGGGGGGGAATGTGAGGGGCATTTTTGCGCGGATGTCATCGAAACTCTCTTCATCTGCAAGGACTACCTTGAAGATTGTATTGATGAACCAGTGCGGTGCATTGTTGGTTACTGCGCACCATGTGTAGCCGTCGACTAGTTCGCCGATAGTCGTGGTGGATGCGTCCATTTTTCAATTCTTGGCATGTCGTGAAAGAGGGAAAGATGAGGTCCATGGCAGGCAACGACAAAGAGTTTACTGAACTCTTTTTGTTCGGGGGGGATGAGAGGGAAGGAGCGACATGTCGAGGAAGGGGTGATAGGCTACATAGGGAAGGAACAAAGCAAACAATTCTCCTTACCAGTGAAAGGGGCGAGGTACTGCAGAGGAGCAGCCTCAGAGGCAGTGGCAGCCACGACGATGGAGTACTTCATGGCGTCGTTCTCCTCAAGAGTCTTGACGAGCTGGGCAACGGTAGATCGCTTCTGGCCAACGGCGACGTAGACACAGTAAAGCTTCTTGGACTCGTCGTTGGAGCTGTTCCATCGCTTCTGGTTGAGGATGGTGTCAAGAGCGACGGCAGTCTTTCCAGTCTGACGGTCACCAATGATCAGCTCACGCTGGCCACGGCCGATGGGAACCATGGCGTCGATGGACTTGAGACCAGTCTGGACAGGCTCGTTGACGGACTGGCGGGGCAGAATACCGGGAGCCTTGAGCTGGGCACGGCGTCGCTCGGTGGTCTTGATGGGACCCTTGCCATCAATGGGGTTACCGAGGGCGTCGATGACACGTCCAAGCATCTCCATGCCGACAGGGACATCCACCTATAGATATGCAGGTTAGCTATGAATCCTCGGGTAAAAAGCTCAAGAGAGCTGGATATGGGAAGCTTACAATCTGACCGGTACGCTTGACGGTCTCACCCTCCTTGACAAGACGATCGGAACCGAAGAGCACAACACCGACCTGGCCGGCCTCGAGGTTCATGCACATGCCCTTGACGCCAGAAGCGAACCTGTTGTTGCTTGGTTAGCTACTTGGGGATCTGTGACGATGAAGAATTTTCGCGCAACACGTACTCGACAAGCTCCTCAGCCTGGACGTTGGCCATACCGTGAACACGGGCGATACCATCACTAGAGAACCATTGTCAGCCTAATTGAACCCCAATTGCAATTGCACAAGGCATCCTCGATGGTTGAGCTGATGAAAAGCCCAAGCCTAGTTTCCGGATGTTCCTTTGCCAAGCTCCACATACCCAACAGAGAGGACACGGCCAGTCTCGGCGAGACCGGACTCCTCCTGGACACCTCGAATTCGCTGCTCAAGGATGGAAGAAACCTCGGTGGGAGTGGCCTTGGCGTCGGAGGCGTAGGATCGAGCAGCGCTGAAAGCTGCGGGTGCGGCATTTCGGACCTGAGGTGAAAAACGAGTTAGCCGAAGCCCGAAAACCGCATGAGCACCTGGCAGCGACGGCGACAGTAAACAGCTAGAAAAAAGCGAATTGAATGTCCTGGGCGGTGATGCGAGGATCCAATTGAGCTCGCTCGATGGTTTTCCGATAGATGCACGCTGTGTTGGTGTGGTGGTGGATGGCAGAGCTAGCCGTGAGGCCGATTCGGGACTCGGGAGCAAAAAAGACTTACCGCAGCGACCCTGCCAGCGGCAGAGACGGCGCCCACGGCGCGGGTGGACTGTCGGAGGGCGTTGCGGAACATATTAAGAGAGGTACGGGAGGTTTGGAGATGAAAGGAGAGCAATTGCAGCCAGGTGCAATTGGAGGGAGGGGAGATTGGGGAGAGTGGTGCTGCCTTTGCAGGAGAGCAAATGGAGATTTTTGAGAGAGGACAGTGATGGAGCAGAGCCTGTCTGAGGGAGAAAGTGGGGCTCAGATGGCCCGACCACCCAATCATGGCCCACTGCGCGGTTTTGCCTGGAAATCCCGAGGCAGCCTTAACAATTTCTTAGCTTGTCTGTTTAGCCGCTCCAGTTCGGAGCTTCACTTGGTCCTCCGAGGACACATCCGACTAAGCATATGAGTGCAACAAGTACTATGAGCTTGTGCGCGGTGAGCCATTGTCAATTGGTTCGTGGCCGCTCTACAATTGCCTACGATCAATTGATACGGGAGGATGGGGGGAAGCGCCGGATAAAGCTGCTCGTTGCGTGGGCAGCGCCGAACCTCGCATCGCTAGCAGCCATCAACTCCCGTACCGCCGACCTACCGGCATTACCCGGGCTTGCACAGACAAAAGTTAGTGCCTGAGAAATGCGGTTTGCACACCCCCAAAAAAACGGGAGCTCGACCAGGGGATCTATTCTGAAGCAGAAGACCTGTGACATTTTGGACAGCTTGGCCCAACAAGAAACCTGTTCGCTGTGGGACCTCCTGGCTGGCATGGTGACCGGCTCCGGCCCATCTGGCCGCCTCTGTCAGCCAGCCAACACACCGCGACCAAACCCAGAGGGCACGGCATAGTGGGATGTTGCTGCGGCGGGCCCTAAACCTCGCAACTGTCCTCGTCTCATGTCCGGTCACCGGCCGATCCCCGTCTTCCTCCAGGTTATTACTGTAGCGGTCAATCTGGGGTCTTCTCCACTGAAAAACATTTCGCCTGGTTCTCTGCGAGAGCTGCCATTGAACACGAATGGTGTGGGTACGCATTCAGAAATGCCAATCTCTGTTGACCAGTCCTGGTCAGCATGTAATACAACAAGTGATGAATGAATGCAAGTCCGAGACTTTGTTGCATGGCCCTTGCCAAAAAGAACAAAGGTCTTAGCATTTTCAGCTAAAATAAATATAAGACAATCCCTTAGGTTTCTTTAGAATTAGGATTATTTTTTTGCTTTGGAAATCGTTGTGGCCGTTGTAGGGGAGGGAGTGCCTGTGTTGCAATCGTTCGAGATTGTACAACTCAATTGGGTTTCCATTTCGTCCGCCAACAGAACTTGCATGCAATAGACTCAGATAATTCGTCAACATCAATACTTCCCTTTTGTGTTCGCGGATATCAGCACTGGAATATGGTTGAATGGGTGCGCACAACTCTCTTCAAACGGTGGGCAAGAATCAGTATGGGACAGCAAAACTCAATGGCACATGGGTCAACCGTCATCTTTCGGGGTGCAGGGGAACATGCTCAAGTGAGGTGCCGCCCTTTCAGGCAAGATGGCATATATGTCACATTCAACAGTGAATACTGGAAAGCCGGCATAGGCGCCGGTCGGTCTCTGAGGCCGATGCTCGACTCAATTCCACGTCGAGCTGATGCAAAGGCAACAAGAAATACATGCCCAGTAATTTTTCCCCTAATATTCGCCGTGACCATCCGTGAAAAAGACATAAACCGTTTATCGGAGGATACCATCGAAGCGAGACTTGAACCACCTCATGGTCTCCTCACGCTTGATGCGGTGGCTGGAGCCGATGGTGCTCTTGATGCGGCGGCGGCGGGTGACACGCTCACCAGGTCGGGTCATGCAGCAGTAGAAGTCCATGCCGTAGATACCGATCGAGGGGTCGTACTTGATACCAAGATCGATGTGCTCGCTGATACCGAAGCCGAAGTTGCCAGTCTCGGAGAAGTTGCGCTTGCGAAGCTCGTACTCCTTGACCTTGAGGCCACGCTCGAGAATCTCCTCGGCCTTTCATCGCAAGTCAGCGCCTTCGTCGCTATCCACACAAATTGAATTTTGCAAATTTACCTTGGGGCCTCGGACGGTGACGTGGACAGAGATCTTCTCGTTACGTCGGATACCGAAGGTACGGACGGTGTAGCGGGCCTTGCCTGTTTGTGGGAGTCAGATTTCTGTCGCTTCGAAAATGCTCGGTGATGAATTTTGCGACATACTGTAGACGGGGGTTTGACCAGAAAGCTGCTCGAGCACTTTGGCGGCACGAGTGAGACGATCACCGGATTCACCGACGGAAATGTTCAGAACGAGCTTCTGAATCTTGAGCTCCCGCATGGGGTTGCTTGCCTTCTCGGACGCCATGGCTGCTGCTGTTAGTCGACAGGGTGGTTGAAGTGTCGAAATTCGCAAGTTGGCAGAAAGTGGATTGTGAATTTTTGTGAGGCTCGAAAAGTTGAGGGTTTGTCTGCCCTCGACGGGGAGGCGCAAAAAGTGGGGTTGATGTATACCAAAAGAAGATTAGCTCAAAAGAGTACCTTCGTCATGTACCTTTCAGCCTTTCGCATCAGGCTCCGCAGATTTTTGGACCTCATCCTCACCTTCAGAGCTCCAGGCATTGAAGGTCGTCGCGGTCGCGCAGCAGCCCCGTGGACAAGCACCAATTTTTGAACATCCGAGGCACTGCGTCAGCAAGTCCTCACCAAATCAGCCAAGATGTCGAACAAGCAAGGAAAGATGGTACGTCTCCCCAATCCGCCATTTCCCCCACGCGTCGAACTCGTTGATATGCTAACCAGCTTTCGTTCTCTGCAGGCCGGTTACGTACGTTGTCCCCGATGCACGCCATAATGCGCAGACCCCCTGCGAGATGCCGACCGAATGCTAACGTGAAGGATGCAGATCAACTGGCGGATGCGTGTGACGCTCAACGATGGCAGGGCAATGACCGGTCAGATGCTCGCCTTCGACAAGCACATGAACCTGGTCCTGGCCGACACTGAGGAGTTCCGACGTGTCAAGCGCCGACAGAACAAGCCCTCGGCCCCAGGATCCTCCGATGCGGCTTCTCAGACTGTTGAGACAGAAGAGAAGCGAACTCTCGGTCTGACGATTGTCCGTGGTGCTCACATCATCTCGCTGTCCGTTGAGTCACCTCCCCCCGCCGACCCCAGTGCTCGACTTGGAAAGAGTGCACCTGGTGGTATTCCCTCCGCCCTCGCCTCTGGCCCTGGTGTTGCCCGGCCTGCTGGCCGAGGCGCTGCCCCTCCCTCTCTGGCCGTACGTTACAACCCCTCCGCTCGTTGACCAGCTGCTAACTGTATCACAGGGCCCTGCTGCAGGTGTTGGCGGCGCCCCTCCTCCAGGTTTCCCTGGCTTCCCTGGAGCTCCCGGTTTTGCCGGCGGCCGAGGTGGTGGTAGGTTCTCCCATCCCCGTAGCGCAATGAGATTTTCTAACGGACATCAAGCTCCCCCTCCTGGCTTCCCCGGAAACTTCCCCCCTCCTGGATTCCCTGGCGGTGCCGGCTTTCCTCCTCCTGGATTCAACCCCCCCGGTGGTGGTGCTCCCCCCGGATTCAACCCTCCTCCTCGACGATAGATTATGTAGGCGCTGGATCGGATGGGAATTAATGTTCTGGAAGAAGTTACGATACCTTTGCCACAGGCGGGAGACGTTGCATTCCTGTAGATCGGAAACCCGGGTGCAGCGTGCAGCGTCGAATATTATATTATGAGTTTTGGGTCACACAAAATGTACGTGAATTTCTCCACGTTGTTTTACCATCTGGGCATGTTATTAACGCTTGACCAAGACATGGGTGTTTGGCGCTTGTAAGCCGTGGTGTTGATGAATGGGCCCTGCTTCCACGAATGCGGTGACACCGATCCAAGTACAAATGGCTTGAACCACTCGTGAACCAGGCACGAATCCATAGCATTACATATATCCTCCCTGCCCAGGTGGTGACCTCGTGTGCATGTATGTCCATATTATGTTGAAGTCTCCAAAGTCTAGCTCTTTGACCTAGACCGGTATTGGAATCCGGCTTGAGTCAATACCGTAAGCTTTGCACAAGAAAACCAAGGGTCAAAACTACAGTACAATGCAACCCTTGAATGGTTGTCAGTCCGACACTTTGTTGCAGGGGGCTCATCCCAAAAGATTCAACAGCTGAGGTCTTTCCTCCCTAAAATAGATAAAATAATGCCTAAATAAATACTATTCCGAGTAATAATCTCTTTGGCCTTTTTTAGGATTATTTCTACTTTCAAAATTATTATATTGTTTTGACCAAGCAGTGACCGGAGTGGGGAAGCACCTTCATGATAATCATTCAAGGGCTAGATTATACACTCATGTCTTCAGAGTCATGGTATCTCAAATAGCCAGTGCAGCCAGAATGGCGTATCTCGGCTTCCAGCTCGATACTAGCTAGCGTTTACTAAGTAGTGTAGATGCCAATTGCCCTCTGGAGCGCAACTCCTCGAGTTCCTTCAAGCATGTACACATTTAAAGAGCCATTTTTGCTCAGCCAAGTTTTTTAGCAATGCCTGAATCTAGATATGGTGTAATGGAGCTCTGAATCAACCACCGTTGGCAACTGTCAGAAGCCATGCTGCGAAGAGTGGTCTCAGTCGTAAGAGTCGAGAGGAGGTTCCAGGTGTGTCAAAAGACTCGGAACTCACGATACGCCAAAGAGATTCTCCCAATCGACGGTCCAGACTCGGAAATGATGCGGGCAAAGCCAACGTATTGACCAAGGTAAGGGGCAAGCAAAGGCTGTGCCCAGAGCAGCGCAGAATTCCAAAGACCCTGTACCGTTGGACAACGATTTGACACTTAATACAATACACCATAGTTCTCTTGTCCCAGATACGTGGTTCCAGACTACAAAGATACTCAGCCAAGAAAATGGTGATATATACACCACGTTTCTCGTGTCTGACTGAACATTTTACCAAACTGGTCACATTTTGTATGTGTTTGCCTAAGCGTATGTCCCAGTCTCTGAATTTGCAGTCATCTCCCGCTTTAGCCTTCCCGTCTCCATTGCCGCCATCCAAAAGTGTTGGTGGGAATACCCGCAGAGGGATCGCTCCTCACGCACGCAACTCCCGGTATCGCCGCTGTATCAATACACTCCCTCTTGCCCAATTCTACCACTATACTTGATGAAGGGTAAATACGAAAAGGGCCGGCTCTCCAGGGGATACAGACAGGTTGGATCGAGGCGATTGCAGTGCAGTCTTGGTCGGCGCCATCGCCGGTCTCGCGAACCATTCGGTTTGTTTCCTTACCATGCGACCGGCAATCGCGACACTTCTAATTGTCGTTATAGTACGATATGAAAGGCAACTTTGACGTTGCTCTTCTTCACTTAAAGGATCTCGATCGGATGGTCAAAACGTGGCCGCACGGATACGACATCAGACGCAATATCAATGCCACAATAGCGGACGACTGACCAGATGATCATCATGCGTTTCAAAACACGCACTCTAAATCATAGTAGGTCCGATATCCAAGCCGCAAACGGGCTAGGCCCGAAACCGCAGCTGCCGATAATCATGCCTCTCAACTTCATCACGCTGCCGCTCGGCGTCTTTGCCATTGCATAAAGCCGAGTCTTTTTTTTTTCCGCCTAAAACTGTTTGAAAAGAGCAGTGATGATGCCCAAGCGAGACTCAACTCCTCGTTCATGTGCCAAGCGCAGTTTGCGTTGAGGCACATGAATGTTTCGGCGGACGATTTTGGCATTCTCGTCAAAGCAGTCGATCATTTCCTGGGCAGCGCGCTGGTGGGCGATAGTACTCGAACTTGGCACCTACCCTCATAACTGTTACGCACGTCGTTTATTACGACATCGTTCGGGACGTGCCGCTCTAGGGCATCAGACCTCTGGCTTTTTCAAGGACGTTTCAGAGGCAACTTGATGCTTGGCTTTTCAATGCTCAGCAGTCATTCTGGATGCCAAAACGGACTGCTCTGGTGCGCGCTGGTTAGCTCGGCAGCAACTTATGAGACTAGCGAAGAAGCTTGGGACGTTTTCTCCAAGGATTTGTCCGTCGTTCATGTGAAGAGTAGTTCTTTTAGCCGAACAGAACTGGAGACAATAACAAAGAGTCGCATTTGGCGCAACTGATTTACTGAGAGATTTTTGAATCAGCATAAGGCAAAATCAATTTCATCAATAGCAAAGGGGGAACGTAAACATGGTTGTCTCTTGGCATTTGCACAAGTTGATGGGGCTGAGATCGGCGCCTACCCTACATACCATTACGAACAACCTTGCAACTGGGACTTTTCCCCTGGAATAGCTAGAAATCAGATATGCAAGTCGTCTTCTTAGTATTATCTAAACAGTAGACTGTATACGAATACTCGGACAGCAGGGACGCGAAAACCCAACAGCAGAATCAAGACACTTAATACAAAGAACAACTCCAGACACTCCTTGGTATCCTCCCCCATCAACGTGCTTGGCATAGCTTTATACTTTACTTTGGTTTTTAAACTCCGACAGCGTGGCTAAAGACCTTGGCCGCCAGCTGGCTGAGCAACCTCGCCCTGTCATCCTGCGGAAGTTCCTATTCCCCCCATCGAAAGTCAGCCGCTTATCGAGAGATAGCCGGCAGAAACATTTTTTTTTTGGTTCTAGAGATGACTTACCTGGAAGACGGCGAACACACTCTTCCCCTTGGCATCGCGGACGGCGCCGAGCCGGTTCCCCGCCACAGCACCTGCCACCATGCCGGGGACGTTGGCGACGATGAAGCCGAGGGCGCCCCCGCTTAGGCCGCCGAGCATGCTCCAGAACTTGCCCGTCGGGCGGTTGCCGCTGCCCTCGGCCATGTCCTCGTCCCGCATCATCTCCTCAAAGACATCGCCGAACTGGGCGTTGCCGGTCTGCTCGCGGTCGGGCGGCGGCTGGTTCCCGTTGCCCGTGTTCTTGGTGAAGAAGTTCCACGCCCACGAGTAGGCATTCTGCTGGCCCTGGTCCGGTCCCTGGCCCTGGCCCGGCGGGGCCCCGTTCCCGTTGTCGCTTTCGAAGGGGTCGGCTGGCGTTCTCCTGCCGCCGGGCGGTCTGCGCTGTGCGTCGTACTGGCGGCGGCGGCCGGTGTCGGATAGGGTGTAGTAGGCGTCGTTGACGAGCTGGAACTTGCGTGTTCGTTGGGCTCGCTCCGGTGAGTCGACGCTCACGCGGTCGGGGTGTGTCTTGAGTGCGGCACTGGAGGCCTGTCAGCTATAATCCCATTGCTTACCAACCTAGCAAAGTGTTCCTACCGCTTGTACGCATCTCTGATTTTCGAGGTCGTCGCCGAGTCCGGTATCTCAAGGATAGCATCTGGAAGGCTGAAGATCAGTGACAGCTCATGGCCGCAGGTGGTGGGGCAGTTGTCATGCTAAACCGTACAATAATCAGGCGGGGGTCCAGTAGCCATCTTGTCTGCGCAGATCAAAGGGAACAAGGACAAGGGTATCGGATAATAGGTTGGTTCTTGGGATACTTGGAAGAAGTAGAAATTTTGAGGCCCCCGATCCAAAGTCGGGTTGTCCTGAGCTATGTAAGTGCAATAGGAGCTGAATCAAGGTCGCGTGGGGCCTTCAAATGTCAACGTCATTGTGGCGGTGCCAGGTGGCTAGGCATCGTCAAGTGCTGTCACACCAAGCATTTGAACAATGTGGTAGAAATGCAACATGGCCTGTAAACCCGCTTTTCTCGCCTCATCAACAGAGAATTTCATGTGACAATACCAATAGGTTTGCTTGTGATTTCTGTATACATTATGAAAACTGTATTGTAAGTGATTGGGTATATATGCTCCGCACAACATACTTGAGCCTGGTATCTCAGTAATGCGGCGTCTCTGTGTATGATGCCATCCGATATGAGCATCCATCTCTAACACTCCCCATGCTGACCAAATATCCTTCTTAAAATCCCAATCTATGCTATTCAAAGCCCTGTTCTAGGTACTTTTGTGCCCTCAGTAGAGCATCTGCGGTGGTGGCGTCCGCGTCCTCCCACCTCCCAGCTTTTTGATAGTGTGCAGCAAGCACCCACAAATCTCGAATGACGCGCAAGTTGCTGTTGGTCCCGTGGGCTTCCTCTCGTTTCATGACTGCCCATCGGAGATTTTTTTCTGCCGTGTCCCACTCCTCTCGGCCTTGGTGAACCCGTGCCAACATCTTGCGGGCATAGGCATGGAAGCGAGCGCTGGACTTGGATTCCGTGTCGGAACTCGTCTTGTTCAGCAAATCGATGGCTAGTTTCTCCGCCTTTACGCGGTCGCCAACGTCCATTTGTGTAAATTCCAGGCGTAGGGCTTCCACGCGGAGCTGGTCTGAGGCATCGCCGTCCACGGCGAATTGCGGGGACCCCGCCATGGATTCGAGTGCGTTGTTCATAGCGTCTCTCCGCTTGGCTAGGTCGCTCCCCTTCCGCAGCCGCGTTCGCCCGTCCCAGATTAATTGCTCGTAAAGCCAGAGGCGTTGCGGCCCTGTAGCTTCGATATGGTCGGACAGGAGGTCGACATTTTGCAGCCAGGCCTGGCGCAAAAGGTGGCACACATATTTCCTGCCCTGGTCGGTTTTATAGTCGCACTGCTTTAGCTGAAGGAGAATTCGGAGAAGCGGATGCTGCGCTGGAAGCTGTTGCCGTGCCAGTGCGTAGGCATGTTCCAGGAAGATTCCGAGGAGTTGAAGGTGCCCTCGATCCACCATGTCGTAGATGGTGTCTAAGAAATGCCACACCAGATCTGGGTGATCATCGGTCAAGACATATTCGAGCACATAAAAGCCCCTCCGCGCAGCCATTCCCGCCAGGTTCCCCTTCCCGTGGGACCACAAATCAAAGACAAGCTCAAACGTGCGGTACATGGTTCGGCTGTCTTGTATCGGTGGTTGATTAGGGTTTGCCAAGTACTTGGACATGGGGTCCGAAATGGCAAGCCGACAGTCCAGTTTCGCCTGGCTCCAAGTAAATACATTTCCAAGAATCACTTCGAGATTTGCATAAGGCCCAGTGTTTGATGGCGCAACGAGCGCCATGGGCGTCTTTGTCAGAAGTGGGTTGTGATCTTCTATCACGGCATGCGCGTCGGTCGGACTAACGCACGGCGTATCTGCAGAGTGTGCAGGAGTGGAAGCGGGAGTGGAAGCAGATGGTTCAGACGGGCTCTTGCGATACGTCCGTTTTCTAATATTCCACTTCTTTAACCGCTTCTTAAACATTTGCTCACTTTAAAAATGGCAATGATTAGCCCACCAGCCCAGCTGTTACACATGAAGAAAAAAACTTACGTCGCCACGAAGCCATGCCTGGCTTGAAGAATGGCCATGGTCTCGTTAAGCTTGCGGTTCTCATTGATGTAGAGCGTCTTGATGCGGTCCCTCATCGAGTCCCACTCGTCCTCGGTGTGCTCCTTGGAATAGGACCTGTCGTCCAGAAGCGGAGGGCATCCCGGGAGCCGGGGCGCCAGAGTTGGCAAGGCTGCCATGGTTCCCACGCGACGCAAGACGAGGATTGGCCAGAGCCCGGGGTGCGGCCGGCGACGGAGTCCGAGGCTGTGTGTACGGTGGTGCTTAGGCGGCTCCCTTTGTCGAGCGGAGGCGCGCGCAGAGAAGACGTCCGGCGTCAGCAGCCACGGCTTTGATACCCGCCACAACGAGGCTCTAGGCGTGTGCGCAAGGTTGGTGTCGGCATCGGAAACGGCATCTGCATGCCAAACCGCTGCGTGTGCATGGCGAACGGAATCCGATGTGTAGAAGCGCCTCCTCTCGAGTCTTGGTGGTCTGCCAGTTGAAGAATGGATTCGCCGGCTCGCTGGGGCGGTCAGGAAATGATTGGCCAGGAAGGATTCTCGCATGAGATCACGCGTTCTAGGCCAATTGCGGTCAAGTCGCGAGCACTGTTCGCACGTCACTAGTTCTAGATCTCTCCAGGCCAACGCCTCAGTTCCATGGGCCACGACAAATCGTACGCTTTTTTTTAATGATATGCAGATCGTTCATTATCTCGACTAAAAATTAAGGCTTGGCGGGCCCCAAGTTCGCGTCATCTATCTAGGTCCCTGGGCGTCATCGAATTGCAGCTCGATACCCCTCCAGCATTTTAAGGCTGCTGCTCCACTACATTTTAATTATGCATCATGTTCAAAGCGCGCGTGTCCCCACTGTCACCCGCCCCCGCATGGGTTGCATGCAAACTGCGAACCCGTCATCACTGCATCTCGTTGTTCTTTTCAGGCATGATGATATATTCCTATCTAATTGTCTTCTAGTGATTATGGTCATGAGGCCGTCCCCGAAATCGGGGTGCCTGATATTCCCACAAACAGCACCATAGCTGTGTCCGCCAATGCCCAGACACCCAAACGCCCGTTTAGAAAAGTCAAAAGCAGTCTTTCGGTTGCTAACGTATTAAGCCCTTCAATATGAGTGGTATTGCCATAGTAAATTAGCCCCCTCTATCTTTAACGTAGGTTGTTTTGATTGTGAGCAGCCTGCTGCTCCCCCCTCCGAGCATGGGTCAACAGCTTTCAGAAACCGCCTGCTGAAACGTTTCCAGTCATCGTTTGTCGGCAAACGGTCTGGCGACCCATCTCCCTCCTCATTACTGCTACAGTCTTCCTCGTCAAGATCGTCGCACTTGTCATCTTCGGTCTTGAAAGGGCAAAACCGAAGCTCATTGCGATGGAACCGCCATCGGCGGCCTATTGAATTCGCCGACCGTCCCTCAAGTGACTGGGGGTAGTTGTGGTGAAAGTGCTGCAGCGAGTAGGACCAGCCAGGGAAAGCAAGCTTTAACGTGGTGAATTGAAATTCTTCGTGTATTATGAATAAAATCTTTTGGAGGCGAGGGAATATTGATAGTTTTGCAAGGAGCATCTTGATGTTCTTTCTTGATACCTTGCCATCCATGACGGGATGGGAGATGCCCGTGTGAAAGCCATATGATGTTCCGAGCGCAATTTGGTTCATATTATCTCTAAGGTGCGGTATTTGGGCCAGGAAGTGAAGCGCACGAAGCAGCCTTCTTGTCAAAAGATAGGGTTCGAGCAGGATAATGTCCCGTGAAGGGTCAATGTACTTTGTGACGCGGGACAGTGTGAGCGGCTTGTAGAAGCGAAGCATGAAGGCTCTCGACTCCTGGCACACAACAGCCAGGGCCGGCGGCGGTTCGTAGGAGCCGTTTGCAAAGGCGAGGCCCTGCTCGGCTGGGGTTTTTGAATTTGACTGGGGTGTGTCGAAAACCTCGAAGACGCGGGGTTCTGGTATGGCGTACTTCCAGATCATGGCCCGGAGCTCTGGTGGGAGCCGGGGGAAGCCAGCGAATTCAGCCGACGCGGGAACCTCTGTCGGGAAGAGTTTACTTGCGAAAGAGGACATGTTGATGTGTATAAGAGTTTTGTGAATAGGAAAACATAAACTCTTTTAGCCCATGGTTCACGGGGGCATCCCGCTTCTTATCAAGTGCAGCCAGCATTGTTATTACTCACCCCACGATCCCTCCCTGGCTTGAGGGTTCAGCTCCCCGCTCCTGGGTCACTCGGCACAGTGGAGAACACCTTGTGTTTCTTCGTTGTCGTATACAGTTGCATCGTGGTGAGCCCAGTTTTTTGCACAAATGAAGAAGCTCCCTTTACTACGCCAGGGTCGGCGTCCAACAGTAACTGCCGGTCGCGCCGTTTCAAATAAGGCGTGAGCCAGATAGTGAGTACACGTATATCCGCGAGGCAGTTAAACCATTGTTTAAACCGGGGCTGAGGCCGTCAAGGGTTCATTGCACCCGGCCTGTGCGGTTCCACATTCGGTTTACTGCCGTTTACTAATGATCTCAACTCCGAATAGGTGGACACCATCACAGCATTTGGGGCGGTTAGAGAGGCAACCACTAGCCCAACTTGCAACACCATGCGGAACATTTACCCGTACACGCAGACTTACCAAGCATCAGCTGTTTAGTGTTGATAATTTGCCTGTCCGATGCGGTTAACCATTTAGGCCGAACAAAGAGCGGACCCGCTGCCCGCCCGACAGGTAGCTGCCAACCTCCTCGATCAGATCGCAGATCATTGTGCAACAATCATCGCAACATTTTAAATTCCACATCTAAACCCACAAAGCGGGAGCTGTTTGGGCTTGACAACGTGTACTCTGGCCCTGCTTGGGGTTCGGAGGCCACCGGGGAGACTGCCACCAGCCCCTTTGATCAGATTACAGATAATCCTGCGATAATGCTCAAGAATTTCACCTCTACATTCAGATTTCCAAAGCAGCAGCCATTTGGGCTTGGCAACGCGCACTCCCGACGTGGCATAATTTGGTCGGCCCACTCGAGGTGAAGCGGCCGCCAGAAAACCTCCTTGGTCAGATAGTAGATCATTTTGCGGCAGCAATCGGAACATTTACCCGCGCTTGCAGGTGACCCAAGGCAGTAGCCGTTTAGGGTTGAGAAGATTCGTTCCCCGTTCCGTAAGGCCGAGATGCACCACATGGCAGACCCGTTTCAAGCTCCTACACAGCCTCCATTGGGGGAAACAAAGTATGCTACATAACACAAAGTATTAGCCCATTAGAATGGAGCTTTTCGGACACGGACCCCGATAGCAATGAGCTCACAAGGGATGCAACGTGTAGTGAATTATCATCTGCGTCCAAGTCCCTGGCCACTCAGCTGCTAGCTCTTACCCTACAGCCCAGGAACACCAAACACGGGGATTTCAGATGGTATTCCGCGACATGCCTGAGATTTCACACATTCAGAAATGCATTCACGCTGTCTTGGCATCAAAGCGAAGGTTTTAATCGAGTGCATCTCTTTGGGCGATAGCTTATGAGGTATTATTCTCCTTGTATTAGTGAACAAACATATCCATGTGTCAAAAACCACGAACCAAAAGCCACTGTTTTGCGTTAAAGATCCCCACCAGAGACCTAGGGTTTCACCTATTTAACAACGGGATCAATATTTTTCTAGGTCATAGCAAAGGTTTGGATGAATGTATCTCTTTGGGTGATAGACTATGAGGTATTACTCTCCTCGTGTTGGTAAAGAAGCGTGTCACTTGGTCAAAAGCCACTGTTTTGCGTTAAAGATTACTACTCGAGACCTTGGGTTTCATCCATTTAACAACGCAATACAATTGTTTTTGGGTCATAGCAAAAGTTTGGATGGTGCATAACTCTTAGAGTGGCAGGCGAAATAAATATTGTTATCCTCGCATACGCGCAAAAAACACTACGTATTCAAAAGCCATTGTTTTGCGTTAAAGACCCCTACTCGAGGCCCAGGGTTTCACCCATTTAACAACGTAAGCAAATTGTTTCTGGGTCATAGCAGATGTTTGGATGGTATACAGCAGTTTTTAGAGTGGTGACATGTGGAGTATATATTGTTCCCCCTTCGTATCCGTGAAAAAATATACGACCCGTGCGCGGGCGGATATGGGTCCGGAACATAGATGAGCCGAAAGAAAGCGGATCTCACCGAAGCGCGACAGTATAAAATTTGCAACCACCCTCCTAAGCTTTGCTTTCCTTTTCTCTTTTCTTCTTCGTGCGGCTGGCATAATATGAATTTTTTTCTCCGTGTTGCTCGAATCCTTTATCAATGGATAATATCGTGCGTCAATTATGCCCCAGAATAATTATAATTGCAAGCCTGCCCTCTTTAGTTTGGTTCTGTTGCTCTTATGCACATGGACCCTGGTTAAGGGCGGGACAACTCTTCATGTGAAGTTTTTTTTGTCAAAGTTTTTTTGCGCGACATCTGGAGCGCCATCAAACATATGTACGTGATTTCAGCCGAGCTGGAGAACCAGCTTGGGGCGTATCAGAACTTTGTTTCACAGTTCGACGCTCCATCTATTCTCTACTTGATGCGTTTTGTAGCGACAAGGTTGCCGCGTGGTACCTGAACTCCATCACCGGCTACTATCCCTAGTGGCATGCCTGATTACTCTGGTTTGCTTTCGGACGTGTGCATCATTACCCTCCATTGTAACGCTTGGCCTGGGTACCTGCATGTGCTCAACCACCCCAAAGCTACCTACTCGTCCTCGCCGACCTTCTGAAGCTTGCCCATTTCCCTCTTGGCGCCAGCCTCACCCAACAGCTTAAGACGGTCGATACGAACCGTCTCACCATTGCTGTCGCCCCTCTGCACGTAGATGACCAGGGATGAGGTCTTCTGGAACTTGACATATCGCAGGCTAATGTTTGCGGTTCCGTTTTCGTTCCAGTCACTTTCTGTCAGCTCAATAGCTTGGGTGGGCTCGGTTTCGTCTGCTTCGTCAAAGTCGAGGTTTTGCGTCCTGCCAACATAGAGGTGGATCATTTCTGGTCTTGTCGGCACATCTTCTTCGTCCTTTGGCGGTAGAGATGTGATCTGTGGTAGGTGGTTAGCATGGGCGTGTTACTGTCTCTGGAGCGAGGTAAGCTTGCCTGCAGAGTGTGGAGTTTGACGGTGGACTGGAGAGGAATGTAGAGCAGCAGCTGGTCATCGGCACCACTCTCAATCCAATCCTTGGGTGAAGCATTGCTTTTGCCATCGAGAGAAGAGGGCTTGGATTTGTCGAAAAGCGCCTTGACGGGACCGGAAGCCTCATCGGCATTCAGGAGCTCGCAGCCTCTCATCTCAATTTGATCTGTGATATCGCTGTAGCCTCGGGGAACCTCAGCTCCCAGCCAGTTGGCGCTGGAAGAGCTACCACCGGCGCTGCCAAGGTTCTCGAGCTCGTTGGCAAGTTTCTGAATGATGGACTGAAGCTTCTGGGGGTCCGCGCCCTGGACTTGTTCGATAACCTCTCCATTGCGGAAAATGAGGAACGTGGGGAGGGCGGAAATGCCGTATTCGGCAGAGATGTCCTTCTGGTTGTCGTTGTTGATCTTGACAAAGGTGACGACGCCGGGGCGGGACAGGGTCTCGGCGAGGGTTCCGTAGAAGGGAGCGATCTGTTTGCAGGGGCCGCACCAATCGGCATAGACTGCAGGTCGAAATCAAGTCAGCGATTATCAAGCAGAACGGGACGAGGCGCATTTCGACTCCCTCACGGGGTTCGGGTGGACGGCGGGGCAATTCGGTGGGTAGGGCACGGAAGCGAGGTGGACGCGGAGAGCTTACAGTCAGCGACAACGATGCGCGAGCTCTTGAGGAGGCCGTCCAGCTGCTCCTTAGAGGTTATTGTGACCAGGCTCTTTGACATGATGGAGAATCTTTGCGGGTGAGATGGGCGATTATGACGGTGTGGCAGAAGCAGAGCGGGATGAGCGTTGGAACCCCTCCAAAGTTTCCCTTCGGAGGCCAAGCTGCAGTAGCGCTGATAGAGCCTGGAGGGGTCATCGCTTTACCGGGGCTAGCGTCATGGTGGCCAATGGTGGTTGCCTGGCGCGTGCTGCTTACATACCCAGCATATCTGAGTTGGTGGGAGGAAATATGGAACATGATGGCGAGCATGATAAAGGAGCCCATAAATAAATTGGAGGAGCCATTCATTTGGACATATTCCAATTTAAACGACATCCAATCATATTTGTTAATAACGAGGTATTGTTGAATGATTGTTGATGCTGCGCGTCTTTGCCCATGGTTTATCCAACATTCCATGACCATCTCCGCTCTTCCTTTATAGTGGTATTTGTAAACGCATGAGAACACCAGCTGGGAAACAGCTTTTTACCCATGATATAATTATCGGAACTGAATAATGGCCATATTAACGACCTGGAGCCAATATAGAGAAGAGAAATACCACTGTGAAGACCAGGCTTCATGCTGTTGGGTAGTGGCCCCGATAGAAAAATATGCGTCCCAACTTTTTGGAGATTGGATTATATTTCCAAACTGCCTCTAAACGTAGAATATATATATACAAAGGTTCGCCCATGTCCTGGTTTCAATGCAAATGGCAGTTTAATTTTCAAGCCGTATAGCCGTTTTATCCCCCCCCAAAAAAAGGAAAAGAAGAAAAATTACACAGCCTTTTTTTTCGTCATCAGAATGACCCTCTTCTGGGACGGTTGAGGAATTTGGCACCCCGTCGTCTTGATTCCGTCGCTGCTTCACCAAAGCCGGTATTTTCAGAATTCAAACTCGCTTCTTCTTTTCTAATAGCGGCATTTATTTCTTTGCTCAAAAAGAGCTTTTTGATGGTAATCTCATCCGGTACGGGACTGGCCACCGTCGGGTTGGCTTCCCTCAACAGCCGTCGATATTCTGCCTGATCCGCCAGGAGCGTGTGCAAAATGTGTCGCCAGGCTGTCCGAATAATGTTCATAAATGGTGGTTGTCGAACTAACCAAAAGAGCGTCGCGTCAAGTACGCCTGCCATGGCAAGCCTCAGTGGCATCATTAGCGTGAGTGGACCTTGATGATAGAGAAGATTTAGGGCGTTCTGGTAGTTCCATGAAAACTCCATCCATTCGGCGGAATCCAAGTAGCGATTCAGATAGCTTGTTGTGACCAGGTTTCCAAGTTCGATGGATGTCTTTTCGACAATCTCAAGGATGCGGGTCGCCATTCTGCTTACACGGAGGTAGACCGCTGCGCAATACCCCAAGACGCACCGAGGAAGATGGATGGCATTCCACGGTCTGCTTTCATTAAACTCGCATATCTCGACTTCTTGAATTGGGCCTTTGTTAGCAAATGGTCCCACCCATGGAATAAAACTCCAAAGAACTCACTCCCAGTGTATATAAATCTCAGGCAGTGAGCGGCAGCCTCAGCGGCGCAATCTAGGTAAACTCGAACAGGCGATCCGTCCTATCTCTTCCATCAGCCCAAATAAACATAGCTTAGAGATGCCAACCCTACTGCATTTGGAGGTGGAAGATTGTCTCGAAACCAGGCCGACTCAGGTGCTACAATGTCGCGGTGAACTCGAAAAGTCATTGTGTTGGTGTGTGCCACCA
This sequence comes from Calonectria honghensis, assembly GCA_013403855.1. Lineage (NCBI taxonomy): Eukaryota > Fungi > Ascomycota > Sordariomycetes > Hypocreales > Nectriaceae > Calonectria > Calonectria honghensis. The sequence goes on from VTGB01000051.1 coordinate 274,226, forward strand.
CATCAGCACCAAACGGTCGTGTCCATAAACTAAGAGTAGCGTTAGTAAAACTCGTTTATTTAGGGTGTGTAAGATCTTTTGACTTTTCAATGGCCCGCGGCGCAGCTGCTTCGAGGATGTGGCGTGAAGTGTCTGAGCAGGTGGATTCAGAACGCGCAGTGAGCGCCGGCTGGGAAGCATCTCCAGATTGAGGACATGACGATGAAGAAGAAGCTCTCGATGATCTCGTAGCAGGATCTTGGGATTGTTCTGTAGAGGAGGGAGCGCCGGGGAGCGCCGGAAAGTCATCGGAAACAAGAGTTGTTGGGGTTTGGCGAGACCATGGGTTGATCCTCGGGGGGGAAGCTGGTCGCAGCTTTGTGTAAGCTTCGCTGTTACGAGATGGCGTATTGAATGGCGCAGCGGATCTTTTCCAAAGCCTCCCGTCGATGGATGCCCGTTCCATGGCATCGACTCTCCTTGGACAGCGCAGATGTAGCTTGAGCGAACCAGACTTCGGGCGGAAGGTATCTCGATATGGTGGGCGGGCGAGCAATTATCACAGCCAACAGCCACGACGCGTAAGGACAGCTAGGGTTGCAGTCGCATGAGCTCCATCAGGTCGCACAGCTTTTAAGGCAACGCACCAGCATGGCCGAAAACTTCGGGTTGTGAATCAGAACGCGCCTTACCTCTCGGGCTGTCACCAGCTGCTAGGCGCCCGTCTGCTTTGGTTTGGTTAAGGAATGACAGATGACGGGCGAGTGCAGAACGCATCAGGGCACCGATGAAGGATGCGCAGCGAGCTCCGTCTTGGCGATGGCGACCATCTGAAACTCTGAAACTCGACCTTGCTGGCTGCTTGCTGCTCAAATTTTCTGGTACGTATTTCAGTTCCGAGGCGAGGGATCCCGAAATATTCAAGGCGCATCTAAGGAGAGCTGTCAAACACAAACATGGGCTGGACCACCTGCGTTGAACACATTGGTGAAACTGTTTGACGGTGATTCAATTCAAAGGCAATCAGTGTTCGTTGATGGTCAAACGGATGGCTGGTACGTGGAAGGCGAACATTATCAGTTTCATAAAAACAAATAAATGAAGAGGAAAAAGAAAAAAAGGACAAGGCCTGTGGTTGATGTAATGTAGCACAAAACATAACATCAGCCCACGGCACACCCTCGGAACATTGACCTTGCTACCTCGAAAGTGCACTCCCATGGATTTCACTACCAAATGGCCTATTTTAGTGTTTTATGGTGTTGCAAGTCGCAATGGTTGGAAAAAGAAAAACAGCGATACCAGGAAACAATCCTGAACGCGCTATTGGTTTGAGGAATCCTCAGTTACCAATGTGAAAGAGCACGCAATGTCAAAATAATCACGGATCAACAGCAAAATATTGAAAAAGGCATCCCAAGAGATTTTTTTTCAGTAAATCGCTATCACCCATGCATTTTATATTGATCCGTGTAGACTATACACACTGCATGCTGTAGTCTTTCTAGAGGAAGCCTCTAGAATAACGCCTCGGACTAAAAATAATCGAATGTCTCGCAGTCGTTCTCAAAGTGGCGGGCGCGCGTGACGACAAGGGTGAGGTCATACGGGCTGTTGACCGACAGCTAAAAAGCGGGCTAAAGGGCTGCAGTGAGCGCTAAATGAGTGGTTGGGAAACCCTGACTAGGCTGCTGTTGGCTTAGCGAACAGCGTCAGTAACCTTGTATATCAAGTGTCGTGGTGCAAGTTGGAATGTATTTTTTCGTCGCAAAACTGCCTGCGACTGAGCTTGGTTTGGAACGGGCTACTTGCCAACCCACACACAACCGTGCAATCCGCTGATAATGTCAGCTTCCGACGGAGATCGCGCTGCCCCCCACCAAAGCGACGCTAGTCCTCATGTTCATTTCGGAGGGACAGGCGAGGCTACCCTGGTTTGTTATATCGCCTTCCGGAACTCTGAATGAAACAAGCTGATTCGTTGAAGCGTCATCGACCACAACGTCGCCAGGACTCTGATGGACCATCCAGGCGTGAAACATACGACAGTGATGACGCTTTCCTGGATAGACGACGGGTTTCCGGCAACATTGGCAACAGACCTGGTTTAATAGAGAGACGGGTAGTACATGATGGTGATAGCGTGGTGATGGATAGGGACCGTCGCCGAACTGCGGCCGCATCGGACACAAGCTCTGGGTCTCGGTCTCGATCCCCTTCAAGAAACTATCAGCAGAGCCGTGACGAGCGCTATGAGCGTCATCAGCGACTTGGTGGATCCATAGGCCCAACGCGTCTTACATCCGTAGATCAGCCAGCTGCGATACCCCCATCACCGCAAAGGTTTGTACCCCCGGTCTCGACCGGCTCTCGGAATCGAGGCTCGCAAAGCTATGATAGTAATCGCCACCGCTCGCTTCGTACCAGCAGAGGAAACGCCCGTGGTCGAAGCGGAAGTGTGTCTGAGGATGACGGGGAACCGTATGACAAGATTGGGTTTATTCTTCCATCCCAATCTATCGCGGAATCCTCAAGGGACGGAGAGTCTGATGCTGAATCGCCCGAGTCGGAGCAAGGAGCCCCGTTGAAGGATGAGAAGACGAGACCAAGAGCTGTTCATGCATTGGCCATCAGTGCCTCGCAGTACACAGGAAATGCCGAACTGACAGGCTCGCACACTGCAACTCTAACAGCTGTCCATGGTCCCGCTGACCGGAAACAGGCCTTGTTTAGGTGGCTGTAAGTCGAACCAACCGTTTTGATTTGCATTATGAAGACTGATTGCGCATAGCCATGTTCATCAAGATGTTATGAATCTCGAAGAATTATGGGTAAGTTTGCTCGCCTTTTATCTCAAAGCCAATCCGCTGACCCTCTCAAGGCGGAGGTGTCGAGCTTACCCGACCTTAGCGAGTTGGAAAAGCGAGCTTTATCGAGGCTTCGAACGGACATCAGAAGTTCCGTGAAATCAAAGCACAACTCGAGGGGAGAAAAGGTTGCATTTATGGAGCCTCGGCATATTGAAGTTCCTTTAAAATCTCTCGAAAAGAAGATGGAAGCCGACGCGACTCATGGGTCCGCCAGATGGATATGCATTCCATACTTTTCTCTCGAGAAATATTCTGGTCTGCTCTCTGGTTCAAACTTGTCTCAATTCCCATCCCAGACGTTGCTTCAAGTTCAGTACTCCCGCAGCAATGAACTGAGAGACATGGATCAGGCTGTCTGTCAGCTTGGACACAGTAAAGCTGGAGAGTGCTTTCACGTTTGTCAACTGTGGTCTATAGTTATTGACAATAGTGAGTTGATTTGCATGCGTGGTGATGTCGTATGAAACTGACAAATGCATAGGCTTGCTTGTCACTTGCGGTAATATGACGCAAAGCGATTTGCAAGGGGATTCACTGAAAGTGAACGATGAACCATCCAGAGACGTTGCAGCAGGGAACCAGGGTCAGATCCTTGTTTTGTTTGGTGACTCTGCTGCATGGTCTTTTACAATAGCTGAGTGCCAAACGTGGTTTGTGAGCAAATGCAACTCGTGCATTGGGGTGCTTTTCTGACTTGAAAAGGCTTTTATATCCAAATTCCAAGCATTTTGGCCGCAGACGTTGGAATTTTGGTACAAAAGCCAGCCCGTTACCGCCGAAAACTGGCATAGAATCCTTCGCATAGCCAGCAAATCCCGGTCTAGCATCACGCTACGGATGAGGATAGGGTAACATATCGCCAGGGCCGACTTGCACGCTGGGATAAGCTAACGACGTTGCAGGACACCCCCTAAAGCACCCATGTGCGGAATTCTCCACCCAGACTCTAAAAAACGGAGTTTTAGGCAAACTAGTGAAGGGAAGCTTGAAGATAAGTTTGTCCATGTTATGATGTTTCCTCAGGGTGATCGTAAAAGGGCTTCTTCGACCATTGGACTTGCTGCCGTGAAACTTCAACTCGACGCTGCTCACCAGTTACTAACATCAGAAACGCCCGTGGCGAGCCGCAGTGCTTACAATAGCTGCGAAACTTCAACTAGGAAAGAGTGCTATGATTATCTAGTTTCGCTGTCAAAAGGGATGGGCGATGAATGGCATGAGAATCGAGATGAACTTGAGGAGAGTATCGATGTGTATAACGTGGCAGACATTCTTTACAGATTCTTTCTGCCACCTGATTGCGAAGGCGAAACCATTGGCAAGTTCTGGGGTGCTGTCAGGACCATGATAGAGGCAAGTAAATTCTTGAAAATGCGGCAATGTTATGTCCGACTAACGTGCTCTGTCAAAGTCAATCGCATCGGAAGCCCATGATGACATGGCTGAAGTAGTGTTTTCCATCCGAACCTACCTGAGGCAACTTGCGCCAAAACTTATTGCATTCCAAGACATCATGTCTCATGCCTCCAAAGAGGAACGCTCCACGCTTGAGATGCCACAGGACTTTGCTACCGCCTGGCTTAACGCTGTGATGGCCCTGGTTTACGGTTCCCAGGCCAGCAAGGCCTGGCAGATGCGTGCAGATTACTTGGACTATTTTATTGAGAGCGGCATGGACAAGTTTATGCGCTGGCTCCCCGACAAGAATCTGCTAGAGAGGGCTAGCATGTTGCCCATTGATGTTCTGTCGCTGGTGACGCTGGGATTGCTCCAAGATCAAGTGGGCAAGTCGGAGGAGGATATTGCCGAAACGTACACACAGTACCTGGGTTCCTTGGTAAGCTAAGGCTTTGGAAATTGCAGTGTAATTGATTTACTGACGGATTGGTGTTTTAGGACTACCTCATCATGTCTAAGCCGCCGGACAGATCGTACCAGCACCGGATCGACCTGGTGCAGCAGGAAATGGCCTTGGTCAGGCGAACATTGCGGAAACAGCTGGCTATAGTCGTGCAGATCCAGAGATCGCTCACTGCTATTGACGCTCTGCATCCCTATGACCCTCAGAACAGGGAAGATGGGCCCTACAGACCGAGGAACGGAGAGAGGGTGAGAGATAGGGGCAAGGTCACAGCGCTGACATCGGTAGAAACAAAGAGGGACGAGATGTACCTGCCAACTGTGGAAACCGATAACATGAGATACGAGGATGAACCTTACCAGGAGATGGTGACGGACGTGAAGCTCTCTTCGACGGACGGCGGTGGGCTTCGCCAGCTGCTCTTCGAGGAGTGCGGCAAGCTCCTCGAGGAACGCCACTACGACTTTGTGCGCAACGAAGACTACGCAAGCTACCTGGAGCAAACCAACACGTTCAGAATGAACTTTACCAAGGACCGGCAGGAGCAGGCTATCTTTGCCTTCACCATTGTCACCATCATCTTCCTGCCGCTGAGCGCCGTGTCGAGCATCTTTGGCATGAACACGGTCGACGTGCGCGACATGGAGGCCTCGCAGTGGCTCTACTGGGCCGTTGCGCTGCCCGTGACGGCCCTCGTCATCCTCGCGGGTCTCTGGTGGATGGGGGAGCTCGCCAACGTTGGGCGGTGGCTGATTCGCAAGCCGCAACAGCAGCAGCCGTACGGGGGCAGTGGCGGCGGAGCCGTGGCACTGGTGACGCCGCAAACATTGGGGGACCAGGACACGGACGAGCAAGAGACCGTGTACTATCCCTCCATTGCTGCGGTTCAGTATCCGCCGGGATACAACACCACATCGACAGCGGCAGCAGTAACAACAGCAGCAGCAGTGGTGCCTCCCGTTGCGCCCAGAGTCACAGCCATGGAAGTGGACCACGCGCCATCGCCGTCGTTTGCTCCGCAGCGAAACGGCATGAGAATGGCCTACCGCCCCCAGGTTGGCAGGATTGGGGCGCCTGGTGTTGGTGCATACGGCGCATCAAGGCCGTCCCGGCGGCGGAACCAACTCGAGCCGCCCAGCCGCTTTCGGTCTTATTATGACAGCTGAAGCGCATTTATGAGACAAGCAATTCACATGATAAGATTAAAGCCATATATATGGTGAACCGTGGTACAATATATATATAATTTCAGGTTATAGGTTTCAGGTTGCATCAAAAACCCATGCGTGATGACCCCCCCTTTTTTTTCTTGTCTTGATGGAAATTACAGGACTATCCCTTTGAGTGCCGTAAGACTGCACTTAGGTACCAAGCAAAGTAGACTGTCAACCACTAAACCCTAAACTGAAGATATATAATTTCTAATTGGCATGCATAATGCTAGTGGTTTTAGGAGTTATTTTATTTATATAAAGTTATATTATCCCTTTAGAATTTTGCTTGGTGGCTGGGTGAACAAGGCGGGGTACCTAGGTGCAGTCTTACGGCACTCAAAGGGATAGTTGGAATCACTTCACAATACACGCCACACAAGCTGAATACCACAAGTCTTATTTATTTTCTAATGTTGGCATATAACAAGTTTATTTAAACCTTATTATGAGAGAAACAATGTTTTTTAAGGGCTCATGGTATTCTTTTTTCATTTCTTTATTCCATTATACAAAACTTCCTGTCGAGTCTCTTGACAACACTACGGGAGTGAACCTAGACTCACAACGCCTAATTATACACACTTGGTTTCCGTCGGATCAATAATGTAAAAAGAAAATTCGTCATAAAATCATAACAAGGCCGTTGATACATTAAAAAAGACATGAACAAAGAACAGTCGCTCGTCGTGTTGCTCTTTTCGAAAAAAAAAAAAAACGTCTTCGCTCAAATCAGCGTCGGTAGTACTCCCGATCCGCAATGTGCACTCTCGTGTGCTCGTCCTCGGTGATCATCCTTCGAGGAGGAGCAGGTGCCGGAGGAGGTGGCGGAAGGTAGCGCCGGGGACGAGGGCCCTCGACGTACCGGAACGTCTCGTACTCGGGCTCCATGGGGACGGGAACAGGGACGGGGATCCGGACGGGAACCAATCGCTCGCGCTCAATGACGACCTCGCGGTCTCGTCCGTGGCTGCTCCGGCTGCTGCGGCTGCGGGAGCGGGACTTGGCCTTCTTGCGCCGGGGCGGATCAACGTCCACGGCAATCACTTCAATGTCCTCCTGGACCGGTGGAGGAGGAGGCGCGGGTGTTGGTGGCTTCTCAACTGGAGGAGGAGGAGGAGGCGGAGGTGGAGCTGGTTCCGGCTTCTTCTCAGGGATTGGCTCCTCCTTGGGAGGCTTCTCGGGCGGCGGCGGCGGCGGCGGAGGCGGAGGCGGAGGCGGAGGCAGACATAGCACCGGCGGCCTCTGGATCACTGGCGGTGGAGGAGGCGGGGCCGGCGCCGGGATGATTGTGGTGATGCGGCTCCGGACCTGAGCATAGTCGGGCTCAGGGTGCTGAAGGTAAAACTTCTTCTTGCGGTAGTCTCGGGTGACTGGGAGTGACGTCAGCGAGTGTCGTGATGATGATGACAGCTCTGCGGTCAGGTGGGTTCAGTGACTGGTACATACCCATGGCAGCAGCGGCGGCGGCTGGATCAGCAGATTTTCGAGTACGAGGATGAGAACTTTTGGAACGGTCTAGACAAGGGAAAAAGTATGCCCTGGGAGGCAGAGGCACGAGGGATGTTGCTTGCTGTCAACGGTGGTGATGGACGTCGTGTGGGGTCACGCTTGGATGGAGATGGATGGTCAACGGTGGCGAACAGATCAGTCTGAGGGCCGGGAACAAGCAGATCTTATATGGACTCCAGAAGCACCGAGGGCGAGGCGAGGCATGGGAACAAAGGATCCAAGACAACCAAGACACCAAAACCAGGCACCACGGCTTTGCATGTGCGCACACACTCACACGCGCCCATCGCCGTTGGGAACCACTCAGCGACCCGGCGGACCGTGTCTCTGCCCAGCCAGCCAAGCCCATCCCCGTCGGACGGCGACCCATCTTTTTCCTTTTTTCCCTTCTGCTTCTCTCTCTCCCCCATTCAGCTGTAGAGACGACAGCTGCCGATAGGCATTGCGCATCAGGGACGATGACGTCTGACACGCGCATGCACGTCATGCCCCTCCCACACCCCTCGTGTCGGCCGAAAACCAAGATTTCCTGGTTCGCTGTGCCTGGGGTGTGGGCCGAGCTCGCTGGGCATAACGGGCATTTCAAGGCAGTGCAGAAATGATGACCCGACCTCTGACTCTGACTCTCAGCCCTGGGGGATCAAGCACCATAAAACTGGAAAAAATGAAGAAGGAAAAAGAGCCCAGCCCCCCAACCAGAGTCCCACACTTAGAAAGCACCGTCCCGTGTGCGTGACTTTGGTCCAGTCATGTGTCGCCACCGTTGGACCCCTGGACCCTGAAGATGTGAGACTTTTGGCGCTGGTCTTGTGAGGCAGGGCTGGGCCGGTCCCGTTGGGAGACGGACCAAGGAAGTTGGTAAGCTAAGAGGGGAGGGCGTAGGGCCAAAACGAAAACGAAACGGGGGGGCGCTGTTTTGTGAGTTGGGGGAAGCGTCGATAGATCAGCCTAGAATGGGGGCCGCGTTTTAGGTCGCAAGGAGAAATTTTGCTTCTGGAGCAGCCTTTGTGGTTCCAACATGTGGGCTGGATTGGGTGTTTGATTGTATTAGGCCATAGTGGCGGGAGGCAAATTTGAGAACGAGCCCTATAGTCTGGGCCCTTTGGGTCGCCTCTGTTCACATGACCTTATTTATATTGTCACGACGCCGATAGTCACCGGTGCAGTGCCCCCCGCTGAACCGGCTCCGGAGCGGGTGGAGCACCGGCCGGCGACAACCCGCTACATGCTCGGGCAATCGTCCCGCTTTCGATTCCGGGCAAGGGCCCTGATGTTCCACAATCACGGGAGCCTCTCCCTCACGTGTCGGAGGCGCGCTCATCTCGGCTACCAAATACCATCCTGTCCAGGTTGTCTGCCGCCACTGGCATCGTCCCTTCAGGCCGGGCGCGCATCTGAGGGGACCGCTGATACCATTCATGTGTGAACGGGCATTGAGACCGGGGACTCTGCAGCTTAAGCGGCAAACCACTGCGGTGATCAAAATGCACATGCAAGGGGCTCGGTACCAAAAGAAAAAGTGCAAAAACATTAGGGCCGTGAGCACTTTTTGTTTTTGTTTTTGTTACTAGTAATATTTGCGCAACGGATTGAAGTCTCTCCTGCTCTCAGAATGTAACACGTAAGAACACCGGCGGCTTGGACGCCCGATGCAGCACATCCCAAAGTTCTGACGAGGAAGCGATGCAGGGGCCTAAGGGCACGAAGGATTGCGGTGGTGGCTGGATTTGTCGAACCGGCATCTGACAACACACAAGTGATGAGCGCGGAGGGTAGCATCGCGGCCACTTTTTCAACCCGCTCGTCTTGAATAGGGGTGTGTGTTTGTGTGTGATGCGATCATCAGGGGCACCCGTCACAGATTGCGCGGGCAGCCTGCCAAGCAAAACAAAAACTCCGGAATGAAAGGGAGAAGCTTACTTGGATCTGGATAGAGCCAAACATCAAAGAGCTCGCAGACCAAAACCCTGTGGTTGTGGCTTGATGGCGTTGTCTAAGCGAGGGCTGATTGAATGCAGCTTACAGTAGTTTAGGCGTCGCCAAACTGTTGAGTTGAACCGACCATTTTCAACCCTGCGAAAAAAGCAATGCCGTCGTCAACGACGTAGACTAGAAGAAAAAAAGCAAGACAAATTAAAACCGTCTCGCTACTGGGGACCCTCCTGCGCTACGGCAGAATGTCTAAACTAAAACAGCTCGAGATCTTCAGCGCCGCGGGCAAGCAATGTCGTGCCATGGACCCTTGAGTAGTGTGCTAATGGGATTGCGCAGTCGATGCCGATCCCTCTGCAAACCACATTGCCCCAGCCGATGACCGAGCGCAGTGAACAAACACCGGGCGGCGATAAGGAACTGAACCCTTGACTGAACTCAATGGCCCAGTGGAAAAATTCGGTCCGTTTCGACCTTCTCCTTTGCCTGCACGGCAGTTTTCGTTTCCGCAATCAACTATCTGCGGAAAATCTATTTGCAGCTAGTTGGAGCGGACCTCCTAAAACCTGACTCTAAACTGAAAAAAAGAGTTAAGATTGCACTTGCGTCATGTGGAAAAAGTACGCCAACGCCAATGAGGCCAAAGTTCTCGTTTGCCACGAGGTCGTGGCGGAACGGGTCCGTTTAATCAAGAGATGGTAGATCGAGTTGTCTATAGAACCATGATGGGCCCGCAAACAGCCTGGGGGGCATGGGCACGAGCACGATGCAGAAGCTGCAGGCCCTGGCGCCCGAAGAACCGAAGCTCCGCTCGGAGCTGGGTATGTTGACGAGTGCGTGAAGATCCAAATACCGCTGTGGTTGCAATGGACTGGCAGGGATCCCGACAAACAGGAGGGCGGGTACCATCTCGTGATTCGGAGAAGCTGTTGTTCACTTTGTCGAGGCGCAGAATTTAGGGGGCTGTTCCTTGTCTTGGCCATCTTGTGGTGTTCCCGTAAGGGCAAATGAGGCGTCTTGCTGGCCTGGGGCTCATCACACCGCTTGCCCAAGATGGGGAGATAATATGGCAGCCAGCAAAGGTTGGGATGGGTGATGGGACTTGATTGTGATGATTGGCTCGGAGCTTTGTAGGGAACCCCGGTCTAGCACTCTTGACTGGGTTCTGGCGGGTTGTCACCTTATTGATGATTGAGTTCTTGGAATGCCGTAATAATCACGAGTGCGCCTCAAAGTCCGCCAGGCTGGGAAAAAAAACTTGATCGCAATAAGTATGCGCAAGAAATCTACGCGAATAGAGCCAAGTCTCTTAGCCACAGCGCCAGTGGCAAAGTCATTTCAGTCAGACTGGGGGTCTGCAGCCGGACAATCGCCGTGGTGGGGGAAGTTGGACCGTCAAACTCTCGACTGCGCGCACAATGGATCTTCATTCCAGTCGTGCGGATAGTTACGAGTCAGAAACACCACGAGACCCCCCTCCGCCAGGGGCAATCAAAGGTTGTTTTTTTGGTGCTGTTCTCCATCACCGACAGCTTGAATTTAGCATGTTTCTCGTTATGCAGCTCATAGGTGACGCATCGAGATCGTGGACCTCGCTAGCTCGCCTCCGGTCTCACCCCCGTTGAAGCCAAGGTCCTAGTTTGGGATCGGGGCGCCAACGATTCCGCCATCGGTGGTTCGCCTCGCTCATCAATACCATTGTGGCGGGGAGCCCTGTGAGACATGAGCCCGCGCTGGGCAGAGACTTGAGGTGAGGCAGAGCATTCTTTGATTTGCGGCGTTGGCCGACGCGGTCGCGGCCATATCGACCGGAGTTTGCAGCTTGAGTTTGCAGCAAATCCATATTTTGTTTACAGCAGTCTTCCTGGCTTGGAATCCGAGAGTACGGGAGGGCTCGTCGCTACCAACCAGGCAGTCCTGGTCACATCCCAAAGCGTCTTGGTTGGGGGCGACGAGGCGCACGGCGATTTCCCGATTGCTCTTTTTCTCTTCCTCTCTTGTATCTAAAATTTCCCCATTGTCTTGCAGAATGGTATTGAGCAGGTGACAGATTGAGCGTGCGGATGAGTCGGATGTCGGAAGTGACGCCCGCGAGGTGGCTTGCATTTCGATTCAGAGGGCTTGAGCCTGCATGCAGTGCGCCTTGACCAAGATGAGATGCCTGGCATGTGTGCTGGTTTCGAGGTGGACACAACAGCGTGAATGATATGATGTGGTTCGGGAACGAGTGTCATAATTCTCGTTATTACCGAGGCTCCCGCATGTTCTGCATCTTGGTAATAAGGACCGGCATCTGTGGGCTATTGTTGCTGGCGTCGCAGGCCAGCGTGCCACTGGGAACGGAGTCGTGTTATGTACTGACGGTGCATCATGTCTAGGTTGCGGCGGTGACTGCGTCGGTGCGTGTAAAAATTGGGGACCTGGGCATGGGGATATTCCAGGTACCGGCCAGGCACTGATCGGGCGGTTAAAGTGGTCTCACGGTCACAGTGTTGGTGCTGGATGAATGGGGATAGATCTCCGGGGCCAAGTTGAGATGGGCTAGATGGTACCTGCAGCAGCGGAGCGGTCGACTGACGGTGGGACACGTGCTGGTCGACTGAGCGACCTGCCTGAACTGACTGCCGATGCTGCTCGACGGGATGTGGTGATGTCTCTTCCATTCCCCTGGATGCCGACGCGTGGTGCAGCTTGGCCGTCTTTGGCGGTGGATCTCAACGTGTTTTGCTGGCCTCAGACCATTCCAGAGAAACCAATGCTACAGTCCCGTTGCATCCCGCTGTCGTCTCATCTTTTGCTCGCTTTGCTTTTGTCTCTGCCTTCCCCCCCCCCATCTGTGTCGCCAGCCTCGTCTCCGTCCCGCATCCCTTCATACCTCTTGCGTGCTTGTGCGGATGCTAATTGCCCTTCCCGCCTCACGGGCACGCATGTGGTCTCTCGCTAGTCCAGTCAGTGGGCGAGGGGCACGGATTGGCCTGCCTGGTGGCCGCTGGATGCGGTAACAAGCTGGGGCTGGGGTAGCTTGGAAAGTGGCCGACAAGCGTCATAGCGGGCACCAAGCCTCTCATTGGAAGAGGCGTTTGTCGGCGCTAGTGGTGAAGCGACATGAGGGGATGACCCTGGATGTTCGTATCCACTTTAATCAAGACCATTCACAGAAAGCTGTGGGCAACTGCAGTTCAGTGGTTGAGAGGAGTGAAGAGGTGATGTGAAAGCGCATAGAGGCGCTAACTGACGCTGTGGAAAACCCACCACAATTTTTCTTTCTTTACCTATTGCGGAGGAGGATTGAGAGGGACTTGCCAGAGGCCCGCTCACGCGCATCAGAATGATTCGCATCACCTGTGCTGCCCTTGTGTGTGATTTACAGGAGGTGGGTTAGATTCCATAGGGATTCTGAGGCGGCGCCGTGGCACCCGCGTTCTTTATTTAGCCCATTGTGTCTTTTTTTTGTGACTTACTCTGAAGAGAAACAGAGACTATGTCTTGGCTGACGTGAGAGGAGCACCAGAGAGAAGGCGAGGGAGGTGTTGCATGTGTTTGAGCGGGAGGGGGAAATGGAAACATTCATGGATGGATCGCTTTTTCTTTTTTCAGCCTCAGCCCCATAGCTAGAAGTTTTCCCAACCTCCTGTGTTTCGGTTCTCTTAACAGCAATGCAGTTGGCACTTCTGTGATAGTTGCTACGGACGTAGCACGCGCGACGTACGTAGTCTGGTGGGCGATAACAAGCGAGCTATACCTAGGAAACAATACGATGTAAGTAACGTATCAACCCACGGTGGAGGGGACCCCATGCCCTTGCATTCTTCGCGGCCGAGGGCCCTGAAGCGTGGGAAAGTGGTTGGAATGCGCCCCTGGAAGTGGGCGGGAGCCCGCAACGTCCCGGGATCCACTGCCTGAAGCCATGTCCCAGTTGTGTCTCTTGTGTTCCCGGCGAGTTTGCTACCACCTAGGTTCCAATTGTTAGAGTTCCAGTTCCTGTGCCATTTCATGTTCCATCTGGTGTTCCAGCTCCAATTCCCGCCAGGCACAGGTCCCAGGAGCTTCGCTTGCCGTGTCTGATGCTGAAGCCAATTGCCTCAAACGAGACATCTGCATTTACCATGGTCGTTTAGTGTATGCACTACGGCGGCGGCGCGCACGTACAGCGCATCCATGGCTCAGCACAGAGTTGCGCACATACGTTCGCTCTTGGTGGGATGTGACACTTCTTTTCATTATCGAATGTCGATTGCCCCCCGCAGATGCCGCGCGCCCACTCCCAGCGCAGAGGGCCGCCTCTGCGACGTGCTTCAGTGGCCAGCCCAGAACACCCACCAGCCAGCGACCCTGGCAGCGCACTCCTCTAGCGCCTTTCGATTTTCTTGTTAGTGGCAGCTTAGCGGGAAGGCCTGGGGGTGGGCCAAGGGGAGAACCCGGCTTGAGGCGGCGTCCCGTGGACACTGACTGGGCTACCCCTTATTTCTTCCACGGGCATTGGAGTGGCCCCCTCTGATGCTCGCTGCTGTCGCCCGTTGAGGGCATGCCAATGGCTAGGTCGGGTGGATGCTGCGATGCTGCTAAGTGAGAGGCGAGGGGCCTTGATCCTGGTCGGCTGCGCTACGACGACGAACGACTGCATCCATCCTATCCTGTGGCCTCAGCCGATCCTCTGCTGGGGGTCCGGATGGCATTATGATTTGTCTATTGTGCTCTGCAGACTGCGCCGTGTGTAGATGGAAACAGTCAACAGCTAGCACAAGGCAAAAGAAACAACAAGATTGCCCAAGGGTCAAGAGTTTGAGCCCTCGGCAAGCCCGCCGCCGCAAGTACAGACAGAGGCAGGCAAGAGTGCCATCGGGCGAGTCGAGTCCTGTCCTGCCGAGTCGAGCGAAACGGCACGCACGACTCAAACAGCGTAGCGCAGCGCACTGCAGCGCACCCATCCTGCTGCCGGCCACCCACTCCTGGCCTATTTCCCCCGGCGTCCGTCCACGCTGGGGTTGGATCGGAGCAGTTCTGCTTCGCCCGTGGAGTCGCAGTCGTCGTAGTGCCGTGTAGGCGTCGGCCTCGGCGCCCGCTCGCAATTAAGTATACTGTTTAACCGTACCTTTTGCAGTCGGACCAGGTACCCATCGCAAATTACTTTATTGCCCTCCTCATAAATGGTACCTCCGGTCCTCTTTAGCAGGTACCTCGCATACCTACCACCTCCCACCTCCCCGACCTGGTTCTGATACCTACGGCACCCCCCAGGGGAGCGGAGCAATTGCCCATCTTCCACCCATCCGTCCATCCCTGCGTCCAGACATACATCCCACTTCACACTCTTTTCTCCTGCTTCCAATCCACCACCACCTTCGCTCTCCAAAACCTCAACCCCTGGCTTGGTGTTTCGCCTTGCCTCGCCTCGCTGCCTCGTCTCGCATTGCCTGGTTTCTTGTTATTTTTATAATTAAGGCATATCGGTTCGTTCGTTTACCACTACGATCCCAGGCTTTTGCTGTCGGCTGCTGTGCTGCTGCTGCCGTCGACATCCACATCCACCCGCGTCCACGTACCACACCACCACTCGCCGCCACTCAACCAGCTCACCACCGCACAATCTCCACCCTCGAAACCGCAACCCGGCACCGGCCTCCTCCCGCAGCGCTGTCCTGCACTGCACCGCGCTGCACCTCGCTGCTCTGCATTGCACTCTGTGTCGCATGCAACCTTGCTCCGGCGGTTTGGCCACGCTGCGCCCATCTCGAAACCTCACATTTTGGCCCCATCGACCTGCCCATTGGCTCATGTCTCTCGCTGCATAAGAATAGCGCACCATGTCGCAGCTTGCGCTCCAGAGCGCTCAAGCCACGCCCATGGCTTCAGCTTCTCATCCAGACGCTGCCATTGCCATTGCCCAGGGCTCGTCTCCGACGACATCTCCCACAATGGTCCCGCCTAGTAGTCGCTCCTTCTCGGCCCCCGTTTCGGCCGACACCAGCATCACCCAAGAGGTGTCGATTGACGAGTTCAGGCGATTGAACGCGCAGTTGGATTTTCCTCAACAAGACAGCCCTACGGTTGGTCGCATAATATATACAAACCCGGTATATTCTTCTCTCGGCACCCTGCCGTCGGCTTCCACTGCAAGGTGAGCACCTTCATCCCAACTTCACCCACCCTCCTACATCTTCACCCACCCCACACCCCCCGGTCATCGCTGACCCAGGGCCTCCTGGGCTCTCGACGCATTCGCCGTTCGCCTCTGCCTACCCACACCCTCTTCCTTCTTAGACACATATTCTCTTGATCTCCGTCATTCTTTTTTCCCAACTCTGGTCGTGTATGCCCTCCTTTTTTTTGCGGAAAAAAGTCGTGCGAAGTGACCCGTTGTTGCTCGTGCATTTTCCCGCCCAGCGATCCCCGATCCGTTGGCCCTAAATCCGCCGGCATCCTGTCGTGGAACCATTCATTATTTCCCACCTTCTTTGACTAACTTACCTTTTAAAGCCCGAGATCCCCAAGGCCACCAATTTCTAGCCCACTTTCCACAAACACCAGCCTGGCTTACAATACTACGAGCCCAAGCCCTCGTACCACTACCTTCCCTCCTCAGTATACACCACCTCCAATTCCGGTCAACCAAGCGCCAAACCCCAGCACCACTGCTTTGCAAGTCAACTCGACAACCTTTTACAGCGACTCCTCCGATTCAGGATCCCCGGAACCTAGGAGCCCCAGGTTTGTCTTCAAAGAAACCGGTTTTGGAACTCGAGGACACTTTGGGATCCAAGCCGCTTTGTCGCCGCTGGACTAACAGCTACTTTTCGCAGGAACGTTCTCTCAGGTATTCCGAATGAATCGCGAACCGTCTCTGACCCGATAACGACGCCTTCGCAAGGCTCATTTTCAACTCACCGGCCGGCCATGGCTGGCCCGGTGGCTGCGGCACAGGCCGAGTCCTGCAGACTTCCTCCCCGCAACTCTTCTATTGATTCTGCCATATCCGCTATCTCTACAAAATCATCTGGCATCAATGGCTCTCACGAAGCGCAAACCGGCGCCATGGACATTGGTCACCTTATTAAGACGGCAGGAAGTCCAGAGGCTGTAATCCAGTATCTTCTTAAAGAAAAGCACTCCCAGTCACAGCAAAATGCACAGCTCTGGCGTTTGGTTGACAAGCAAAGAGCTATGATCCTGGGATTGAACAAGGATCTTGAGAGGGCCCTCATGGACAAGGAAAAGTATAGAAAAAAGCTTCAAGAAGTCGTTGCTGCACCTCAGCCGGTGGCGCAGGCCGCAAAATCCCAAAGGAACACCGGGGCTGGACCTGCGCGAGTCACTATTCCCCGAGCGGAAATCGAGCGCGCCAAACACGAAGCCGCCCCGGACTCGCCAATCCTCGAGTCTGACAGCCCAAGGGACGATGTGAACATGGCACCCTATCCAATCACACCCCCTGCCGACCAGCCCAACACATCCCCCTCAGCGGTTGGTGAGGTTCTCAACCCAACTCGCTCCATGCCGAAACCCCAGGATCACGCTTTGGACAAGTATGATCACGAGGCCGAGGAGAGGGCTGCCGAGCAAGGACGCAAGGAGAGGGCCGAGCGCCAGCTAAGAGAGCTTCCATACAACGTCTCCTTGCCGCCTTCGCGCAGCTTGCCTAGCGAACCACCAAAAATGCCGCCTCCGAAACCCCCAACCAACCTGGTCCCAACTGTTGCGATAGTTGAGGCGACGCCACAGCCGGAGGAAGGACTGGCGCAGTTTCCTTCACCACCACCTCGAAAGCCTCCGCCAGCGCCCTTGCAGCTGAACAATGATAGATCCATCCCGCTTCCCAGCGCACCTGAAGACGAAGACAGCGACTCAGACTTTGATGATATTCTTTCGGTTGATGACCCCATCGAGGAGAAGCGCGGCAGACGAAGGACTCGTGAGGAAGACGACCGTGAACGCGAAATTATTGCTATCAAGGAGGCGGCGGCGCGCAGCGCCTCCAAGAAGAGCAAATCCAGCCAGCCCGCATCCCCGAGGGAGGATGCTCCTCCTGCCCCCATGCCTCTACCATTGAGGTCTGACATTGGAGCTGCTTCGCTCGGAGAGATGCTCTCCGGCCAGAAGCCTCGAGAAATTCTGGTGCCCATCTTGAACCCTGGCTTGCCTGCTAGCCCCCGGCCGTTCAACACCAAGGCCCCCATTACTTCTCCTCCTCTTTCTCCCAGGAAAGGTGCTGGCTTTCCTGCAGGTCCTTTGTCACCCCGCCCACCCCGCCAGCCAATTCCTCTACCACCTAACACCCCCTTGGCAACCCCAGCCGTGACGGTTGCCATTGAGGGCCCATCGTCGCCTAGGATACAAGGTAGCAGCCGGATGCCGACTCTCGGCCATGCGGAAAACCCGGCTAGTCGGTCCAACAATGGGCGGACCCAAGTTTACACTGGTCTCGTGACCGAAGAGTACCCCGAGCTGTTACTCCCCCCCAACGCTCTCCCCTCTATCGAGGTCAAGGTCGCCTCTTCGCGTATGAAGCCGTCCCGGGCAAGCATCTTGTCTCTTACCCAACTGGAGGAAGACCCAGTTTTCACTCTGGCTGTCATTTCTCGCTCAGACAACGGTGAATTGTGGCGGGTCGAAAAAGACTCGGCTTCTCTGGCAAAGCTTGACCAGCGTTTGAAGCAGCTTACTTCCTTCACAGCCAAGCCTCCGGAGCGATCGCTTTTCAACGGACACGCGCCTGCAAAATTGGATGCTCGCCGCGCCATCCTGGAGCTTTACCTGGACGAAATGCTCAACACGCCCTTTGACACAAACACAGCGCTCGAAGTGTGCAAGTATTTCTCGTCAAATGTTCTCCCGCCAAACTCGGATGACTCCGGTTCACTAGGGAATAAGAACACCACCGCCAACCAGACCAAGACTGGGCCCGATGGCCGTCCTATTCGAAATGGGTACCTGACGAAACGAGGCAAGAATTTTGGTGGCTGGAAGGCTCGATTCTTTGTTCTCGACGGACCTCATTTGAAATACTATGAGACTCCCGGAGGTGCTCATTTGGGAACCATCAAGCTTCAGAATGCTCAGATTGGCAAGCAATCCCAGAGTAGCGATAGTCATTCTCCGACCCGCGGTGCAAACAGCGAGGAATTGGACAATCAATACCGTCATGCTTTCCTTATCCTGGAACCTAAGAAGAAGGATTCGAGCAGCCACGTGAAGCATGTGCTCTGTGCTGAGAGCGACACAGAGCGTGACCGCTGGGTTGACGCGTTGCTGCGGTGGATTGATTATCGCGATCCAGATGATACTGACACGCCCAACGCAAAATCTAGTACGCCCCACGAGCGACAGTCATCAGTAACGCAGGAGCGCTCAGGGGCGGCAAAAAATAGGAAGAGCAGCAACAAATCCAACCACCACCCATCAGACTCAGATACCCTCGTTGGTGTGAGATATGATGCAACTCAGGCTGGGGATGCCCCTCAACTTACCAATGTGCGTCCAAAGACTGCGGGAGGCATCCCCGACCATACCTATGGATTCGAGGGTCTCTCGGCACAAGCGGCCAAGCTCATTTCGGGGCCCAAGGATCCTCAAGTCATTTCTGACTCTTCTGCATGGGGGAACAAGCCGGGACTTCCACTTCCAACAACAGAGGAGAAGAAGGCAAGGAAGCGGAGCTTTTTCGGCTTTGGGCCCAAGACGCGATCGTCTTCAGATGGACAGGACTCTCTCTTTGGCGGTAGCGAGACGGGATCCAATTCAACACCACCTCAAAATGGCTATCACGGCCCAGTTCGCCAGGCATTTGGAGTTCCGCTTGGTGAAGCAGTTCGCTACTGTCCACCTACCGACGTAAACGTACCTCTACCTGCTGTCGTTTATCGATGTATTCAATATCTCGACGCAAAGCACGCCATCCTAGAGGAAGGAATCTTCCGTTTGAGCGGATCCAACCTCGTCATCAAGCAACTTCGGGAAAGGTTCAACACTGAGGGCGATATCAATTTGATTGCTGACTCGCAGTACCACGACATCCATGCCATTGCCGGCCTCCTCAAGCTGTATCTGCGTGAGTTGCCCACAACCATTTTGACTCGAGACCTACATCTTGAATTCTTGTCGTGCACCGAGATAGCGGATCCTGCTGAAAAGATTGCTGGCCTGGGTGAGCTCGTTCTCAGGCTCCCTCAGGCTAACGCAACACTGCTCAAGTATCTCATTGGATTCCTCATCAAGATCATCAACAATTCGGATGTCAATAAGATGACGGTCCGCAACGTGGGTATTGTTTTTTCACCGACCCTCAACATACCCGCGCCTGTATTTGCCATGTTCCTGCAAAATTATGAAGGGATTTTTGGCATTGACCCAGAAGTTTATGAGTTGCCATCTCCGGTTTCTGAGCCCGACCTGGCCCGCTTTGCGGACGTGCCGCCCCGATTCGACCTTCCTGTCCGCCCATCAACATCCGGTGGCGGATCGCCCCATGCACACTTGCGCAGAGACCCTAGGTCAACACCTACACCGCCACTGCTGGGCAATGCGAATGCTCGATCCTCCCCCACGCCAGGAGGTCGGCCAGCATATGAGCCCAGTTATGTTGAGCAGCACAATGCGGGCCAGAACGGCAACGCCCGGCCAGCTTACGAGGGTGGCTACGCTGGCTATGATGCCTCAAGTCTCCACCCCTCAGGAGCTGGTTACGAGCAATCCTATACCCCCAACAGACGCCGTGAGAGCGCTATTTTCATGGGTGGTCTGATGGGTCCCCAGCACCAAGGATCCAAGAGTCGTCTCCGCGAGGAGACTCGATTTTAATTGTACATGAAACGACCGGTCGTTTATTTTCTGTCATTTACAACATACATACCCACTCGTTTCGACAGCGATGATACCATTTACAGCGACTATTTTTCTTTTTAATTCGGACAAGATCCTTCTGATTACGAAGTATCAGGGGAGTTGTCAATTTATCTGATGGGAGATTTCAATTCTGAGGCGGAGGAAACTTGCTGAAGGCCATGGTCCGGGACTTCCGACTACATGTGGTGGTTCAGGGGTGGAAAGCTTGCGGGTGGCGAATGTACGAAAAGCATGGTTCAAGACGCACAGGAGTTTTTGGGAGCCCTGGGTGGCCTGGAGGCTTTATAATGTTCGCCTGTCTACAGCAATAGTTGGAGATGCCTCTGGTTTAGCATGGCGTTTATGGATTGTTTGCACATTAGGCCTCTCGGTCTGTTGTGGGGATGACATGGATGAGACATGGGTGCCTCTCGAATCAGACGCATTCGTACGTAGTTTTGGACATGAATTCGGATATTATGCTACTGCACAGATTGGGAAATGAAGTACATGCTGCATCCAAGACTTGAGTGCCTTAAAATGTGAAGAGAGAAATGCAAGTGCCAGTGTAGCTCCTACTTGTTTGACAAAAGCACTTCCTTTATCGGTTAGCTGATGAACCGATGTGCGATATGACGGAGATATCGGATGACGTCGCCCCGACGCACGTGCTCAGTGACCAGGCTTTTTTGCGAAATTTGGCATCGTCATCGGGCACTCGGCGCAAGTCATTGCCGTCCTCCACAGACAAATCTTAATCAACCGGTGCTGGGCTCAAGCAACGCCGATGGAGCTTGACCCTCGACTCGCCGCAAGCAGCGGCGACCGATCATTTACGCCCAATGCTGCAGCTACCCACCCCCGAAACCCATCCCCCTCGATTCAGCGACCCGCGGCGACTGGGAACACCCTCATGCCACCGTCCGTTGCCGAAAGCGACGGCGCCGAAACATCCGATGCGCCCGACAACGGTCTTAGTGCGGGCCAGCATCACGATGCAGATGCCGATGGTGGAGATTTAAAGCGACCTCGAGCATGCGAGGCATGTCGAGGACTTAAAGTTCGATGCGAACCGGATCCGAATGATGATGGACCATGTAAACGATGCCGAAAGGCCGGGCGGAACTGCGTGGTAACGGTGCCTACGCGTAAGCGACAGAAGAAGACGGATAGCCGAGTTGCAGAGCTAGAAAAGAAGATTGATGCTTTGACGGCCAGCCTGCAGGCGAAAGGAGCTCCTTTGGGCGCCGGGCCACATGCCCCCTCCGCATCGCCAGGTGCAACGCACCAGCCAGGGTTTGAGCAAACACCTTCGTCGTCGATAGCTTTGGCATGGCGAGAGTTGACAAGGAATGGCCAGACCATGACAGGGCCGCACTGGGGAGGCATAGACTCGGCACAAACGCTCACTCCAGGAACAAGCAGGGACCATGGCGGGCAAGCCCAAAGCCCGGCAAGTGGCTCATCGACCGTTGCCTCTGGGCAGAAGCGAAAGTATGAAGGAGCAGAAGGCGGCCGGCATCGGTTCGAGGATGCAATTGGGGAGTCTACATATCCATCGTCCTTCTTTTCTAAGCTGTACCAAGGTGATATTGTTGACCGCGGGGTCATCAATATGCAGAAGGCAGAGGAGCTGTTTGCGCGATACAACAATCACATGATTAGACATCTCCCGGCTGTTGTGTTCCCACCAGGCTTCACCGTCAGTGAGCTGCGCAAGACGAAGCCAACACTGTTCCTATCGGTGATGGCAGCAGCGGCATCGGAGTCGCCTCCAATACAGAAAGCTCTGCAGAAGGAGCTCATGCACATCTTCGCCGACAAGGTGATGCTCACAGGCGAGAAGACGATAGAGCTGATACAGGCGCTGCATGTGGCTGTCATTTGGTACTGGCCACCAGAGCACTTTGAAGAGCTCAAGTTTTACCAGCTGGTGCACATAGCTGCCGTCATGGCCATCGATATTGGGCTGGGACAGAGAGTTCCCCAGCGCCGCGGAAAGCTGCTAATGGAGAGCTGGAAGGTTCACCCAAGCCGCCGGCCCGTGCCGCCAGACCCCACCAGTATCGAGAATCGAAGGGTGTGGTTGACGTGCTATTTCTTGAGTGCCAACACATCCATGGCCCTGCACCGGCCTAACCTGGTCCGCTGGACTCCCTTCATGGCCGAGTGTGTCAAGATTCTGGAGAGCTCTCCCGATGCAGCCCCAACAGATGCCTACTTCTGCCATCTGGTGTGGACTCATCGCCTTGCTGAGGAAGTGGGGATTCAGTTTTCACACGACGACCAGAGTGTCCATGTCAATATCAACGACGTGAGAACCCAGTATGCCCTCAAAGGCCTGGAGCGTGACCTGGACAAATACAGCGCCTCCATACCGCCAGATCTTATGCTGCGTGAGTACTCATAGTAATTGGGCCATCCCTTTTGGCCATAACAAGCTAACACTTGCCTTTTAGCAACGCTCAAGATGAGCTTCCATGTGCTCAGCCTTTATATGCATGAAATGGCACTGCACTCCCAGGCGGCCGAACAGGGGCGGCCTGGCTTTTCAACAGAAAACCTACGTGATGGACTTCTAAGCTCTGAGCCTCTCTCTGCTGGACACATCAGCGCCCTCGCAGCATCCCTCGCAGCTATCGAGGGTCTCCTGAACACGTTCCTCGGTATGGAAGTTGACACTGTGCGCTGCCTTCCCGTCTTCAACTTTGTGCGTGTGGCATATGGTGTAGTGATGCTCATCAAACTGTACTTCTCGGCGTCGTCGAATGGCTCAGAGCTCGGCCGTGTCATCAATAAAGAGGACATGCGCGTTAATTACTACCTCGACAGCCTACTCGACAAGTTTCGCGCCACGGCCGCTGACGACCGCTCTCGACCCGCGTCCAAGTTTCTCGTCGTCCTAGTCATGCTCCGAAGCTGGTTCTACAAGCAGTCCAAGGGCGAAACCAAGGACGCCACACCCTCGCAGGCTCCTACACCTGCTCCCAGCAACACGCCATCGCAGCCACCAATGCGTGGAGGCAGCGTCAACACGCCTTTGCAGCTGCTGTCGGAGGTTGCCACAGGCAGTAGCGCCGGCGCCGGCAGTGGCAACTCGGGCACCGGCGCCGGCGACACCCCGGCCCATCTGGCGCCCTTTCCACGCTGGTCCGGCGTCCGCCAACCTCCACAACCCTTCTTTCACCACTCCACACCCGCCAGCGACGCGACTCCTTCTTCGGCGCCCACTGGTACCCCATCCACCGTGGCTGCACCCCAGTCTCTGCCACCCAGCGTGGAGGTGGGCAACCCTGGTTTGATGGCCGCCATGGCCCCGAGCCTCGCACCGCTCGTGCCCGGTGTCAACGTCCAAGGCGTTGGATTTTCGTCCGATGTCGACAATGGCCTGACTGCGGGTTTTGATTTCGAGGGCATGGGCCTGGGCGCAGACACGCAGTACATTTACGAGGATGGCGTGCGCATGCTCTTGGATGAGCCCTGGTTCAGCGACATGTTTGGTCAGTTGCCGGGCCCAGGCAATGTCTTCAACTTCTGATTCTTGCCTTGCCTCGCCTTACCTTGCTATGCCCTGGCTTGTCGTCCCGTTTCTTCTCTTACATCACCTCGCCCAACCCTCCTGCAGCAACTCTGGCATGGCTTCTTAATCACATCTATTCCTCTCGGGGGACTACATCAACCCCCCTTCCCCTCTCCCTCCCTCCCCTCCCTCCCTTCCACTTCACCACCCCGTTTGTTTGATGCGCTGTTCGGTACCGGCGAGGTTCTCGATTCCCTCCTCCCACTCTAAACTAGTTTCTACTCCTGGAAACTTCGACCATCTGGGGCTTCTTAGTGTGGCGGTGTGGGCCGGCTAGCACGTGGGGGCTGCGCCGTTGCTTGATGTTTTGCGGTGTGCTGAACCGAGGATCATTGTAGTTTACACGTGTGAAAAAGGGTGCACTGGTATGGCACGATCTCATGGATTCTTGTCAGTAATTTTGTTTGACTGTTGACTTTTCTCCTTGGTTAGCGGGTTTGCGACACGTCTTGGGCCATTTCTTTATGATACCATGATTTACATTGGGTTATTGTTTCTCAGCCCAACGGCTGAACGTTGATTGGATAACACACAACGAAGAGTGTCTTGTGTCACTGCAATGAGAATTTCAAATTTCAGTACATAGCAAGAGACCTGTTTTGTTTCATTCTGACGGCTCTAAAAAAAAACTGTTTCAATCTCTCGCTACTTCCACCCATACCTTGTAAGTTTCTTGACCGTTGGGCTCCTTCAGATTGGTGGCCAAGGCGATGCCGGCACCTGTGACCACTTCTGTACAAGGTGGAGATTTCACCTTCCCATGATCGTCAACATTCCTTAACGAGTCGCCAGGCAACCCGCCTACATGTGCTTGATAGACACATGTACACAAAGCCATGTACGCCAGCATATCCGGGCCAAAAGAACCCAAAATAACTCCCCCATACCCGCTAGTGTTCTTGTTCGTGCTTGCCAGGTCATTAAAGACGACCTCCCTTGTTCTCCTTCAGCTGTTTCAAGCTAACTTCATTCCCGCGCCCTGTAGAATCCATTCTCACATGCTTATTCCCTTGCGCCAGCCTCTGTGAGGCAACTCATATCATTTCTGTTTTCGCCGGTTCCGGTTGTGGGATCCCACTTGCAGGCAAACCTTTGCCAGAGGATTAAAAAAAAAACCGAAAAGATCAACCAAAAGCAACTTGAGTGTAGGTAAATTTGGTAAAATAAATAAAGTGAAGTGTTTTAGCCGACGTTGCCAACTTGGAACAGAGTGAAGGTCGTATTCGAATTGAAAGCAAGATTTAAGTAGCATCGGTTGAATAGAAACGTAAGCCAATAGGCAGAAACTCTGGTGGGAGAAAAAGATAGTGTGGTCGTCGGTTCGTTGCAATATTCGTCATTCTCATAATCGTCAAAAGTGAAATGTGAACGTGACAGTTTAGTCCATGTAGAAATCGCCCTTGAGAATTCTCTCTTGGAAAGCGTCGGGTCTCTGACGCTCCTGCTTAGGCTTCATGGCGGAGGCCTGCACGGGAGGCGGGGGCATTTCGGAAATTGACTTGGACCTCTCGTGGATGGAGTTGCCCCGGGGAGGAGAACCAGAGGCAAAAGAGAAGGAGGGGCGAGCCGCAGAGACGGAGCTCTCGGCGCGAGACCTAAGCTGCTCGGACCAGTTGAAGCCGTGCTGGTCTAGGCGAGGATAACTGTCAGAAGGGGCTCTTGGATAATTGGTGTTGCTTGCCTGTGGGGGAGGAGAAGTGGGAAGGCCAGAACTGCCACGGCGCCCAGTAGCCGACCACGCGACTGAGAAGCTGGAACCCCGCGACGATTTCTGTCCACTGTGCAACGGGTACGAGGGTGGAGAGGTTGGATTACCAGTTCCGGGACTGCCGCCGGGGCGAACAGTCCGCATAGAAGTGCCACCAAAACTCATCCGCCTCACAAAGGGCGTGGTGGGGGCGGTTCGGGAACCAAAGTCATCGTCCTCAATGACGGTTTCGTCAATAGAGTCGGAGTTGTTTGAGTTGGTGGAAAGGCTACCTCGGCGGATATTGTAGGGCTGGGCACTCGCAGAGGAGGAGCCAGATAAGCCCAGTGTGTTGACAGAGAGGCGCCGGCGGTTGGGGTCAATGGGACCGTTGGACTGGGCCGGGAAGCCAGAGCCGTTGGGGATCGAGTTGCCCCTCTGGAAGAGGTTCGTGAGGGCGGCTTGGGTGATGGAGCCTCGTCGATTGCGCGAGTACATTTCGGGATTGGCAGATGCGTTTTCGGTAGACATTGTGGATGGTAGGTTGACTGCCGTGGGCAGTACCGGTAGATATACTTGGTTGGTGACGCTGCGGTCGCGAGACTGGAAGAATAGTGGCGCGAGAGTGGTTCGACTGACGCAGATCCGATGCAACACGTGGGTTTTGGAGGGTGGTAGTGTTGGGAGATAGTGGGCTGATTGAACAATGGAAATATGATGGGCCAAGGTCGTATATGTGAGGAGAGGAAGAGGGAGAGAGTGCGAGAGGAAGAAAAAGGGGAAAGATGAAAAGCAAGCCGTGGGAAGTGGGAGGGGGGGATTGATAAAGAGGTAGAGGAAGGTGAAGGTGCGCCGATCAACTTAAAAAAAAAGGGAGCGGACGTGCCGGTCAGTGATGGGAGATCACCGTTACCGCTTTCGGATCAAGTAGAAATTGGGGCGGGGGCTGGTTGGGGATTGGGCGGCGAGTTTAGCACAGGCACATTCGGCGCGAGAAGGTCAAGAGCCAGAGGCTTCTTCTTTTTTTGACTCTTTGGCTGGCAGGGAGGGGGAGAAGAGTGAGAAGGCCGGGAAGCTACAAGAAGCGGCACGGAGATTAGGGCCGACCGATGAGGTGCTGGGCGGCGCTGGGGTAGGCGGCGTGGGCGGAGTAGGCGGAGCACGGCAGCGGTGCTGGTACCTAGCGCAAACGTGGGTTATAGTGGAGCGCTGTCGAGCGCCCCTCGAACAGGTATGCGGGAGATGGGGCGCGATGGGGGGTCGTGAAGCTGGGGGTAGGCGATTCGCGGGGAGCCGAGGTGACGTCGAGTGTGGAACGCTGCCGCGCCGCGATCGGGTGGGCAGGATTTCGTTGGCTCGAGCGGCTGGCGTGTGGAACCGTGAAAGGTACACAAGTCGGCAGGTAGGGTTGCTTCAGGGTTCAAGGTTGGTGAGCAAAACCACACCCGGTGCGCTATCTGGTACTGGGTGCTGGGTGCTGGGCGTTGGGCTGCTGACTCCAGACAGCTATGGTGGTTAGGCAAACTATCTCTTTGGTCTTTATTTTTGGCAAGACAATGCCATGTTTAGGATCTGGCTTGGCCGTCTTGTTTGATCTGCAGCGCGGGAGAAGGGAGGTGGGCCGAGATGTGCTGGATTGCGACGTCGAGGGTTTGTATGTTGCCGCTTGTGTTTCCCCGTGGGCTAACTGCAGTTGGCGCTGGTTTGACCTGGGTTTTGTGCGTGTTTGTTGCGTGAAGATGGGGCGAGCGGGTAAATAGGTGGGAGCAAGGCGAGAACTAGGGAGCTGGAAACCGAACAAGACAAAACAAGGCGAAAGTAATAGAAGGATGAGTAACGAGCTAGTATAATAATAGGTACAAACGAAGGATGATAGAAAGTTCAGATACCGATGGTGTTTTGAAAGTGGAACGATGTAAGGAACAGGGAGAAACAGAGGGAAGAGACTATAGACGGGTAGGCACAGCCGGCAGTCGACCACGCCCATGCTCACGCTCACGCTCCAGGCAATACGGGACAGACACGTCGAAATGGGAAATGAAGCAGAAGAGGAAGGAGCATGTGGCCTCAGGTGTACCTCGCTCCTTGCCCGTCTTGTCCGAAATGTGATGCGGTGTAATACTGGGCTGCATCTAATGCAACCCTCCCAACTGTTGCCCAAGCTTCAAATGGGTTGTTAGACCCGGCGAGGGCAGGCGAGGCGAGGTGCGAAGGGGAAATATTTCTGATGCTCATTGCCACAGAAGCCAGCATACCAGGAGATGTGCCATCGGCATCCGGGATACTCAACCAATACCCGATTTTTTAATTACATACAGCTCGGCCAAACTCTGACACCAACACGCGGCACGCGGCACCTATCTGCCATTGCCTTTCCCGGCGACCTTCTCACAAATTGTCCATGTTCCCCTTCCCAGTCACAAAACACATCTAATCAACTGCTGGGAAAGAGCACGCACTTGAGGCCCTTACCGCCTCTCTGTCACCTACATGAACCTACGGCATGGGGAGGAATGGCGTTGTCAGCCAACACTACCTACTGTACGTGGAACAAGCTTTGATGGGCAGTGCATTAGCACGAGGAGTGCACAGAAAAAGGACACTGACGCGAATCTGCACAAGCTGCACTGTCCACCACCCAATCCTATCCACTTTATCATGCTACTCTACGCTCGCATTCTACTTTGTTCTGCACATGGCTGAGGCGGAGGCAACGGGGGGCTTGTACCACGCGGCTCCCCTCCCCCTCCATAGACGCAGCGCTAGCAGGCCCAAGCGGACTGATTTGAGCCCCCCGAATGCGGAGTGCGTCCAGGGTTGTGGCCCAGGGCTTGACAAATCATAGAGGTGGCCACTGCAAGAGTGCCATGTACATATCCTTGCAGGCCTAAAGAAGTCCCTTGGAGCTTGAACAAAGCACAGACCACCACCATCACTAGTCACCGACGTCACCTCCACTCTGCGGTCTCAAGCTCACGTACGTCGCCGTCTTGTTCGCGACCGCAGCGAAGTGCGTCGGCTCGCACACACACTCACGCACACACACTCACGCACAAGTGATTGCACACCCACCCAAGCACTAACATCCGTGGCATCATGGATGCGCGAGAACACTGGTGAACTTGCTTTTTGCGGGGTAACCGCCTGAGAGAGCCTCCATTACAGCACCATCGTCATCCCATTCCCCACGAGTGAGTAGCAGTGATACAGACGGTCCCGGCCGTCGGTTTGCCCCTGCTAGCATCGCTTTTTGCTTTACGCCGTCCACCTCCTATCACATCCCAGACGTCAAACGATTTACCCCTTGACTACTGATCGCCGACAATCTCCACGACGCGTATTCTATCCCCAGGGCACAGGGGTTTTGGCTTGGTGTTTAGACTGCGGATCCATTCACTCGCCAGCCCTCGTGTCAGATGAGTCGTCTGGCAGCGCGCCATCCGTTATCTCGTCCAACCCCGCCACCGCAGAAGAGCGTTGGGTTGGAGCCAACTCAAAGTCACCGAGGCCAGGCGCGTGCTTCCCTCCGCTCTGTCTGTGTCTCGTCCGAATTCCCATCTGGTTTGATGGCCATCTTAGCCTAGTATGCATCTTGCTTTCTGGGGAAGCTTCGCGTCTAGCTTCGCCATACAACCAGTGCCACATTTTACCCACGCACACACTCCTTGCTGCTAGTGTGCCTCAACCTGACATCAAATGATGTGATGTTCCGTCGCATCCAAACGAAGGATCATCATGGTTAGCTTGACGCGTTCCGTCCTTACCGGCACCAGTTATGGCTTCCCCGAAGCATTTACTTCGACATGGCATGAGGAGCCCGCATCTCCCTGGATGCCCGAGCCAGGGTGAAACTAGACACTAGGACGGCGAACAAGAGAAGAAACTCCCCCAACCACGCTGCAGCAAACTAGGGTGCTTCTCAATCAATCAAAGGCTTCTTCCCTGTCCCCACCCCTTAAGCTACTGCTCCATGCCTCAAGCCGCCGCACCCCGACGCCTGGCGTTTGATTCTTCCACAGCTTCTTCTCCGCCTTCCTCAGCTTTGCTTCTACCCCTCCTCTCTCGTCCCAGACTAGTTTCAACTCTAGAGCGCGCGCATCTTCTGCAACAAATACCTGCTCTCTCATGCTTTAGTTGCCACGCAACTCTTATTGTGCCCTGTCTATCAATTGTTGAGATGTAACGTGCGACCAACCTAGGCGACTCTAAGGTTCCAATGGAGAATGCAAGCTTCGTGTTTGTCTTTTTGCTAGGCTCTATGCTCCCACGCATACCAAGCACGCTCAACAATTCTTTTACTTCTTTTTGAGCCCACCTAACCGAGTTGCCTGACAAATGATAGCATCCGCTTTTGTAAGACGGCTGCCAAGCAGGAGAAGCATTCAAAGGCGACACCGTTGTCTCAACTGCTCAGACCACTCTTCCAATCACAGAGCAAACTATTACCCCGCACGCACATGTTCCCGAGACCGGCCCCCGGCACCCTCGGCCGGGGAAGATATGTTGGCGCCCTTTCTGTTCCCGGAGGCCTTCATCCACACTGGCTCACTAGGCCCACTAGTGCTGGGGAGACTGGATGAAAACGTAACTAAAGCAACCGGATAGTGGATTCCACTGATTATCTGAAAGAATGAGGAAAAGGGAAGTAATATTTCACGTGTTCGTTTATCTGCTAAGCTTATCTGAGTTTACCACATCTAGCTAGGACATGCTCCCGTGCCTGTCTCATAATTTTCTTTTTTTTGTTTTCTTTTTTTTGTTTTGTCGGGACTCCTGTCCCAAGCCTGACAGCAATCCACACAGCCATCCATTAGGACTTTCACACCCTCTCATGAATATTATTACGTCCGTAAATCCGCATGCACACACACGCCCGTAGGCACGCAGCAGGGTACACAAGTCGCACGAACGCACGCACACCATACCAAAAATACCAATATCTCGTTTTTGTCTTTCTTAGTTGGTTTTGTCATTGCCCATCCACACGCCCCCCCCTAGTTTTCCCATTCCTTCTTCTCTCCCTCCCCCCTTGGGTCAGTCATGTGGCATGGCTATCATCACTCTTTTGCATGCTTCAATCCTAGCCACTTACGAGGTAGCATCCATACCTTGAATTCACCCGGAAACCAGGTCAAAGTCGTCGCAGCTCACCTCGCGCCGCGGCAGGCGAGTTCGCCGACGATGATGCTGCTCCAGTAATTAATCCGTCGTCAACCCCGGTTAACCACCTTGGCAACAACTTAGCGGACCCCACCTTGCTGCTCCAGAATCTCAGCCCAACTAACTTGTTTGCTCCCCCCATCTCACAACGCATCTCTGCTCTTGCCCCCCCACCACCCTTCCTTCACAGATTGGCGAGCTTAGTGGCTTGTCCTTGCCTATCAGCAGCCCGCGGAAGTGCCATTCTCCTGCATTGGACGGGGGCTCGGGCGCGCGCGTACGTGCCCCCTTGGCGGCCCTCTGTGGGGAATGCGGTGAAAGCATGACACCAGCCTCAGCGCCTTGGCTGAGAGGGGTTCTTGGAGGGCCCTACTACGGACGATCTCGGTCCATTAAGGTCTAGAACTCGGTGAGCTGGTTGCCGATCTGACGTGAGTATCCAATGGTTATTTTCAGACACTATCTATGGGGGTTGCCACAGCGTGTCTTGTTGAAGCGTCCACCGGTATCAAATGCCTTCGGCGGGACAGGGTCACCCCATCCATCTTCACAAGATTGATGTCGAAGACCGTGTTGGCTTGACGTTGCCTTTGGCGTCAGAACCCCGCTCACAGGAACAGCCAGTCGACCTCCAACCTGTGCCTCCTCTCCTTCTCCCTTCTCCCCTCTCCCACCTTTCACGTCCCAGTGCACCCTTATCTATCGCCAACCGCGCCAGCTCACCGACAGGTGCAAATCTGCGAGCAACTCCCCACGATGCCACCGTGCAGCAAAAGGCTTATAGGTCGTGGCTCTGCGGCCTCTCGAGCGTGAAGCTCACGTCACCGGTTGATCCGCCCCCCACACAAGTCGCCGAGATGCTACCAGTCGGGCATTGATCCCTCGCCGCCTGCACGCACCGCATCCATTGCTTCTTAGTGATGTTGATGTAAGCGCCCGCATCGATCGCCCGAACGGCGAACACGGCTGTTCCTGCTTCGCCGAATGTCTCTGTGGGTGTGCCTTCGCATCGGTCGACGGAGCCCGGCATGCCACCGCAGATGCTCAACTGGGCAATGGTTTCGTCATGGAGGATGATTCCCCTGCAAAAATAGTACCACGTGTGAGCAACTAATCTACAGATACAACTTGCACTTTGCATATCTTTTGCACTTGGACCCCGCCTGCAGTCAGAGCGAGGTGGGGGGGAAGGGGCTTGACTTACTGGCTCGGATCGACGCATTCTAAATTGGCCAATGTGCTGTGGTCAACCTCCATCTCAGATCTCGCCTGAAGGACCTCGTAGTGCTTGGCTTGGCTCGGGATCCGGGGCATGAGCGGTACTCGGTCCAACACCTTGTAGCCTAGAGGCTCGGCGGAAACGATGGCAGCACTGGCGACAGCAACAGCCTTGAAGAAAGTGTGTGCAGAGACCATTATGACGGTGGACAAGAGTAGGTTTCGGGTATGAGTAGATGTGCAAGTGTTGAGGTCGGGTTTGGAAGTCGTAGGATCCCCGAGGTTGTACGATACAAGGGCGATGGGATAAGCAAACAGGTGAGATGGGCTCAAAAGGTCGTCGATCACAGATCGACGAAAATAGAAGTGCAAGTACGAAAAGGGAGGTTCAAGCAAAAAAGATACACCGCTAGCAGTGGGATTTGAATGATATGGGAGAGTGAAACACGAAGAGCAAGAAGCTGGAAGGGGGAGGATTAAAAAGAGAGAGAGGGAGGGAGCGCGCGAACAAGCGAGGCGTCACCTGTCAACCAACACGATGGGCCCGACTATTGTCGATGGCTGTGTTTGCGTCGTCGCCCCCTGCGTCGCGGGCCATGGCGTTGTGATTCCTTTCCCAGGTGGGCAAGGCCTCTTTGCTTTTTTCCGCCCCCTGATCAGCAACCAATGTGCGTCCCGGCCTCTGGCGAAACCTGCGAACGCGGCTCCTTGGTCCTTCGTATCCTGCGGTGGTTGCTTCTGCTGTATAGCGCCAGCTAGGCGCTAGGGCGCAGGAGTGAAACGAGCGCCGGCGCCATTGTCGAAACACGAGCCGAGAGGGGAGGCAGGGGGGGGCTGGATGGTCCCTGGATTCGGCCCCCCTAGGTCGTGCATGAGGGTGGCTATTCGAGCCGCCGCGTCGATACTTGCACGGCATTGGTCCGAAGAGAGATTGAAGTCATCTTTGGCTTCGAACCCGTCGTTTCCGACCTCTATAGTTAATAGTCCTTGTAAGCATGACGGCTTCCTCACTATAATTCTTTTCATTTTAGTTACACCAACCCATCATCATGGCCATCATTATCACTAGCCCAGTAGCCCCAGTAGTAAGTAGTACACTGCCCAACAAGAAAAATCCAATGCCGCCAGCATCTCAACAAGGTGATGCACCTGCAGTCAGCGCAGCATTCACGACTCTAGCCAGTGCCCTCCCGCCTTTGTCCGCAAAGTCCACAGACCCCACAGTCGTCCGCGTTGCGATACGACGTGTTCCTGCATGTGTCACCCTGACACTGCCAGGACCTATTCCTAGAAGCGTCCAGGACGTTGGCGCACATGGCACAAGTGATTGTAGGCCGGGGGTTGGAAAAGGAACAAGTCGAACATGTCATGCTTTGGCTGTCTTGGCTGCTCGTAGCGCCTCCTTCAGTTTTCGACGGCACTTTCGGAGGACCGGCGCGAGATGTGTAGGCGGCGAATGTCGGTGTCTTCTTGATCGTAGTTGTTGGCTTTGCGGCCGAGTCAATCCCAGATAATCCATCGTCCGGCTCTGGCTTGATCCTCCGGCTTGGCATGGAAATTGGGGCATCCTCGTTGGGTTCCAGTTTCACTTTTCCCTTCTTTTGCATGTGCCCTGTAGTCTCGAGTGCTGGCACCACCACCTCGGGCGGTTCCCTCTTGATTTTTCGGAACATGCCATACAATTCCGCGAGCTCGTTCTTCGCAGATGGGTCGTTGGAGTCCTCGTCCTCGCACACTTTGACCAGACCCCGTCCTTGGCCATCCACCATCCGCGAGCCGTCCACGTCAACCGCATCTTTCGAATCGGGTACGTCATCCTCGTACTCGCTCCCGCTCTCTGATTCCGTCTTCACGTCCTCCTCCTTTGGTGCGATGGGCTCTTCCTTTACTTTTTCGAATCGAGCCAGCGCCGCCGCAGCACGGAGCTCTCTCCCTCTCGCACTCCCAGCAACGCGAGGCTTGCTCTGCACCTTCTTACCTCCCTCCAACTTGACCTTGGCTTCTTCGTCCGCGCCAAGCGCCATTCCGTTCTTCCCAAACTTTTTCAGGATTCTTCTCTCCTTCCTTTCCTGGTAGGAAAGTGTTGGCTTGACCTTGCGCCTCCTCTTGCGAGATTTGTATGTACCGCCACAGAGGTGCTCCGGCAGAACTTCGTCAGCAAGCACCGTGTTCTTCTCCCACTCGCCGGTCGCCAAGCTTGCGCCCCTTCCCCATAGACCATCTCCTGTGTATCCCTTGGACCATAGGCCATGCATTTGTGCCGCGTATGCGTTCCTCACCGCCCAAAACGCACGGGAGTGGTTCATCTGCTTGCAGTGAGCCAGCTCATGCATCATGACCATCTGAACGTAGTCAAAAGGGAGCCATCTCCCCGTTGAAGGTGACTTGAGCACTAGCTGGACAACCTCGCCTGCGTTGAAATTGCGTCCGACAAATTCACGGTTCGGCTCATACTCCTCGAGGGATGTGACATAGAGATTGTGCTCTCGCATGATGGGGCCTAGTATGAGTGTCAGGGCAGTTTACAGGACAGTCACATGTGTGGAAATAACCTACGGCATTGCGCTGCTATTCTTTCAAGAAAATCCTGGGCAATCTTCTCGTCAGCGCCCTTGAGAGGCTTGATGAAGACAATATTGGGGTTGGGCTGCGACTTTTTTTCATTCAGCCGCTGGTATCCAGCAACCATTTGCGGCATCTCGAAGTCTCTGGCCAGTCCAAATCGTGATAGCAATGAGGAGATACAGACAGCACTAATTGGCAAGATCCAGAAATTGCTATTTGGCAACAAGTCCCTTTTGAGCATGGATGACGCAGCTGGGTCCAGGTGGAGTCGATGCCTGGACGCGTAAAGTGGCTTGCTAGACGCGATATCATGTGACGTGTTCAATTAACACAACTAACATGGCATACTACCAATGATTGTAATGGAGGCTTCTCTACTAAACACGATGCAAAATATCAATCTTGGCTGCAATAATCATGGTGTCCAAAGAAAAAATGAAACCAAAAAATATGGAAAATATTCCATAATCAATTCTTCTAGCATCTACCATCGTAATATGCTCCGTCAAACGCCACGTTTCTATCTTGAACGAGTCCAAACCCGTTCTAATGCTCGCTAAATATGCTGTTCCCCTAAACGCCATCTATGCCAAGATCTAGTTAGGCATGCCGTGCCATCAAACCCAAAGTGGCACTTATTCGTGTCGCCCCTCCACGTTCGCAATTGCGCTCTGCAGTGCGCTGGTCAAATCCACATGGAACAGGGGCATATCCAGCCCATGCACCGCGGCTCCCTTTCGCCTCAGCTTTTCTGCCTCCTCTCCCGAGGACATTCCAGCGTCAACATCTTCAACCGTGTAGCCGCCCAGTGCAAGCTCTTCGTCCTTTGTCCCAGCCTCTCTCTTGCGCACGTCATTGGCGGCGTCTTGCTCTGCTGCCGCTGCTGCGGCCGAGTGCTTGCCACCAATCTCTGCCACGCTGAAGATGGATTGCCATCTTCGCTGCGCCGCTCCATCGCCTTGGTTGGCAGGAACACCAAAACCACCAGACACCAGGGCTCTCTTGGTCCATCTGTTGTTGATGCAGGCAAAGTGCCAATCGACAGCGTTGGGTGTCACGTACATATCAAGCTGGTTCCGGATGTCAATCAACCTCTGGATGGAGGTGATGTCAACATTATTGACAGAGCTAAAATCCATGATGATGGCCTTGAGGGAGGGCTTGTTGTAATCCAGGCCAGATGCTGCGGGCCTCTTGGATGATTGTCGGGGTCCAGGGTTGTTCCAGGGCCGGTCTCCCGGTCGGTCAAAGTTCTCAGCGCTGGTTCTTCGAGTGTGCTCTTGGACAAAATCCGAAAGGTAGTCCAACGCAAAGTTGGCGTTGGGGTAGCTGAAGCCTTCAGAGAAGCGATAGATGAAGATACCAGGGTATGGGTGGTCGACTTGCACCTCTGGGTTGGAACCGTCTCCGTGATCAAGCGGCAAGAACACATTTCGAGCCGAGCTATCCACATTGTCAAATGTTCCATACATGCCCACCACCTGGCGATGGTTATCTCCAATAACGTGGTCCCCGATGACTGAGTGAACTCTGACTTTGCCCAGGAATCGACCCCTGGCCTTGAGAATTCGGTAGATGAGCACAGCAGCCGAGAGGCACACTGTTGCGTACAGACCATCCTCGATCTGGGTAAATATGCTGACGAAAACACCAATGAAGAAGATGAAGACCTCAATAGGCGAGACACGCCAGAAGTGGTAAACTGTGTTGGGGGGTGTGACGAGATCTCCAACAGCGTGGATAATGACGGCAGCCAGAGTAGCTTTGGGAATGTAAAAGAAGACTGCCGTCAGTAGGTAGGTAGCAATAAGGACTACAATTCCTGTCACAATTCCTGCAGCAGGAGTGCGGACTCCGGCCTTGGATTGAATAGCTGTACGGCTGAACGAGCCGGTGGAAGGGTAGGCACCAAAGAAGGGCCCGATAATGTTGGTCATGCCGATAGCAACCATTTCTTGTGATGGGTCGATGGTGTAGTTGTTCACTCTTCCAAAAGATTTCGAGATGGCGATGTGCTCTACCAACAAGACAATAACTGTGGCTGGGAGGTATGAGCCAAATTTGGAAACGAGACCGGACGTCATCTTCGGGACACCAATATGGCGGAAGCCTAATAAAGACTGTCAGTAATCGAGTTTTATGCTGAGAATGGAGTTGATCATACCTATTGGAATGGTGCCCAGAATCTCAAACATGGGGTCGTCGCGGCGCGAACGATTCACCAACCAACTGATGAGTGTGTACAGCAAGATGACAAATACCGTGCGCATTGTGTTGGTGAAGAATAGAATGCGCTTATACTTAGGAAAGCGGTCAGCCGAGGTCATCATGACAAAACGGACGAGGTAGAGCAGCGCAAGAGCAGATAGTCCCATGGCAGCGTCCATCTGGGTATCCGGAAGATGCTTGAGTGTGTTGATGAACACCTTGTAAGGCGAGTCTCGACTCGAGAACCCGGACATGCCCATCAAAGTAGGGAGCTGGCCAACGCAGATGGTGATGGCAGACCCGGTCATGAAAGCCGACAAGGAGGTGATGGAGATGAGGTCGACAATCCAACCACATCGAAACAAGCCGATAGCCAAGACAATGCATCCGGCGATAATGGACAGAGCCGATGCAATGACATATGCGGGCATGTCAGGGTTATCGTTGCTGATGTCCTGGACGACATTTCCGACCACGGTAGACAGGACAGCGACAGGCCCAATGGAGATGTCCTTGGAGGTTCCAAATATCCAGTAAATCAAGACACCAATGAAGGACGAGTAGAGGCCAAACTGGGGTTCCAAGTTGGCGAGGATGGCATAAGCCATGCCCTGAGGGACAACAACGGCACCGATTGTGATTCCAGCGACCAAATCACCAGCAAACCACTGGAAGTTGTAGTGGGCGATCCATGTGAGAAAGGGGAAGAGCGATTTTGTGTAGGTGAGAATCTCGTCTGACGAAGGGGCTTGGTCATGAAGCCATTCGGACGAGGTAGGGACGTTTTCGACAAAAGAAGTGCTGGTATGCCCAGAAAAGATGGATTCTCCCCTTGTCACCTCATCATTGTTCAAGGCCGGCTGGTCCTCGAGTTTGATGCCGAGGACCTTGGCCAGGCCATGACCAACCTTGGTAGCAAAGCCTGGCATGGTGAACTAGCGGCCGCTTGGTCGGCGTAGGGTTGCGTTGCAGCAGCAGGCGGTCGCCCAAGCTGAGCTGGGTAGTATTGCTGGTGTGCAAGGTACCGCCAGTGAGGAAAGGTGCTGATTCGTCGCGGGGCCGATATAGTAAAAGTAAATGGGAGAGCCAAGACTTTTTAGATCATACAACCACCGTGCAATGGAGGGGATGCAGCATGTATTTGTTTCGACCTGCCACGGGGAGCTCGGGGAGCTCGGGGAGACGAGGACAGGATGCAGACGATCACTGAGGGGAGTACGGCCAGGCCGCGAGATGTGTAATCCGATCTCCCACGCGGGTAGACCACAGGACGATGGGACTCGGTTGCTGATTCGAGGACCCGATGTCTCGGAAGTCGGTCACAGGAGTATAGCCGTCTTTAACGGCTGTGAAAGCGTGGGACTCCAGCGAATGGGGCGGCGGCCTGCGAGTTGGGTTATGTCTCGTGGCCTGGGCGGGTGGATGACGAATGTCAAGGACAAAAAGACGACATTCCACAACTCAGCGACGAGGGGCAAAACACAACAGTATTAACAACCACGGAGAAAGAAGAAGGAATAGCGAAGAGGGAGAAACGAGACTGCGCGATCGTCTCTTTCTCTCTCTTTTTTTTCTTCACACGCCCCTGAGCAGCGAGGGCAGACACACAAGAGTACGCGTAAACGGGCATGGGAATGACGCTGGGC
Organism: Calonectria honghensis; assembly: GCA_013403855.1. Taxonomy (NCBI): domain Eukaryota; kingdom Fungi; phylum Ascomycota; class Sordariomycetes; order Hypocreales; family Nectriaceae; genus Calonectria; species Calonectria honghensis. The sequence goes on from VTGB01000051.1 coordinate 312,473, forward strand.
GGTCCATTATTTAGCAACCCCCCCTAGCTCGACTAGGTTGCTTACAATTCAACGAGCGACGACCGCCGGAATATCGCGCCGACATGGCTGGAGCATCGGGTGTCGGGGTGGGCACTGAGTAGCAGTACGGGCCGTCGGCGTGGGTAAAAAAGACCGCAAGGGGGAGCGTCAGTTATTTGGCAAGACGCCCATTTTGCAGCGGCCATGACGAATGTTGGGAGAGTGATGTGGGCGTGGTGGATGACCAAACTCGGTGGATGACCAAACTTGGTGGCCACAGCACTAAACTGGCTACTACAAAGCGCAGACGAACACTGACATGACCCGATGGTGCAATCGCCGCTTTGCCTCTTGGGGGATAGCCGTCTCCATTTTCGAGACCCCCTTGGCTTGAGCGCTGCGTGCCCGCAGGCCATGTCAATTACGTACGCAGCTTTATGTACTACGCCTATGACGAAGGGTTTCGACAAGGGAATCAAGGTACCTGCGTGGGATAGAAGGGTGTGAGAAGCGATGGCAGGTTGCACTCCACGGTTGTTTTCCCCCCAAGGTAACCCCACGCCAGAAGGGTCCTCACACGGGCAATCAAGTCTATCGCCAAGGTTTCGGAAAGGCTGTCGAGAGAGCAGGAGGGAGAGAAAAGAATGCGGCAATCTCGGGGAGTTAGCGCGAGTGTTCTCACATCACCCCCACGTCATTCCCGGACCCGTTCTGCGGCGGTTACCAGGTATTTTTTGCTGCAGCGACGTTAGGTCTCCCGGCGGCCCTTTTTTCATAACCAACCCATGATCCCCGTTCATTCTGAGACGCAACAGCCCGAGAGCAGCCCGGGTCATCGGCATTCGTCAGCTAGATTCGTCGCTAGCTATTTGCTGTCTGTTAATCTTTCGCCTGTTGCAGAGTAGGTGTTGAGGCAGTCAATGTGGCACAGCCAACTTATGTCACTGAGCACATTTATGTGGTCTCTTCCAAAATAACCCTTGCTCGCATTTTCTTCCTTCTCTTCTACTTTTACTCCTCGGCAGCAGGTTTTTTTCTTCTCTCTCTTCTCTTTCAGGAATGGATTTGCTCTGTACCCAGTTCTTCTTGTAGTTGTCAGACTGCCCTTCACTGACCTCAGCAGGTGCCACATCCCAGCGCCACTGTTGAAAGGCGGCAGCGGACTGGTCGCTTCCAGCACAATTTCGACCGCGCAATGCCCAAACATCAAGATGTGAATAATCCTCCAGCCAGCCGCAACTGGTGCTAAATATGCAGTGGCATTATTTTTATGTATCTCTCATGACCAGGTGGCTTTGCCAATTCATCCCAACCTCCCGACTTCTGAACCCTGCACACAGATGGCTACAAGTCGAATAACCGAGGGGCAGAGAAGGGATTACGAAACACGCAACCTGTTGAGTGGCAAGAAATTTCCAGGTTCGATGTTCAAAAAAAGAAAGAAAGAAAATACAGTCATAGGTTGTCGCAATTCAACAAAACACCGTTTTCCTCCCTTCCTTAGGGCTGTCCTGTCTCACTATCCAGTGCCTGTCTCGGCACTTAAACTTGTGTGGCAACGCGAAACCAACGCGCAGCGCCAAAGTGCCCACCAGCCGCTGAACCATCCAGCCTCACAATGTTCCAGCCTCCCCGCTAACGGGTTTTGGGGCATCAAAACACCACGCCAAATTCCAACAGCACACAGCGACATGCTCCTGCTTGCTGGTGCAACTTCCTACTCCCCTGCACCGCATTGATTCCATCTAGTTGTCTTTTTTTCGCCTCATCTTCCTCCTCCTCCTCACCGTCCTGTGCTGCTCGTCAATGCCGTTTGCTCTCTAATTGGAACCCCACCGCCCAAACCATGTCGGAGCCCTCGTCAACCTCCGCTCCCACCAAGCCGGTGATCCCCTCGCTACCCGCCGCCATCGCTACCCATCTACAAGCTCCCCCGTCGCCGCGCACTCACCGCGCCCTCCGTCGCCTCCAGTCCGCCCACAACCTCGGGTCCCGCGCCAGCAACCCTCCTTCCCTGATCTCGCAGCAGCGCTTGCTTGAGCAGCAACGCAATGTGTCTCCCACTCGAGCTTCCCACGGCGGCTCCTCGTCTGCCCCTCCAGTGAACCGCTCGCCTCAGCGCGGCCGCGCAAATAGCGATGCTACGCCGCCACTCATCCACCAAATGAATGTCGTCACCGCCAGTAAGCGAGCTGGCGGTAAGAAACCTGTCTTTTCCCACGGCCACTTGTCTCTCCAGCAGATCGTCCGTGAGGGCCCAACCGATGGTGACTTTCTGGGAGCACTAGAGAGCGCACGATGGAAAGTTGTTGATGAAGGCGTCAAGAGTGCTGAGGACGGAATGGTGAGAACATTACAAATGGTACCTTCTCTCGAGACCACTGCTAACATGGCCCGTTGTACAGTCAACTCTCCGAATTTACGTCTGGCTAATTCTCCTCGATGCGCCCGTACTCTCGACCGACGATTACCTCGCCCTCATTCACCGCGGTGCCTCTCCGGCCTACTCCAAGATCCGCAACGACACATTCCGCACTCTCACAACAGATCCTCTCTTCCGACGTCGAGTCAGCGAGGCTAGTTTGATCCGTTTGCTCAACGCCATTGCTTGGACCCTTCACGATGCTCGCGAGGAGCAGCGCCAAAGTCGCCCGGGTAGCAGCCGTGCGTCGCTCTCTGGCCAGTCTCATACCACCACGTCTTCTCCAACGGCCCGAAGCCGAGCTCGCGCCCTTACACTTACGACGGAGGGCTCGGAATCTGGCGCCGGCGCCGCTGGTGCTTCGGAGTCTGGCACATACGTGCAAGGCATGAACGTCCTCGCCGCCCCGTTTCTCTACGCCGCTCGAAGCGAAGCCGAGGCCTTCGTGGCCTTCCATTCCCTACTCACCCGCGAGTGCCCAGGATATATCCGAGGTGCCATGGACGGCGTCCATCGAGGTCTTGCGTTGGTTGACAAGGTTCTGGCCATCGTGGATCCCAAGCTAAGCATGTACCTGACTGCCAAGGGCCTATCCGCCGAGATCTACGCCTTCCCGTCAGTCTTGACCCTGTGTGCTTGTACGCCCCCTCTGCCTGAGGTTCTGCGTCTTTGGGACTTTTTGTTCGCATATGGGCCGCATCTGAACATTGTGTGCATTGTTGCTCAGCTCACAATCATGAGAACCCAGATTCTTCAGTCTCCAAGGTATGCAGCAACAATCACTTGAATACTCCAATATGAGTGCTAATAAAAAAAATAGCCCCAACAAGGTCCTTCGATCTTTCCCTCCGCTCAATGCAGATCTGGTCAAGTCTGTCACCATCGGTATCATCAAGAAGATCCCTGATGACGTCTACGCTGAAATTGTGTCTCATGCTCTGTAACGGCCTGACGGCCGTCCCAACGGCTGAGCACCCCAACGGCTGATTCACAGATCTGGGGAAAACGCAACCCAGTACCAGCATCCAGGCAGCCGGGAAGCGTACCAATATGCAGGGGTCTAGGCCAAGGAGCCTCACGATCGAAGGCGCACTGTGATTACCACGTGAACCGGAGAATTTCCCCAATCTCAATGAACAAGGGGGGGTGTCAGTAATGCTCCCGAAAAAATGCATCGCACCTGCATCTCATCTCATCTCATCTGGCATCGCTCATGCGGGCCGATCCGGATGTCAGGGCTCGCCCGGAAGGGCCGGATGCGCTGCGTTGATGCGATGCAGAGCTAGCACATCAGGGGAAGGGCTAAACCCAATTATGCCCCGGGCAGATTCTGGGTCTCCTTGGGCTTATCGGAGTGTCCGCTGGCACGTGAAAGACTTGCAAGTATATTTTGTATGACGACATGATTAAATTAATGGTGGACGAGAGGGATGAAAACGTGGAGTAATGTGGTTTCCTATGGTTTTAATGTTCATGTTTTAATGTCGTTGCACACCCACAGATCCAGAAACTCGAACCAGGCGAGAGGAAAAGAAGGGTTCACGTATCTAAGTGGTTTCAAAATGACTTGGTGGAACGAATTAATGAAGATATGAGTGCTTTATGCTTTAAAGACTATGTTTTATATTTAAGATGTATCCCTTTCCACAACGAAAAAAGGGTGAGCCCTTTTTGCAAGTTCCAAAATGTATGCAAATATGTACCGTAAAAAAACCAATGCCAGTGCCAGCTGCGAGCTGGCTAGTCCAAATAAGAAAGAACGCCAAGTTGATGCTTATCCTTTCGTGAAAATACTTTGTATCAGCTGCCCGTCACCGCCAAATTACGACAAGCGACGTGATTACTTTTCTTCTCATTCCCTTCATGTCCAGGTCACGACCCTCATGTCTTCATTACAGCCAGTCCAGTCATGTAAGGCCCCTTCCCACGCTGGCCCCAAAAGGCACAGCAGATTGGCCCGAAAACAAGTGCCCAGATGCGATGATTGGCTCTGATAAACATATATGTGCTGTATGTTGCCAAAAAGTTCTACAAGGAATTTCTTTGTCCATTGTCCGCAAAAAAACCATCGTTGCTAAACGCCGAACTGGTTGTCGCCAAGCGGTCGGTGGCTTCGATTGTTTCGAAGGGGTCTCACGCTCGTCTTGCATGCGTCGCAAGATTCCAAGCAAGGGTCCAGAATCGAGAGGTCCAAAGATTTATATTGCGCTGGCCCAAGCTCTTTGAGACAGCACGCCATCAAGACCCCTCGGGCCTCGATCTAGACCCACTCGATATTACCGCAGGGTTGGGCGACAATCTATGCGCAGCGCAAACTGGGGGAAAGCGTTGATCAAGATAATAAAACGTCAGGCCCAAAAGTACGCGCCCAACAAATTCAGTGTGTTCCACAGATCGTCCGCGGCATGCCTGCTTAGTATGCGGGGCAGCCACCCTGAGCACGGTGGAAAGCATTCGCAAAGAAGGTTTCCATCGCCGTGTAGTGGAACAGGATGCCACCGAGCACGGCCGCATGCCAGAGGTTGTGGCTGCCACCAACGTAGTCGAACACGCCTGGCCACCAGCGCTCAGGAACCTTGCTCGCGTAGACGATGGCGCCGCCAAAGTAGACGAGCATGGATTTGGAAATGGGCGAATAAAAGTCGTACACAAATTCGGGCCCGTGAGTCCACCACAGCTGAACGATCGGCATGAAACCAGTCAGGGCGAGGCCAACGTAGAAGGCCACGCGCGCCCAGGCCATATCGGCACCATTAAACCGAGGGTGCCAGGGGAGAATGACACCTCCAAGACCCAGGAAGGCCGTCAGGCTCATGTAGGTCCAACGGCTGATGGGGTCGCAGTAGAATGCCGTGTATTCGGTTGTCATGATAGAGGCGGCAATCAACAACGAGATGCCGGTGTAATCCACGCATGCAAAGATGGAGATGGCATCGACGTCCGCCACAGCGTTCATAGTATGCCAGATGGTTGAGCAGACCAGGGTCAGGCAGGCCGTCACGAAAAAGATGGCGGCAATAAAAACATCCGTGTTTGAGCTCATTGTGAAGTTTGCGCTGCTGGGGTAAAACCAGAGAGCAATAGCCAGCACCACAACGAGGCCGATGGCGTGCGACCAAATGTTGACCAATTCGTTGGACAGGTTGAAGGCTGACAGAACGCACTCCAGCTTAGATTCCGTGAAGCGATAGCCCTTGCGAATGTGCGGGTTGTTTCGCCAAGGCATGGGCAAATCATCGTAGCAGATGAGGCGAGCATCCTTTGCTTGCAAGATGGCTTGTTGAATGTGCTCCTCGAGCGAAAGGGCTGCGCGCATGGCTCGCTCGATTCCCTCGTTGGCCACACGTCGACCCTCGCCCATAAAGACCTCTGCGGCGTTAGCAGCGTTGGCGAAACCTTGCTCGCGCAACTTGTAAGCCCGTGTTTCAAACTCGGTGAGCATATCCTCTAGCAGCTCCACTCCAACACGGGCCTTTTCGTTGAGGGACTCGGCAGCCTCAAGGCCGTCATGGTATCTCGTCTCGAGGGTCTCGACCATGATGTGCAATCGTCTTCGGCCGGCTCCAAGAACCTCTTCTGAGGCCTGGGAACATCGTGTGCGCACAGCCTGCAGAGTTGAAAAGGCGCGCGATATGCTAGTGTCTTTGCTCAGATCGGCGTAGCTCTCAATGAAATCCAGGCGGCGCTCAAGTTCGGAAAGGAACAGGTCCACCTTGAGCAGGAGGCTCTCCTCGCCGTCCATAATGGAGCCAACGATGGAGCGGCGCCGAGGAATGAAGAAGGAATGTCGTCGCTTGCGCGGCTGGTCAGCGGCGGCCCGGTGGTTGGATCCAGAGACTACGGCAGTGGTCTTTTCGTCGTCCTGGGGCCGGCAGGGACAAGTCCTGGTGATGGCGGTCGTTACGTCGGACATGATGGCGACCTGAGGGGTGGGACGGAGAGGCTCGCGGTTTAAGTCTCTGCAGCGGCAGGATCGGCAGTGCAACTCTGGCTGCGAAGCCACGTCCAAGGCCCGTGATGCGTGCAGCCAGGTGAGGCTTTACATACGTCGTAGATGCAGCCACGCGTGATGGTTGGAATATGCAATTGGTCGCTCCAGGTCAGATCGGAGGGGGCAGTCGGGGCGGGAGGCGAGTCGTGGGGGAGCCGTGTTGGTGATTGGCCGTTGTAGGACGAGGGTTTCCGAGAAAAGGGCCTGGCTCAACGGGCTGCCATGGGATGGAATGGAAATCTCTTGGGCTCGCCGACACAGACCAGTCTAGGATCTGCCTGGTACAAATACTACTCGTGGCCGAGGCGCGCAGGACGAAGGGAGAAAAGGGTCAGGGGTAACCCGAGTGCTCACCTCAAAAAGCGTCCTAGCCAGCAAAGGAGAGAAAGAAGGTAAAGAGGGATCAATAGATCGGAGCGAGGAGAGCTGAAATTGGGTCTTACGGATGTGTTCGGGGGTCCACGGCCTTGGCGGCACTCCACTAATTAATTAATGATTGGACGAAGAGCAGATGATCCCCCCAGAATGCCAGGGAAATTGACTACGTGCCGCGTTGTACCCCATCTAAATGCCCCAACTCTCTGCAGAAATCAAGACATTCTTAACTTACAAGAGTAACTCAGGCGACATGCCGTCCGCCTCAGCAGGAGCGCTTTCCAATCGGCATCTGTGGACCAGCAGTAGCCCAGCAGTAGTCCCGCAGAAGCAGCATTCGCAGACCACCACTTGGAGGCGACAATGGACGAAAGCCCGCGGCGGCCCGTCAACGCGAAATAGCGCTCCGCCAATCACTGCCTCAAGCGCTGCGAGGGGCCGCCGTTGGGGCCCCCAGCAGCCCTGGTTGCCCAGAGTCCGGGCCCCTGTACCGGTTAGTGGTCCCTGTGCCTGGAGCACAAACGCGATCTAGTTGGGTTTTGGCAGGGCACGCAACAGCACACGGACACTATCAGGGTGCCCTGGGAAATTTGACTGCTTTCACATTCGTCATGCAGGTGGCCACGGGAGAGGCATTGGGCATCGAGGACACAGTGAATTGGCGTCGAGTCTCGGTCCTGCATGACCTCGTGTTATTCGCCTCGTTGTCGTCTGACTTTTTTTTTCCTGTAGCTTTTCACATGCTGATCGGCTGTGATCGGCCGTTCCATCTTAGTGGCCAGCGGTCTCGGTTTCGGTCCAGACCACGACTGCCGACTATTTGATCCGTTCCGGTTCGGACCAGTCCGAGTGGAGATGCTCTGGTCCATCCCCAACAACAGCCATGATGGATGCGGTCTGCAAGATAAAGGACAAAAAAAAAAGAGGAGAATGAGAGACAAGCAGAGAAGCGAAAATAGAATAGACCTAGGCTATGCATGTACCTTTACCGCCCCCATATTTCCGGCCTTCTCCTCCTGACTTTGATTCTGTATGCAGGATCCCCAACAGTGCGCCTGCCATGGCGCCGTCTTTGACGTTCGTTGGTTGGCCCATGCGTTCTCAGCCTTGTTTATCCCACGTCTCCACACGCCTTTGACACTTCACCAACAAGCAACCTTTTCGCCTGCCATACCGCAGCCTCGCCATCGGATTCACTAGCCCGACATCCAGATCCAACGCCAACTCGAATTATCCGCCATTTCATTATCTAGTCTCTCTCCCTTGCGAAATCCTCAACCGCACGACCATGGCGATCGACAAAGTCGTGACTGAGCCCAGCCTCGTCGCCGTTCTGCAAATCTCGGAGCAAGCACGCGATGAGGCCAATGCCCTTGTCGACCTCGCAGACGAAACATCCAAAGGAGCCGCCTCGGCAGAAACACAGGCCCATATTGCGAAACAGCAGAAACTCTTGTTCACGAACATTGCCCATCTACGAGGCCTACACCGAAACGCCTGCTTCTCTGCGCGAGAGACCAAGGCCGAGACTGCCGAAGCGCGTCAAGAAGTCGACCGCCTACACCTACAGCTTCAGAATTTGTTCTATGAGCAGAGACATCTCCAGGGTGAAATTTCTGCTTGCGAGTCTTATGAGTATGTGTCTACGAGCTTGGTCGAGCAGGCCCAGTAGTACTTTGGGGACCATGGCTAACCATCAATCTCAGTCACAAATACCAACAACTCCCCCTCATCCCAGTGGAAGAATTCCTAGCACAACATCCGGAGCATGAAAATGATGATGAAAACACGCTTATGGTGGCGCGAATCGACCACGAACGAGCTGAGCGAGAGGCCTTGGAGCAGCAGCGACAAGAACTCTTGAAGCGCAAACAGAAGCTGATTGCCGACAACAAACGGAGAAAGGATGACTTGGCCAACTTGGATAAGGACCTGGAAAAGTTCATCGATGTGAGTTTTTACCACGCCCTACTGGGGTCTTGCAATTGTTAGCAGTGCCCAGAAACTAACGTGCTTTAGGCCGCGAAACCCATTCAGAAACTGTTTGAAAAAGCACCGTGAGACCAACCACATGACGACTTTGAAGTCGACAACGACCATGATGCACGAGCCGAGCCGAGTAGACTCTGGCGCAGTTGAAAACCCCCTTCAAAACCTCGGCAGCAACGCCATCCTCGTCAACTACACTGTGTCCCCGTTCCATCGCATGAAACCAGGGAGGGATGTACGTCGGTGATCGATGTCAGGTTAAAAGGCTGAGCCAGCACTCGGCTTTCCAACGTCATCCTGAGAGGACACCAGTTGCTGTTCTGTGCCTACGCCAACTTGGAAGAGATGGAGATGACAGAACATGTTTCAGAACATTGCTGGATAAGATCCAGCTACATGCCAGATGATACCCTTTGGATTAGATCGCAAAATGAATGATCAACTACGAGTACAAACCCGTTTCTTTCATGATCAAATATGATGCTAGATAATGAAACAAGAGTCGCCTGGCATGAGCAGACCTCTATTCCGGGTTAGCAATCAGCAGAAGACTTTCATCCGTGATATGACCAGTCAACAGCTTAGCATCACATGGCCATCCAGCAAAGGCTTAATGTCGGGTTTTTTTTCGTCGTGGTCAGAAAGTAGTAAGACCGGGGACAACCACTGTCGAAACGCGTCGTTTTCGCTGTGCTGGGCAATGGGTTGTAGATCAAATCAATCATTAACCTGCGAGTCATGAACTCCAACCGGCAAGCTGCAGTAGTACCACGCCTAATGCATGATCAAAATCATCTCCTTGGAAAGAGTCATGGAGATACCTTGGGCACTAACAATGGGTCCGTCGAGCACCGTGTATGTCGAAAGAATTGAAGCACAATGCCTTGTGCATATGTGCAGGACGCCCAAGTCGTTGGTCTGTTCTCATGACTTCAAAATTATGACGGCATAACCCTCCCTAGCAGCCAAGTTTGTGTATCAGAAAAATCACGGATCCAGTTCCAAGGCGACGTGGTGGCAGAATTACCGCCCAAAGCGCTTTGATCAGCTTTGAATTTGATGCCATCTCCAGCAGCCGGTTTTAAAGTAGACAAGGGTGGCGACAACGGTTTGGGCGACCGGGACCCAATCACTCAAACATGTGGCCAATGAAGAGCAAGGTGGGACAGCGGGCTGGCAAGGCCATGGGCTAAATGCAGCCTCAATTGCCGGGCTTTTAGCTGGCCCCAGCCTTGATGGCAAGCTAGTCTTGACGACAAAGTTGAGGGTGGAGGACCCTAAGCCCGGCGAACCATCCACGGACCAGTAGCATCAACGCGTGCCGTCGACAAGCATCGCGATTGACGAGCCTTGTCTCAGCGGTCAACGGCACCACCCAAAAGCGCCCAGGTCACGCCTAAGCCTGCGCCAGCCAGTCAGAGAAGCCGCCTTGCAAACGTTGACCAGCAAAGGCAATTCAAGGGTGCAAACGAGGTTTTTCGGAAAAGTGCAAGGGCACGCCGCGATGCGCTTGTGACCGACCAAATGCACTGTCTTGATGATGAGCGGCAGGAGAACAAGGGTGGCAGGCGTACGGAGCTGTTGAAGAGATAAGGCCGTCGAGGTGGGGGTGGAGGCTGGAGATGCTATCACAGCAATGAGGTCAAGCAGGTGGTGATGAGACCAGTTGAAGAGGCGGAGGATTTGACGTGGGATGGTTGATTGGCTGTGAGGCTTGTTGTTCCAGAGCCTAGCGGATGTACTGTACATGAAGATTGAGCACCAAGCCGCCACGGCATACGCAAGCGCACACCTCCACATGGCGGATGGTATCACGCACTGGTTTTCGGTCGCACAACACACAACACCCTGGATGCAGAAACACAAAGACGGCGATACTACGGACGCTAAGTGTTCCACGAGGAAGTGTCTTCGATGTCATCTTCTTGTCTCGGCACCTCCCTATTCGTGAAAGGTTCTGCGCGTGGAGAGGGTGGCTGTGCTCTTGATTGTGTTGATGGTGGATTGTTGTGGTTGATGTTGTTTTGACACAGTGATCCAGACCAGTGTATCAGACACAAAAGAAAGACATGACGTTCCGGTTGTCACCCCAGCGCTTCTCCACAGCACACTTAGTGCATGTTCAGATAACCACAGCAGAGCCATTCGCGCTCTTACTCCCTCCCTCCCTCCCAAGCATACATAGAGTCAATGCATGTATGCCAACTGACAAACAGGGAAAAGGGTCCAGGGTCGACGGAGAAAAAGAGGGTCCAGAGCAAACGAAAAAAAGCCGAAAAAGATGAACAAGGATACCCAGGTCAGATAGCAGAACTAAAAAGGAAAAGAACTGGATCAATGGGCGCGCACCTCACATCAACCCCCCCGAAAGAAGCGAAAAAGTAAAGAGACAAAAGGGGATCTCTGAACCGATGCTGGTGCTACGGTATAATTACAGTAACGGAACAAGACCCAGTTTTGAGTGTCATCGGCCGCCCAAGCAAGCAAGGCCCTCCCGACGAAATCCAGGAACCGAGTAATTAATGACTAGAGCCATAACTGAACGTGGCTGGGCTGCCTTTGACTGCCGAAAACCCAAACCCAAAAAAGAGCTTTGCCTCAATCAACCCGAGCCGACTAACAAAGCCAAATCCCACACAGACCAGCAAAACGTGTGCTACTTTCTTAAGAGAGTCTTTTACCTCCCGCCCCAGCCAACCAGACCACAAAGCGCTGGGATTCTCAGGGGTAGCTCAAGCACAGAGGCTCTCTTATTTTCACATGGAAAGGCCCCCACCAGCTTGCGGAAAATTAATCATCTCGATGCGAATAATATGCACGCAACAATTTGTGTTTTCGTGAGATGCAAACATTCGACAATAGTGCCGAGGTTCTCAAGTTTATGGACAGCATTGACAATGCAAATTTGTGTGTGTGAACACGTAATACCGCGAAGATGTGCACACTTATTACTGCATCATCGCACATGATGACCGTTCTTGTGCAGCCATTGCCGCATCACAAGGAAGCCCTTCTTCGCCTCGACCCTGCGGGTCCCCTGTCAACGGCTGCAAGATGTGTCCAAGGCAAGCTTGGGTGGAGGTGTTTGGTCGGTTCACCTCTGCCGTGTAATAATATACGTACCACAATGGTGATGAACCTCGACACTGACAGCAGCTGGCCCCGGCGTCCTTCTGGCTCGGGTTTCAGTGCAGCGAGCCGCAGGCGGCACTAGACGATCGGCGATAACAAAATATAGACCAGTGTTGTTGTTCAGAGAGCGATATATTCATATGCTACGTTCCCGAGAACGAAGCGGGAGCCCGACCCATCCAAGGCGAACTGCTCGGTGACGACCCGGTGCTATAATACGCACTGTAGTTTGGAGAAGGCCTAGGGTGGGAAGCTTGTTAGGGGGTCCCTTGTGCTGGGGGCCGTCTCGGAGACCCACCATGGCACCCAGGCTGAATCTGGCTGCACAAGCCCCACTGGTCTGCGCATCATTTTACCTTGGGCCGTGCGAATTAGCCTGGGTGTATCGATATCTACGGTGCACTTGGCAGCTGGTGACACCGCAGGCTAACATGGGCGAACGCCGCGCTTCTCTCGCTTCCTCTGGCTCATGCTCAATATAGCCAATGAGGTGTATGCGTTGTGACATGACCTATTGGCGGCTCGCGCAGCTGCGGCTCATACCTCTCTCTCTCTCTCTCTCTCTCTCCTCGCCAGACTCTGTGCCTCTTTGCCCCCCTCGCCCATGGACATGGCTGAAACCTGTGGGTATCTCCCATGTCAGCTGTTGTAGATGCTTTTTTATAGCCATCAATATTGGTAGGCGTGGGGGACTGGAGCGGTGGATCTTTTTGCCCAAAACTTGACATCAAATTAGTGTCTCCATCCTCTCGATGCCTGCCCCCGTACCTCTTAATAGCCCTATGTAACCGTCCAGCAGCGAGTACTATAGCTGTGTGGTACTAACTCACTTCCCTTACTAGCCACACCTCGACGTCTCTGCCGGCGACCTATGATGTTATCAGACCGGGAGCACGCACCTCCTCAAGTACATGGGTCACTAACTCTGCTACCGCCGCCCTGTCGACTTGGCTGCACACTGTGGGCTGCTGCTGCTACCTTACCTGCTCATGTATCTGTTGCGGCATGCCATTCTAGCTCGGGGTGTGGTCCAGGGTCTTGGTGATTTTGGGGTCTTGGGGGGCGAGGGTTGGCCCATCTCACTCGCTCGTCCCGACTCTTGACTCGAGGCCTTGTGTGTGCAAGAGGCACTTTCACTTTGATCGCCGCTCTCATTGTCCCCTTGTCCTCCTCGCCTTTCCTCATCCATCTGTCCATTCATCCACATCCCCCGGCCTGGCCATGGTCAGAGCGGCTCGGACCCTAAAGTCTCTCCAAACACTTGGAAAGTGCCTCTCCATCGTTGACCACCGTGACTGTTCTGGGGCCTTCTCATTCGTTCACTTGCCTTCTTGTCATCACATTGCCGCGCTGTAGCTCGCCCACTCTCTGTCCTCTCTCATCTCATCTCGCCTGTTGTTGCACTTCCTCCCACTTCACACTCTTTCACTCTTCCCTTGTACTGTACATCCGGTTCTTTCCTTACCACACCCTCCTTCCTTCCCCGGCCCAACGGCCTTGTCCTCGTGGTAGCTAAACTTCTCCCCCAAACACTCCTTCTCCTTCCTGGGTCTAGCTCCACCGTCGTTTCTTCAAGCTACCCTTCTCGTTTCTTTTTATCCCCTCTCCTCTGCTTCTCTTCCTTAGAGCTCGCATTTCCACAGTCGCCCTTCTGACTCTCCTTCATACTCGCTCCCACCACCATCGGCCATTAGTGCCTTCTTGGTGCTCCTCTGCTTCGGCCTCTCTCCTCCCCCCTCCTCGTCTTTGTCTCTCATCTGCTATACCCGATTTCTGGACCTGCGCATCTACTTCATCGATCCTTCGGCCGGTTCTAGACATGTCTCTCTTCACATGGGTGTCACGGCGGGCTGGCGGCCTGAGCATGATCGCACTCATCGGCCTCTGCTACTGGGTTATTTCACAGGAGCACTCAACTCAGCAGCATCGATACAAGTATGAACAGCCCGACAGCGGAGGATCCTTTTACTCATCCACCTCAACGACTGGTGCCGGTATCTGGACCTACATATTCGCCTACTACTGTCTCCTTATTCACATCCTCGTCTGCATCTTTCCCCTCCGAGCATGCTGGACTGTCTGGAACCTTACCAAAACCCTCAAACGAGCCGCCCAGAGCAACTCCCTCCTCGATCTAAAGAAGCTGGCTTCGCGCCGTGGTTCTTACACCTCCGTCTCCAGCTCCGAGACGTTGACTTCCAGCCACAATGGTATCGCCTCGTCTACCACCAGCGAAGCTGGCGACCTCGACCCCGAGTCGTTTACCGACGGCGTGTCTACCGCAGCCGACAACGTGATTCACGCCATCATTATTCCAAACTACAAGGAGGAGTACGACACCCTCAGGGAAACCCTTGAGGTTCTAGCGTGCCACCCACGAGCTCCCGATTCGTACGATGTAAGTGTTTGCTATTTCAACATGCGCAGTTCGCGGGCTGTGGGGTCGTTTCTTGGCCGTGATCAATGCGCGGCAGTCGTTCGTGAGAAAAAAAGCATGCTAACTACCGTGCGACAGGTTTATTTGGGAATGGAACAGCGAGAAACAGATGGCGAAACCAAAGCCCTTGGCCTAACCCAAGAATTTGCCAAAAAGTTCCGATCAATTGATTTTACCATGCACCCGTCCGACATACCGGGAGAGGCAGCTGGAAAGGGTAGCAACATCGGTTGGGCCGCACGCAAGCTCAGTGCGAAATATACGATGGGAGTCCGAAAAGACGTAATCATTACAGGAATTGATGGTATGTGCGCTCTCTTGGCATGAGATTAGCATCTTACGGGGTGCCACACTCTATGCAGCAACCGTTGTTTTAGTGCATTTGCTGACCAGGGTTATTTCCGGCCGCCATAGCCGACAGTCACCTTTCCGCGTATTACTTTACGCTGCTCACTAACATGCATCTGTCGTATCCCGAAACCGCACTCACGACTGTCTACTCGGCTCCCATCATTTTCGACCGCAATGCCCATAATGTCCACCCTCTTGTCCGCGTCGCCGATATTGTCTGGTGCGCCGCCGGCATGTCAGGTCTCTACACCGGCTCCAGCATTGCTCCTCCTACTTCCGTCTACTCGCTGCCCCTGGACCTAGTTGATCGTGTTGGCGGTTGGGATTGCGACGGTGAGGCGATTGGCGAGGATCTGCACATGTACATCAAGTGCTTTTTTGCCCTCAACGGAAACCTGACCAGCCGCGTAATTAACTGCCCTGTGAGCCAAAGCAACGTCACTGGAGGAGGCGGCAAGGGTTGGCGTGGCGCTTACGCTGATATCAATGCCCGCTATAAGCAGGCCCTTCGTCACATGTGGGGTGCTCTTGACACTGGCTTTGCCATGCGAAAGCTTGTTGAGATGTGGCAAGAGCGTAAACACACCTCACGCGCTTATCAGCCCCTTCACTGTGCGGTTGGCGACAACTCCAGCTTGTTTATCCCTGATAGTCAGCTCATCGACAACGGTGCGGCACAGGCCGGTGGGAACGGTATCTTCTCGGAAATTACCAAGGACAACATCAAAGAGCCCCATTGGGAGCACGTCTTTTACATGGTGCACCGAATCTTTGAGGCCCATTTCCTCCCAGTTCACATGGCTATTCTGGTCGTCGCCTCGACCATCTACGTCAAGGTGATGGAGGGTAAAGACGACCCGCACAACCTGGCGTGGGTCTTTAACTGGTCCAATACCATTCGAATCTTCGGCTTCCTCCAAATCAGCGTTTACTTGTTCTTGTATGAGAGCTTCCATCGAGTCGGCGTTGCAGCCCGTGAGCGAGCAATGGTAAAGGCCGACCTTGCTGACGGCATGGACTTTTCCCGACGATCTCTGCGCAATAACTGGAAGGACTACCTCATGGTGCCCCTCGTGGCCCCGTTGTACGGCACAATTCCCAGCGCCCAAGCATTGGTCTGTCAGCTCTGGACCCAGGATCTAGTGTACACCGTCAGCAAAAAGGCGACTCGAAGACAGCTACCACCAGCACCCAAGGTAGACGATATGGCTTAAGTAGTGGTTGAGAAAGCTGTTCTCGAAGTACGATACGACACGCAAAACACTCTGGCTTGTGGATTTATCATACAATTCAATTATGGTCGAAATGACCTGGTTAAAGTGTATATATGGCATGAATGACCGTCTTGCTTGGCACAGATGAGCGCCGGCAATGCAATTTCTCTTTTTCGGTTTCAAGCTCATCCGGCGTTATGGGGGCAGCATCAGCATCAGCACGAATGGGTGTGCATAGACTACCTCTTAGATATGTGACATTGGGCGGAGCGCCAAGAGGGAGTACCCAGAATGAATGATGCCAAGAGCAGGTCCTGGCACCTAGGGTACGAGGTATGGTTGGAAATAAGTATAATCACATAATCACGTAGTAGATAATATAAGTGGAAGAGTCTGACAGCCACGGTGGTTATCAGAATTATTCCAATTTTCACAATATTCCCCTTAGATCTAAGACCACTTTATTTAGCTCATGAAAGTATTCAAGGTTTGAGTGATGGCGTCTTTTCCATGTACATACTTGAAGGTACAAAATGCGTTCCGATAAGCAAGTATAGGGTAAGTCACCCATTTGCACCAGAAAGTCGATGCATCCGAGATGATCCACCGTCAACTCTAAAGCGATCTTCAATTCTTTCGGGAACGATTAGGTTTGAATCTAGATCTGGCTGCCTGGGCTACCAACCCTCCCTCTTCGCTCAAATGGGCAAAAGTGGGGGGTTATTGCGAATGGTGGAATTGCTCAAGTTCCGAACACCTTCGGATGTTAATAGTGCGTAGCCAATCAGGAGCAGACAGACAACCATTTCAGGATTCGGATCCGGAGACAATAGCAGTCCAACCGAGGGGGGGCTCGGAAATAAAATGTTGCCTCAATTTTGATATCGTATAAGTATCGATAAATTCCCTGGTGATATGCGAGATATTCTCAATCCTACACTGATCCTTGTCTCATTTATCGTGTCCCACTCCTGGTCACTTTCTCCCTCTCTTTCTCCCTCATAATCAATCTCATCACTTACACCACTCGCACACCAACAACAATGACGGCAACAAGTATCCATATTGGAGTGTTCATCCCCGACGGGGCTCAATTCCTTGACGTGGCTACGGCTGACGTTCTTGGCGTCATGTCCAAGGAGTACTTGGGCGTCTTGCCCATGCTGCCGGCTCACGTTGTGGCTTTGGCACCAAGCGTGACCATTTCATACATCACCAGCCCCAGGCAAGGAATGGATATTCCTCTTACATCCAAAGCAGTTATCAAGGCCACGCATTCATATGAGGATCCTGAAGTGGCGCCAGGCAAGCTCGACATTGTCATCGTGCCTGGACCAGACCCCTCAATCACAGTTGACGAAGGCGACCTCAAGTGGTTGAAGGCGCAATACGAGACGCCGGGCGTAGATATATTGTGCGTGTGCACGGGCATCTTCATCTGTGCTGCTGCGGGTATCTTGGACGGCAAAAAGGCAAGCGGGCCTCGGGGAATGCAAGACGACATTCGCAAGAAGTTTCCCAAGGTCGAGCTGGCGGGAGAGAGGTATCGATGGGTTCAAGACGGGAATATCTGGTCAAGTGGTGAGTGCGCCCCCCCCCCAGCCTGCTCCAAGCGCTTACGCTGCGTAAATGAATTGCCTCGGATGAACTGACCAAGTGCAGGCGGTGTGACAAACGGCAACGACCTCATGGCGGCATATGCCAAGGGCTGCGGGCGCTGGGCTCAACCCATCGCCGAGCTGGGGGCCAAGCTCACAGATGTTGGAGACCGTGAGCAGATCTACAACCCATCGCAGAGCACATTTATGCTTGGGTTCGTGTGGACATTGGTCAAGGCATGGTTTGCGGGTTTTGGATCCCCGGCTAAGAACAAGACTGCTTGAACTTGGCTGATGGTCATGGCAAATTTTCCATTGTACGAAATATTGGTAGATGTGCGGATAGGGAAAATTGGACATAGATTTATGGCTGGTGCCTATAGCGGACACGGTCTTTGGAAAGGCTGTCAAGCGCCAATATACTAATACATATTTTTTCCTTTTTCATCGCATGACCTTGTCGCGCGACAAGTAACTTACTTGGCAGTCAAAGCATCATGTGGTTCGATAAGCTTTTACCAGCACAGGCCGACCAACTAGTTAAGCTCAATTGGAACCGCCTCACCGATGGGAGGAAGCTTTGCGGCTACCAGAAACCACCCGTGGTTCGCTCCCGGTTTCGGGTACATGCTGATTGAATGAAATTCGCTGCGACACGCTGTCCTTGTATCTCGGGCCAGCAGTTTGCCGCTCATGACTTTGAATTGCTACAGGTCGCATCAGCTGGGAAAATCTGCGCAGTAGCGGGGCCGTTCAGGGACCCGACCCGCTGCGCACTCAGCGCGGTTGCTGAGACAGCGACCGCTCCAGCGCGATAAGGATCTTATCGCCGCGCCTGACTGGCCGGATTTGTTTTGGTAGTGGGGTCGCGCTGCTGCAGGCTGTCGAGGCCCAGAAAAAAATTTCGAAAGCTCTCTTGAGATGCTTCCTGGATTCTCTGGTTTTCTTCCTTTCGTTGTGAACTTCATCGCTCCTCCAAACCTTTCCTTCTTTCCCTTCCCGCACCCTCACAACTCTACATCCGACCAATACACCTTTATCCCCTTATACGTCATTTCATAATACCATAAACCGCCACAATGTCTGCCGTTCCCGGTCCCGTTTACGGCCTGGAGGTCCCTCCTGGCGAGATCCTCATTCCTGCCACCATGGAGTTCCCTGCCTCTGTAAGTTTTTTTTCTCTCTGCGCAACCGCAACCATTGAAGCATTCGCGGTTCACGCCGCGGTGCCTAGCCGCCGCTGAGCGTGCTTATTGCGCCAGCGCAAGCTTGCGCCGCTCTTGGTTGTCTGCCCGCTCCAGGCATCCATATGCTGATTGTGAAATTTCCAGTTCCGCATCACCATGGCTGCTGTCGATCCTACTGAGGAGCCTGAGACTGATGAGCAGGGCAATGTCCCTGCCGTCCCTCGCTCCACCCTCCGACTAGTTAAGCGCGCCTTCCCTGGCCTTGACGATGACGAGGATGACGAGATCGACGAGGAGTACATGAAGGCTCTCCTTGCCGCTTCTGACGATGATGACGAGGAGGAGGAGGCCAACGGTGGTCCCAGCGACCCCGCCAAGGCCAAGAAGCAGAAGCAGGCCCTTGCCATCAAGAAGCTCATGGAGGCTACCCAGGACGACTCTGATGAGGATGAGGAGATGGAGGATGCCAAGCCCAATGGCAAGTCAAAGTCTAAGGGCAAGGCCAAGGCTACTGAGGATGATGATGAAGACGATGAGGAGGAGGACTCCGATGACGATGATGAGGACGGTGCCGACCTCGAGAACTTCGTCATCTGCACTCTCGACACTGAGAGGGTATGTTGTACCGCTAAACTTTTTTTCGCCTCGCTCTTTGCAGCTAACTGACTTTCATATAGAACTACCAGCAGCCCCTTGACATCACCGTCAACCACGGCGAGAAGGTCTTCTTCGTTGTTACCGGTACCCATACTGTCTACCTCACTGGCAACTACATCATGGATGATGATGAGGAGGACTCCGAGGACGACGACGAGTACGACCTTTCCCCCGATGAGCTTGAGTACGCCATGGGTGGTGAGGATGACAGCGACGAGGAGAGCGACGAGCTCGACGACGTTGACAACCCTCGTGTCACCGAGGTCGAGTCCGACGAGGAGGAGGCCCCCAAGCTGGTCCCTGTCAAGAAGGGCAAGAACAAGCGATCTGCCGAGGAGGCTGAGGGCCTTGACGAGCTCATCTCCAAGGCCGAGACCAAGGAGTCCAAGAAGCAGCAGAAGAAGCTGAAGAACAACAAGGGCGAGGCCGTCTCCGCCGAGGACAGCAAGAAGAAGGTCCAGTTCGCCAAGAACCTCGAGCAGGGTCCCACCGGCTCTGCCGAGAAGGCTAAGCAGGCTAAGGCTGCCACCGGTGTCAAGACCGTCCAGGGTGTCACGATCGACGACCGAACCGTTGGCAAGGGCCGCACCGTCAAGAGTGGCGACAACGTTGGTGTCCGATACATCGGAAAGCTCCAGAACGGCCAGGTGTTTGATGGTAAGTGACTACTTGAATTTGCATTGCATCTTTCTTCAAGCTAACGATTGCTGCAGCCAACAAGAAGGGCAAGCCTTTCAGCTTCAAGGCCGGCAAGGGCCAGGTCATCAAGGGCTGGGACATTGGTATCGTCGGCATGGCCATTGGTGGCGAGCGCCGTCTGACCATTCCCGCCCACCTTGCCTACGGTTCCCGAGGCATGCCCGGCATCCCTGCCAACAGCCAGCTGACCTTCGACGTCAAGCTGCTCGAGATCAAGTAAGGGAGAGGCTCGGTGCCGGACTCTCTTCGTCCAGCCTCCACTCGTACCTGTGGCGGGGCGTACCAATACCCTTATGTAACCCGCCACTTGGACATGTGAGATGACGGTTGGTTACGTGATGATGTCGACTTTTCTTAATTTCCAATATTCCTTCCATGTACTCGCTGGGTACGCTACATGCGATGGTGAGGAGCCTTAGACCTGCACCTTCTGCTAGGATGCCGCGTCCGATAGAGGTCGCTGCAGAGCAGCCTGGTTGAACAGGGATGATGGGGCGAGGACCTGCATTGCACGAATGGCGTACGATAAAAAAGGGTGTGCTCTTGATGCCGTCGGATGTTCTCGGCAATCACAACGAATGATATTTTTAGGCTCGGTTGTAGGCAATAGGGATTTGCCGAATAAAGACGTTTTCTTCTGTTTATATGCTATGCTCTCTAACATGTGCTGTGTTCAATGTGCTGTTGGTGCGTAAACTTGTAGAAGCAGGCGTTGTGGTTGCTCCTGGCTGCAAGTGCCACGAGGTAAAAGGCAATTACGAACAGTGAATGTCCAGCTTGCAGGGCTTCTTCCTCAAGCTGATGACTACATATCTCATCTCTTATTCCTCATACACCAGCATTGATGCCAACTACTCACCTCAACAGGTTTATCAGAAAAAGCTCATTCATTCGTTTTTTATTCGATCCGCTACCAAGTGATTTGTACTGCATCAACCAATATTCATCATATCAACCGCATCGTCCACTTACCCGAGACCAGCATGCGGCGGGCCCTTGTTCACAAAGGAAGCTATCCGTTGATGCAAACCGTTTCCAATGATTCAGCTGAATCGCATGCGAGATGCTCTTTACCATGCTCTATTCGAGAAGAGGCTTCCACTGGCCATCACCATGCCCTCAACTTTCGCCGGACTAGTTCTCGCGTGTGGTCCGACATCCGGGGCGCTATTAGAGCTATTGGTCGAAGTAGCAGCAGCACGAAACGACCACCAGAAAACAGGCAATCAGAAGATTCCCAAAGCTATGACGAAGTTGGCGATCTTGTTTCAGACGAGGCTTCCATCAGGTCTTGTGCTGCCAAGACGGTATTAAATGGGGGCGAGTCAAGTATTCAGTCACCGAGCGAGGACGGAGAAGCACGCCCCGAAATTCTGCTTCAAAATTTGCGACTCAGCCACCCAGACCTAGCATCCAATACAACTATTGTACTCCACAAACCTCGTTTGAGAATAGGAAACTCGCTTCAAACACTTGGTGAGGGCAACTTGGCAGTGCTGACAAACCCCAGTACATCCAACTCTTCTCTTTTGAGCACCAAGGTCTCTACTGTAATAGATAAATCGACGGGGAAAACGTCAGTAGATTCTCAATTCTCTCCTCTCACCAAGGACGTGGCGACCAAGCGACACGGCAGACGAAGTCCGTGGACACGATCCAGCCCCGAGGGTGGTGCGCTTGGCACCATTGAAGAACTAGGCGCAGCTCATATTCGACCTACAGTTGCAACGGCAGAGAGAACTGCCGCAGCAAAAATATATCTAGAAACGAAGTTCAATGATCTCCTCAAAAAACCCAATCCTCGGGGAGTTCGGTGTCGTTGCCTTGAATTGCAGCTTTACTATAGTCCTCAACTTACCTCTGAGCAGAAACAAATCGTCAGAGACTCTTTCCGCAACCAAGAAACATGGCACCTAAGAGAAATAAGAGCGATGAGGTCTCAAAGTAACTGTATTGAAAATGGCCGAGGGGGTCGCTCATACCTTAAGAATTATGAACCTTTGAAAATTCTCGGAAAAGGAAGTTTTGGTGTTGTTCGATTGGTTCGCGAGAAGCATGATGCAACCCACGCATTTACTAGGCAGGTTTATGCCATGAAAGTGATTCGAAAGTCCGAAATGCTCCGAAGCTCCCAAGAAGGCCACTTGAGGGCCGAAAGAGACTTCCTCGTTGCTTCCGAGGGGTCGAATTGGTGAGTCGAGGTTGCTTGACGCTCCAAACTACACGCCACTGACAGCCCGACTCAGGGCAGTTCCATTGATCAGTAGTTTCCAAGATGCTGATAACCTCTACTTGGTGATGGAATACATGCCAGGTGGAGACTTTTTGGGTCTATTGATTCGCGAAAATATTCTTCACGAATCGGTTGCGCGCTTCTACATCGCTGAGATGATTCTTGCAGTCGAAGAGGCACATCGACTCAATTTCATTCATCGTGATATCAAACCAGATAACTTTCTCATATCAGCATCGGGGCATCTCAAAATATCGGATTTTGGCTTGGCTTTTGATGGCCATTGGTCTCATGATGCTTCGTACTACAGCACTCATAGATATTCCCTGGTTCGAAAACTTGGCATCAATGTTGACGGCGACGATGCGGACAAGAAGAGAAATCGAGGGATATTGACACAGTTCGAATGGTACAAATATCTGGTAGAGAGCTTAGGAAGACATGGAAGATTTCCTACTTCGACAAGCGACGATCTCGGGAAAATCCTTGACTGGAGAAATCAAAACGGCGTTCGCCCTGTTGCCAATTCTGTCGTTGGAACAAGTCAGTACATGGCTCCAGAGGTTGTTTTGGGCCAGAAATATGATGGGAGATGTGATTAGTAGAGCATTGGCATCATCCTGTATGAGTGCCTCTATGGGCACACGCCATTCTTGTCGGAGAAGGGGCGAAAACAGACCAAACAGAACATTCTGGTGAGACTTGATTCTGAGCAGCGAAAAAGAAATTTGTTTTGAGACTTACAACTTGATAGGACTTCAAGAGGCAGTTCTATTTTCCACAGCGACCGCTAGTGACTGATAAATGCAAGGACTTCATATACCGTTTGATTCAGGACAAGGAATATCGGCTCTGCTCGAGGAGATATCTTGCAAATGACCGAAACCAAGCCGAAGCAACTGGGTCGGCCGAGCCTATTGGCTGCCATGTGTTTGCCGATGATGCCGAGGACATCAGAGCTCATCGCTGGTTCAAAAATATACAGTGGGATCGCCTGCAGAATTTGCCGCCTCCCTTTGTCCCGCATATACGCAGTCTCGACGATACGCGCTACTTTGACGAGTCTCAATCGATCGAGGATTGGTCCGACTCATCGCCCCCGGGGCCCATACTGAGCCCGGTCGAGGTACGAGATATATTGCACGACTTCCCGACGAACGTGCAAGACCAAGCAATCAAACTTATTGAGTCGCCATTTGATTCGGCAAGACTACGAAAGTTGGACCAAGAGATCGAGGCCTCATGGTTGAGAACAGAGGAGAAGGAAATGCTGAAGCACTTTGTGAGGATTTACGGGCAGAAAGAACGCAAGCGACCAAGGGACATTTTGCTGAGGGACCAGGAATTGAAGGACACCGTTATGAATATCAGAAAAAAGACGGCATTCATGGGATACACATGGCGCAGGATGAGACCCGGCGGATACACGGCTTCACGAGAAACTGAGTAACGAAAAAGGGCCGGTGGCAGAAGGCA
The DNA here is from genome assembly GCA_013403855.1 of Calonectria honghensis. Classification (NCBI taxonomy): domain Eukaryota; kingdom Fungi; phylum Ascomycota; class Sordariomycetes; order Hypocreales; family Nectriaceae; genus Calonectria; species Calonectria honghensis. The sequence continues at coordinate 336,234 of VTGB01000051.1, forward strand.
TCGTCTCTAGTGGTGACGGATGGGATCGACCCTAAGGCTCAACGACGATGCAGCAATAGTCAATAGCAATGCAAAGCATTAGTAGCAGTAGTTTTAAGAGTAGTCGTATTAATTAACAGTAGACATTATCTTGTGTGCACTCATTATTTCCAACTCCTGGTATCCTAATTCCAAATCGCGTTTTTCATGATTCTCATGCATGACTCATCAAGAAATATTAATACTCAATGACTTCGTCTCATTCTTTTATGGGGGTCTTTGTAGGGCTTCCGGCGGTCCCTCCCCTCTCGATCAAGGCCACCAAATCACCCGAGGCCACCGCCTTTGCGTTGCGAATCTCCCACTCAAACTCCTTGAGGCCTCGAATCTCCCACGAAAAGAAGAGGAGGGAGAGAAGACCGTCAACGAGACCAGCAGCCAGGCCGAGGCTGCTAACGAGCATGAGGACGAAGGCAACATAGTTGGCCGGGCTGAACCAGACTGCAACCAAGCAGGCAACCCAAATAAACAATGCAACCCAAAAGTGAACTCCGCGCCAGTACCGTTGATGGGCCTCGCGAAGCTGGTACTTGTGAATCATGCCAATAATTTCGTCATAGATGGAGCCGGGTAGAGCTTCATCCTCGTGGTTGTGGAAGAGTTGCATGTCTGGGTCCGAATCGACAGCTCTGGGGACAGACCGGACGCTGCTGGCAGGACTATTGTTTGCAAGATAGGCACCGGTTTTGAGAGCGGCTGATGGGGTTTCAGCTCGAGGGTGCCGAGGAAGCGCGAGAGGCGTAGGAGAGTGACGGGTGAGTGTCGCGCGGACGGCGAAGTGATCGGAGAGCGAGACCCGAAGATCGGGATGGCGCTCAGTAAGAGCGACAATGGCCGTCTTGACGACCCACCCAGGGGTCGTGGGAGGAGCATCAGGATCAACACCCGTGGAAGCGAAGATGTAGTCGAGGCGCTTGCCCCGAGGGTCCGGCGAGTCAGGGTCAATATCACAGGGGCTGCCTTTTTTCAGAAGATTCTGCTGGTTCTTGGTCCAACGCCAGGTGTTGTAAACAGAGTCGCTGGTTGCGCCATTCTCCAAGAGGTTAAAATCGGCTGAAGGAACAGGCCTGCGGCGAGCCTGTTCGGCGGGATGGTGCGAGGGGCCGAGCGAGCTGTCTGGGTACAGAACCCTCCAGACATCACGGACCGGGGCGTGGGCAGTGATGAGACGGTGGGCAAGGGAGAGAGGAAGCATGTTGAAGTCTCCCATGGCGACTACAAGGTGGCCACGCTCAGCGGCGCCACGAAGCAGCTTGGACATTTCCCATGCTTGCGCGGTACGATGGCAGATGTAAGAGTCGTTGGGCTCTTGCTCATATGGGGCATGGGTCTACAGGAGATGTTAGAGAGCTGGTTTACATATAAGCCAAAGGCGTCCTCTGGCATTACACTTACATGTGTATTGAAGACTTCAATGACATCCTTCCTCCGGGATCCGTAGCGGATCTTGGCGCATGCGACACCCTTACCAACGTACCAGTCGCCGCGCCAGAAAGCTGTGGGACGGCCATTGAGAGGGTATTTGAACATGGAGCTCTCCTCAATGGGCCAGCGACTCAGAATTGCGAGGCCACCACCAAAGGCGCCGCTGTGGTAGAACTTGCCATAGGGCAGTATCTGGCGAGTGTGGCGGCGGATGGCCATGTAATCCTCTTGGGTCCAGCATTCCTGAAGTGCGACAATATCGGGGGCGGGGGAGAGGAGCGACAGCTGGCGACCAATTTCATCCAAGCGAGGAGCGCGGAGAGCAGAGATGTGAAGGAGACCCCAGCAGTTGAGGGTCAGAAGATTGAGCTCGGCTGGTATTTTGCTCTCGCCCGCGTCCACCTTGGTGTTGAGGGGCGGCGGATTGCCCTTGTCGGCAGTGGTGCCAGGCATGGTGATGGGAGAGCTTCAGCGAGGTTGTTCACGGCTTCTTCGGAGAGGGGGGAAAGCGAGGTGGTGCAGAGGGTGAAGTTGAGGCGGCGTTGGTGGGAGGATAGCGAGCGAGGATGGGAGCGATCTTCAAGGGCCCAAGCGGCGGGATCTATAGGCTTAGCGGATTGATGAAGACAGCTACGGCAGTCGGCCCTATTGGCGTTTTTTCAGCCGGTCGTGTGGCAGCTGGGAGGATGCGATAGGTGCGGGGGAATTATATTGGAGGGGGTGCTAGGTGTTACAGACAGCGACAGGAAAAAGAAAAGAAAGAAAAAGAAGCGAAGCTGGCGAGGCACGAGACTCAACGCGGACGTGATGCCGGAGACGTTGTTGAGCCCGTATTCCGTGCCTGGCTCGCGCTTATCCCCCCCATACCCATACCCATGTGCACCTGCCCACGGTTAAAATGACGGGCCAGAAAAGTCGGGCGTGCACGTCGAGGCCCGCCTGGCACCTTCCCTGGACGAACCGGGAGCTATGGCGCGTTAGCACGGGATTGGTGGGGTCTAGTGGTGGCAGACCAGGCGTTTGTTTAATTTCACGGTAAATTAACTAGTGAGCTGGCGCACAGCCCAGACTGGGCCACCAGCGTGATAAGTTTCCAAGTTCCAATGGTTGTCCTGTCTTGACACCAGTGATTTTTTTTTTTTTTTCGTGTTTACCAGAACCGATCAAGGAGCCATGCATCTAGTACATCTAGTAGTCGCCGTAGCGTCTTGAGGCTGGAACATGCCATTTCGGCGTTGCACATCGGCATTTGCCCTGCTTACTCTAAGAATACAGTGCTTCTTTCATCACACCGTTTTTTCTTCACTTCTTTGCTTTTTTTTCCCTTTTGGTCTCCTTGCTTTCTTTTCCTCCCTCCCCGTGCTAAGCTGTGACGTGACCATCAACTCTGGCACCATCGCATGTGAGACTAACTACCCTCCCATGGCCGGAAGCGGAGACACGGCTTATACGGCCCCTGTTATTTTCGCCATTCGCTTCTATTCTGGTCCCTTTTTGGTTACCCCTGCTTCTCCTGTATCGCTCGCTTGATCCTCACCGATACAGGACCAGACTGTAACTTGGCTTCCTCGTTTAGGCGTGGGGCCGGCTCGATGCTCAGCCCAATACTGCTTGTCAGCCTCATTCTTCACACATGGAGCGTGAGGGGCAGAACATGATATCTTGATACATGCTGCAAAACAAGGAATAATGATGAAACATTGATACTTAATCACCTCCTGTATGCACAATTGAGTCTCGCCATTCCCTTTTCCTTCCTTCTTTCTTTTTTTATTCCAACATGATGTGGTTACTTTGATAGCCTGGTTGATGTATAAGTTTCATTCCCTGCCAAAGCTTAAAAAGCCAACCACAGCTGCAGATAATTGGCCGTTGCTATCTAAACAACCCCCAACCTCCCCAAACAAAGTAGACATACAGGGCTGGCTTGCTATTCTCAACAGAATCCACGACAAGTCCCTTGACAGCCCGCAAGGCAATTGACGGTAGTTCCGACCAAGGTGACATAGACGGGTTCGATCATGGCTGGAGGCGCTTGCCCCCGCAGTTCTGCCACCAATCATGACATCTGGGTTGTGGCATTAAACGGTGAGCTCTCGCTCTTGTTCTACCTAGCGATTCGGCTGTAAGCGATAACCCCCCGCATGTTTCACCAGCGTGACAATCGAGATTGTCCAACTCGAGAAGAAGGAAAAAAAAAAGGTGCATCTCACTAGTTTCGGTTGACGTTCCGCAACGAACGCAGTGTGTCACTGCAACACGCATGTGTACAGAGTCACGACACCGCTTGCGGCTGTAGGAAATGTCTCGTTGCCGCCCATGGCCGATTACATGTGCCTTCCCCTTCCCGCCAGAGCGGGGTCCCCGTAATCGATACCAAAAGCCCTTTGTTGATCCTGTATCCTGTAGCCTATTCTCATCTTTGCGTTCTTTATGATGTAATCGTCAGCTCGCATGCAATGACGCTCTGCCAACTCGTCATGATTGGCAGGTCTGGCTGGGAGCTCCCCCTCATCCTAAACACCATTTCGGACGCACGTCTGACTGCATTGTCCTGATCCCCTAAAGTTCCTCCCACGGTCCAATAAACCCAACACATGCGCCGCGTTAAAGCTGAAAGATATCCATAGTTGGCTAATCAGCTGGAACTGGCTGAGCTAGAAATGGGCATATGCCCGGAGAAGACTCTTGGCTTGTCTATTATATATCTGGCCTAGTGATGACCGTTTTGCTATGTTCGCATCTTTACCCTGGGACAGCATCACCGCCCCCATTGTTTCGTGATACCAACGGCTCAAAGATTTTATAACCTGTAAAGCCAGCACAATAAGCAAACGCCACCGCCGTCGTCGCCATGGCTCTCCTTGAATTCATTCTCCTCTCGTTCAACGCTGACCTCCAGACCGACCCCTCTACGCCCCCAGCGGCCTTCCCCGACGTCATTGCCAAGTTCAAGACGGTCCCCGGCATCGCCAACCTGTACCTCGGCCAGCTCATCGAGAACCCAAAGCGCTGGCTGTACGTGGTGCGCTGGGAATCCACCGCGGCCGCCGAGGCCTTCATCCAATCGCCCATTCTCGCGGAGCTGCAGTCCGCCCTCGGCGCCCTCCTCGGCGAGCCCCCCATCATGAACCCCCCGACCGAGTACACCCACAGCGTCGATGCCGCGCTCGATGCGCCCTGCACCGAAGTGTGCACGTGCTGGGGCACCGAGGACGACTTCCACGACAAGAACATGAATGCATTTGCCGATCCCGTCGAGGCTGCTGGGCTGAGTGGCTTTCGCGGCATGGCCAGGGCAACTTTCATGCAGCCGGAGCAGCCCGGCTCCCCCGCGGTTCCTGGCCGTGCTTCAAGAATCATCCTTGGTTGGGACAGCATGGAGGCCCATGTGCAGCACAAGGGGGTCGATAGTGGTGAGCCGAGCTCTGCATAGCTCCGAGTCAGCTTGAACCTAATTCTCTTCTAGTCATCGACAAGTACGTCCACCTCCTGGCCGAGCGTAGAAAGGAGATTGAGCTGGTGAGTATATGCCACTTCACCATCGTGGTGCATTGTTCCAACCTGACTGCTTGATTAGTACCATGTTCCCCTCAAAAAGCTATGAGGTAAATCAAGAGACGAATTGACTACTTTGAGGAATTCCAATCACAACTTGTTAGCGGCAGTCATCATATTTGTCACCGTCATGTGTATATCAATCTCACTTCAGCTGACCACCGCCCGCTAAACTTTGCAACACTTTACGCAAATCTTATCAACGTGAAGAAGAAAAAGAATCAAGTTGCGCCATTATAATCGAGTACCTCGGGAGTCGCCAATTGTTACAATGTAACCCCCGCTCCAAGCAAACAATTTCACTCTCACCAAATCGTCCCAAGTGATGAAATGTCAATGTCCCATCCTGTTACACCTTGTCTATGCCATCCCAACCGCCCAAGAGCCAATATCCCGTGAAGCCGCAACGAGGACGAGATCCGAGGCCCTTATTGAGATTCTCAGAAATCTACCGCATCGTTCATCGGGTACGAGAAGACTTGCGCAGCTAGTTGTTTCTCCGTCTTCTCCCACATAGATAAATAAATCATCACCAACCCCGTTTTTTTTTGTACCATACTGAAGTAAACACCGTCCCCGTCGAAATTGCTACGCTCCGCTGAGCCTAAAATATCGTCGTAGTCGTCGTAAAAAATTAGATGCGATGTTTCTCCGATTCTGTAAAAGGGCGCACGTGTTAGAAGCTTAGTTGCTGCCGGTTCTGTTTTGCACCTCACCAAGTCGAGAGTATAGCATATATAATGCCATGCGGTTTGCCTCCTCCGTTCCGGTGATAGTCACCAACCGCTCGTTGCTGTTGTCCTGCGGTTCGTTAATCTTGATAACGCTGTTGCTCATCTGGCGTATCTCGTTGATCTTCTGGCCACCCTTGCCGATAATGGCACCAACCATGTCGTTGGGGATGTAGATTTGTTGCGTGATGGGACCGCCGGGCATTGCGCCAGCCATGGGCTGCGCTGTGGGAGCACCGTGGGGCTGGGGTCCAACATGAGGAGCCATGTGAGGCTGCATGTGAGGAGCGGCACCGTATGCGCCTCCCTGAGCACCGTACTGCATGGGCATCACGGGGTTGCCTTGAGCTGCGGCATGAGGGTACTGCTGCGGGTAGGGAGCGGGCGGCATGTGGTGGGGGCGGCGATCGTTGTGGCGGCCATAGTTCTCGCTTCGACCGTAGTGTCCAGAGGCAGGCTGGGGGCAGTAAGGGACGACCTGCATGCCTCCAGGGATGGAACCGGCGGGAGCACCGCTGCGGGTGGCGTACGCAGAGGCAGCAGGACCGCCAAACCTATCGTTAAGCTGCTCGAGCAGAGTGCTGCCTACGTAGTACGTGGCAATGTGAACGGCGTCAGCGACACCCATGACCACCAAGGAACGTTCACTGGACATGGGAAGGCATGAGTCGGAAGCATTGAGTCTTGCGCCGGAGGCTTCCTGGATCTCACGAATACGCGCTCCACCCTTACCAATAATAGAGCCGATCAGAATGTGAGGAATGAGAAGGCGCAGGGGGTAGGTCTTGGAAGAAGCAGTGGAAGACTCGTTCAGAGGCTCGTTGTTGAGGGTGCGAATGATCAATCCGAAGGCCTAGAAATTGTCAGCACGGTAAAACAGAAAGAAAAAAAATACTGGAACATACTTTGGCCACAGCGTCCACTATTCCGCTGACGGTTAGAATACGCTCGACAGCTCCCTTCTGGTAGTCGCTGACGGTGCACTTGGCGTTGGACAGCTTTCTGATGTTGGAAACGTTCTCGCCTCCCTTTCCAATGACGGTCGCCGCCTCCGGGCTAGAGATGACAGCTCGAATGTGGATCCAGGAAGTTTCGTCGTGGGCAGCAGCTGAGGAGACTGCGCTGGCTGAGGGACCTGCCGCAGTAGTGGCGCTCTTGGAGTCGGAGCCCTCGTCGGTGGCTGGGGCGTCGTCCTGCTCAGACTTGGCGCCGTTCGTCTTCTCGTCGCCGTTCTGCTCCTGGCTTTCGATGATGGGCACGATGGGCGCTTCAGGAACCTCGACATCTTCGTCGTGCTTGATGACCTTGTCAAGGGCAGGTCGCTTGGCATCGGGCTGGTCAGTGGCGCGTGAGGGAGAGGACGCCTCCTCGAGGGGGCGCTTGGCCGATTGGGTGGGCTGAGTCGGAGAGGCAGACATTTTTGCTCTGGTTTAATGGGTCACGATTGAATAGCTTGTTGGATGGAAAGGCTCTTTATTTTCGTCTTATATACACTCAGGGGGTTTTCAAAGGAAAACGTGCTGGTGTAGTGACTTGGGTCGGTGGGATCGCGCTTTCGGTGAAGTATTCGTGAAGTGACTGGTGCCGCGAATAGGCGTGACGGAGTGACGGGTTGAGTGGGAGGAGAAGGTAATCTCAAAGGGCAATCCTTTCTCGGACTCAGGGCGGGCTCCAGAAGTCTTGCAACGGGCGTCGGGGTGGCAGTGCCCGGAAGATTTCCCAGACGGTGGACGGGAAGGAAAAGGGCGGAGATGACTTGTGTGTATGAAGATGCTGAGTGGTTGAGGAGAGGAGGTGAAGCGACAAATCGATGCTGGGACGGAGGTCTGGAAAGCAGAAAGGAAGAGGCAAGTGCTCAGCTCAAACCTTGTGACCACGGGTTCCTGGTGTCGCAAACAACCTCCAATAGCTGGGCACGGGCGAATAAAAGGGATTCGTCGCGTCGCAAGTCGCCAATGACAACTTGGGGGATGAGGACGAGCGAAAAGGGCCGCGCACGTTTCGAGGACTGATATTCCGGGGGTGATAGGGCTGGCGATGACTTTCGCGCGCAGGGAGGGAAGGGGCGAACAAGGCAGAAACGACCAAATCCGAACAAGGGGGGCAAGAAGGGAAAAAAGGATGTCAGGACGGGGCCTACGAGATGTCGCTGACAGCAGAGAAGATGAGAAGAGCCAAAGGCCAAATGAAAGAGGGGGCTGGAGATGACCAGAGTCGGGGGAGGGCGAGATGGGGAATTGGGGAGAATGTTCGGGAGAGTTAGCTGAAACGACCTCAAATGGCCTGCTTGGATGAGATGTGCTGGCAAGTCACGTGCGGTGCACTTTACTCGCGGCCATCGGCTGTCGAGCTAATACCACGCACACACGCACACGTACGTACTGGTGCTCTCACGCTCACACAGTGCGGAGACTCCCGCCGCATCAAGGTCTGGGGGGAGTTGGCATATAGCCATTAGCGTTGGGCCATCCCTCGCCGCGGCCACCGGGGTCCCTGTCATCTCCGTCTGTGTGTAGCTGGCACCGTGCGGTCTACAGTGCACGGCGCAACGGTCCCAACAACAAACCAACAACAGCGCGACTCCAAAACGGCGCGTAGCACTCATTTCGATCGGGATCCTGCATAACTGGGGGGCGTTTCGAGCATCAAGAGGCGCCAGACATTTCCGGGAACTTCCCGCCTCTAACCCGAGTCGCGGAGTTAACCTACCAGCAAAAAAACAAAAACACTCACCCGCCCCGCGAATCATCTGCGCCCCATTCGCCGTCCAGCGCATCACGCATCTGCCGGCACCGGTCTTGCATGAATCAAAGTCGCCTTCTCTCTTTTTTTGGCGTCCGCACAGGTCCACTCTATCTCTGGCAGCGCCGCAGCCCTCGCTCGCTCGCTCATACACCTGCAGCAGCTCCGGCTGCTGTGCCTGAATCTCTGCTTGCAAACACTAGCACCTGTGGAGCTTGCGTTGTCAAACAATGAGTGAAAGGCTACAGGGTGCTGAGGCACAGGCATACACCGCCAATCTTGACCGTACCCTCAGAGAGCTTCAGAAGAAGGTTCGAGAACATGAGAGCGAGTTGAAAAAGGTATGTCTGCTCTCTCGCCGAGTCTGCGTTGTCACATGTTGACTGGAAACTAGCTCCGCTCGAGCCAGGATGAGCTCCCACAATCGGCAGCGGGACAGGCCCAAGTCATCAAGACAGCACTGGATGAAGTGACAGACTCGGAACCATTTCTACCATTCCCTGCGTCACTGCTCCCGGCTTTGCTGGCACTGCGCAAGACGCATCGGACGATTTTGGAGTCCAATGCCTATCTAGCGTCGCAACGTGCGAGTCACGAGCAGGTCACCCGCCAGCTGGAGGCCGATCAGGCCAGGTTGAAGGACCAGAACTTGCTCAAGGATGCACTCGAAGCACGCATCAAGTCGCTGCGCAATGAGCTGGATGCCAATGTCGACGTGAGCCCCGAGGACAGCGCGCGAGAGCGGCTCGAAGAGCTGAGGGGCAAGAAGAAGAGCTACGACAAGGAGACGTCAAGGCTCATGAAGATCCTGCTCGAGTTCATGGGCAGCACCCTCGCGCCGATGCTTGCAGCCGAGGAGCTCGGCGGGCCCGTCGTCGGCGACCTCATGGATATTGACGGCGACGACCTGGCCGGGGGCTTCAGCTCCCAGGGGAAGCTGAAGAAGACCAAGGAGGGTGGGGGCCAGGAAGACAAGCGGCAGCGGCGAATCGATGAGATCTGGGGCCAGGCCAGCTCGGGCGAACAGAACGAGGGCGCAGTGCAGCAGCAGGACGAGGTTGCAGCAGCGACGACGGAAATGCGACAGCTCACTGAGCAGCTCCTCAACCAGCTCTCCGAGGCCAAGGGCGAGTCAGCAGCGTCGTACGTGCAGCTGCCACGAGAGTCAGCGGTGGCCCGTTTTCTCGTGCGGTCCAAAGTCGCCCAGTTTCACCCCAAAGATGCGACGAAGCTCAGGCTGATTGATTTCGGCCGTGAGCTAGGGTCGTAGATAGATTAAACGCCACCGCCCGCGATGGTGGTGCAAATGCGAATGGCGCCAACCGCAGCCCATGCATGCCACCGCGCGCTTCAGAGCTTGTAATACAGTGCCTATTCGTGCGTAATTTCCAACCTCCTCAGCTTTGGTTGTTTTGACTAGTCACTTTTTGTTCCACTGCAAATTTGCTTTTTTCCCCTCCAAGCTGTGAACCAGCACGGGCGAGTGCCGTCCATCTCAGTCGGCACTGTCCCTATCGTTTCCCTCCCCCCTACCCGCCTTGATGCCTTTGTCCTACCGCAATGCCCAAACTAGTAAACACTTAAACCATGAGCTCCCTCATTGGCCAATTGCGGCGCGCGTCACTTCCCTTCGCGTCCTCGCGCGTCCCCGCAAACCGCTTGAGCCTCCTGTCGCAACCAGTCAACTATTTGCTGCTGCTCCAGGTCCAAACTCCACTTGCTGTAACTTGTCCATCTCGGCCTGGCCTGTACCTGTACCTTTCGTCGCCGTGTCCATTTTCCTCCACCGCCATCATGTCTTCTGCCCCCGAAACCAACAACAACGACACCAGCACCATCTCCTCGCCTCCCGCCAAGCGAGTCAAGACCGCCGCCGTCACCACCATGGAGCCCATCCCGCTGCAGATCAAGAAGCTCTCCGACAAGGGCCGCCTGCCTACCCGCGGCAGCGCCTTTGCCGCTGGCTACGACGTCTACGCCGCCCACGATACTACCATTCCTGCCCGCGGCAAGGCTCTGGTTAGCACCGACATTAGCATGGCTGTGCCTGAGGGAACCTGTAAGTATTTCCCCCTCCATTCCTTTTTTTTCGGTTTGATTGTATATTTCGGACTTCGTATCAAACTCTTTTTTCGTTATCCTCCACCGCTAACGCTTTGACTTGCAGACGGCCGTATTGCCCCTCGCTCCGGACTTGCTGCCAAGAACTTCATTGACACTGGTGCCGGTGTCATTGACGCCGACTACCGCGGAGAGGTCAAGGTGCTCCTTTTCAACCACGCCGACACCGACTTTGAGGTCAAGGAGGGTGACCGCGTCGCCCAGCTCGTCCTCGAGCGCATCTACACCCCCGAGGTTGTCGAGGTCGAGGAGCTTGCCGAGAGTGTGCGAGGCGCTGGCGGCTTCGGCAGCACAGGTCGTGCGTAAAATTTGATTTGAACAGAGGCCACGATCCAATGAGTGACGACTGCGAGTGGGTGCTCTCTAAGGCCATGGGAATCTACTAGACTTTTTCGGATTTCAAAAAAAGAGATGCGATGCAATAGGAAGACAGGACGCGGAGTAGAAAACCACCATAGAGCAAAAATGCCGACATGTAAATCATGATCCCCCCGTCTCTTGCATGTGAATCTATCCTGTTCTCTATGACATTCCAACCAATCCTTGTACTCTATCATCCATGTTCTGTCTATAACGCTTTGGCAGGAAATTTCTTTGATGGTGCTCGTAAGCAGTCGAGATGTCTTACGAGCTTCAGCTCAGCTGCCTTGCTCTTTACCAAGTGAGCCTTCTTGGCGTCGGCCTTCTCCTCGGGCGACATGTCGTCGGTGGTGCGATCCACGACCCTCCTCATGCCCTCGCTCGTCTTGGACAGCACCTCGTGCATGCTGGCCAGGACGTTTTCAGCAGCTCTCGCGAGTGGGAGCTCAGTCGCTGTGACACTATCGTCGCTGAGCCAGCTCCGTGTGGAGCTTAGCTCTCCATTTGCCTTGCATACGGCTTCGCGCATGCGGATAACCATGAGGGCGCCAAACATGTCTCCAGTGCCGCTGAAGTAGCAATCGATGGAGGGAAACACAATTTTGAAAAGACGAGCCTTACCGGAGGAGCTCATGCTGGAGCCAACGACGGAGAGGTGTGAGGGCGGGTGGTCGGGGGCATCGAGGTTGACCGAAGTGATGACAACATGTGGGACCTTGTATTTGTCATGGAGAGCCTGAATGGCATTGGTGAGGCTGTCCATGTCGGTGATTTTGCACTCTGACAACAATCTCCAGACAAGCACGTGTTAGCAAAAGAGGAAAAAAGGATCCGTTTACATCTTAGGGGCAGTGAGCATACTCAGCCTCGAACTGGTTGGGGAGAATAAGATCGGCGTGGTGGATGAGCTTCTTGTATGCCGGCACTACATCCTCTGCGACGTAGAGTCTTCCGTTGTCTCCCATGACGGGGTCGAGAACCCAAAAGAATGAACCTGGCAAGTTCTTTGCCTTTTCTTGAAGCTCACATCCAATCTTACCCACGGCGTTGACGGCTTCGGCCCCGGGGATATAGCCAGTAAGCAGCATGTCAAAGTCATCTAGGTATGACTGCTTCAATCCTTCGTAGAGATCTAGGATTTCCTGCGCCGACACCTTTGTTCCTTTCCATTGCCGGTAGCCGGTATGATTACCTTGAATGAGACAGAGACGTTAGTTTGCTGGCGCTGCTCGGCCCTGGAGTGACGTACTGAACTGCACCGTGTTGAGGGCGGCGACATCGCACCCCAGAGATTGCAAGACAAAGACCGCAATCTTGTTGCCAACGTACCTTACATCACGACAGTTAGTAGTTGCAGCATGAATTTGGCTTTGCTCTGCCTGGCCGCGTAGGTCATGTGGATGGACATGGTACCAAATCTTACCCAGAAACAACCTAGATAAATCAAGGGGCATATTAGTCAGAACGGACTCGACAACGGGGCGTGGATGGGAGGTCGTACATGGCTCGCGACGGCCAGGACCCGCGTATCGGGTATCGGGATGGAATCAGACATGGTAGCCCGCAGTGACGGCTGAGTTCGCTTGGCGGGCAAAGGTGGTTGGTTAGGTGCGAAGGGCGGATGCAACGGGGAGAAGGGATGAGGTGTGATGAGATGCAGCGATGTCACTTGACCGGCAGATGCTGCACTCAAATAAGTTTGCAGGATAGTATTGGCTCGATATGGTCCTCGAAACTGGAGTTGACTGCCGCCGAGCCGGATTCCGAGGCTGCGGTCCTTACCCTTGCTTGCCCTTGCTTGATGTTGCTGTTGCCCACCGCTGTTGCGTTTGGCAGAGCCGCCGTCGATCACGAGTTCCAAGAGCGAGGGTTAGGGGTTAGAGATAGAGAGAGAACGGGGCTGAGATGCACGACAAAGTTGCTGCCCCGATGACTGGCTTTTGACTCAACCCGAGTTGGCCTGCTAGCGACGGGTGACCCCGCCAAAGATCCGGTGCGATAGGATGTTGCCCCGCACAAACGCCCTTTCAAGTAGCGCGAACATGAATTGATTCAGAGCCATGACCTTTTGTACTTTGGCAACGACATGCGCGGCGCGCCTGAGCGCAATTTGACAATTTGCCGCTGAACATCTCCAACATGGGGATCCCGTGCCGTGTCCTCTCCGCTCGTGCAGTTCCGTCCGCCATCTCGACAGGCTAATTCGCTCGCCTCGTCATGTCGCGTGCATGTGCCTGATCATGATGCATGTCAATAAACTCCTCACCTCCACCCCAACTACGACAAGCTCCACACCATTCAACGGGAGAGCGGCAGCTATCTGCGAACGACAGATCACACCACGACTTCCGGTTTCTGGCCTCAAAGTTGGGCCTCCATGTGCTGATCATGTACTGAGTAAAACAAAGGCTTCAAATCATTATCGTATCAAGGCCAGCCAGCCATGTGCCAAACCCACAGCAAGCCATTGTAAAACCATGGCTCGTGCTTACTCTAGTTACAGTAGTCCGTCTCAGTTCTTCTCCATCATAAATAATGCCCTGGTATCCATTTTCTCGATACAACCCTCTCTGCGCCAAAGCAACTTCACCGCATCCTGACAACGCCGCTGATAGTAGGTAGGATGGTGTCGTGTCACGTTTTGGATTCGATTTTTACTCTTCGTCGCCAATCTAGAATTTTGTGTTAGCACATGAGCTGATCGCCGACTGTGATTTGGACAAGGGGGAATTGGACTAACCTTGGGCGCAAGGTAGAAACGCAGGTAGCTGTTTTCCACAGCCTCGTACTCAACCAGAAGAGGAACCTCGTTGGAGAGACAGATCTTGACAGTGTTTGAGAGGGCGGAGGCCTTGCAGAAGTTGACAAGGTACTTGAGGGAGAAAGTGAGGGCCACAGGCTCCGTCAGGTCGATAGCGACGTTGAGCTCAGGCTTGTCCAGGTTGGTGTGGCTGCGGAGCGTCACGGCACCGTTACCAATGTCGCCGTTGCAGGCAAACTTGACACCATCCTTGGAAGCCTCAATGCTGACTGCGGAGGAGCACGGTGGTTAGTATTGGCGGTGTATAATAGTAAAGGGGTAGGGCGGTGGGGAACCTACCAGACTCGGACATGGCAGACAAGTCAGTGCAGATACGTCGGAACTCAGCAGCAGGCATGGTAACGGTGGCAGCATATTCGGTGTCGGGGATACCAAGATGCTCCTGGTCAATGTCCATGAGCTTGAGATCGTACTCGCTCATGCGGTCGTTCTCGTTGCTCTCGAAGGTCATGCTGAGAACGTCAGGGCCGTCCTCGGCCTTGAGGGTGATGACATCGTCGTTCTGAGCGGCGCGTAGAACCTTTGTGAGCGAGGTCAAGTTCACACCCAGGGAAATGTTGCGGTCGCAGCGGTAGGGGGCGAAGGCCTCAGCCTTGAGCATCATGGACACTAGGGCCACGTGCGAGTTGTCCATAGCCTGCAGGGCAATACCGGTGTCATTGCAGTCAAAATTGCAGTCCTGGACAAGGTCCTTGATAGCATCGACAACCTTCTTCAGGATAACTCCCTGCTCGAGTCGTGCCTCCAACATGTCTGCGACGCACGAAGCCTGTTAGCCGGTTGAACGTCAACGGGGCGGGTGCCTTTGTGCAGAAAAAAAAAAGGCGGGGGTGGGAAACAAGCTGACTGAGTGAGTGAGTTAGGGGTTTTTAGTTATTAGATAAAAGTTGATAGAGAGATTGACGGAGTCGAGGAGTCGAGGAGAGTCGGATTTTGTGGGTGTAGTGGGAGAAGGAGAAGAACCTGTTAACGACGATGGGAAGAATGGGATGGTTGGATGAAGGTAGGATTATGCCACGGCTGAGTACAGCAAGCACTTAACACGCGGGCCCGCGACAGTGGTGGGGATCAGACGCGTTGTGACGCCAACCAGACGCGGGGCACAAATTTGACTTGTTCAAGCACTGTACATGTAGAGCACTTGTTCTATGGACCTACATATTTCCCATCAATTTATGCGATAGCTAGATCATTTCGTGCCGCAACAAATAGGGGCATGCTTGATGTTCATCTTTTCCCCTGCTTCTCTTCATTATATTTTCAATTCCACCACTGTTAATGTCGTTTGATTCATGCTATAACATGCATGTCTAGCACAGGACGATTAGCTTGTCTGAGGAGTCTAGTGGGCTTCCAACTGCTTGGATCCAGCGGTTGCCATCGCGACGACTTGGTGTGCATAGCAAATTTAACATTAGTTTCAATTTTTATTTCGCTTTCTACCTGCGTTTCAAGTAATTGCTGGCATTAGTATATCGAATAAACTAAATCCCTAGTTGCGCCCTTTCCGTTCTATTATGATGATGTGCCGCCCAAAAAAAAATGTCCATGTCGTCGTGACTGTGCTAAATAAATAAAGATGTTGTGTGCATGTGCGTCTCTGCACACCGGTTCATACAGAGCAGGACTAGCTCAATGTATACACAAAAAAAAGCTCCCTTGAAATATGTGTTGAGAAGTTTTCAAAAAACAAAAAACGATCGTGGCGCTGATGATCCTAGAAAAACTCATGACGATGGCTGTGGTGTTGGTGTCCCTTTCTACATGGAGACAACTCGCCCTCCCGGGGCACTCATACGCGTTCGTGGGCGGAGGTTGATGACAGTCTCTAGCTCTCGGAGCATACCTTTAGTAGCATCCATTTGCTGTCGAGCGATTAATTTCTGCTCCCTGTCCTCCTTCATTTTTACTATCCTCTCCTCTCTCGTTAGCATACTACGCGGGCGTGGCCTTGCGACTGCTTCAAACACTTCTGGGGCGTCGTGATCTGCCGAGCCATTGTCAGAATTGGGCGGCGATTCACCTGTCAGCGCCTTCAGCGCGTCAACGGCATTCCCGCTACCTTCAGCAATGGTGAGCCCGCTGAAGCAGCTGGTAGGGGAGAGGAGAGTGCTCATAGACGAAAGTCTCTTTTCGTTCCTATCGATTCCAAGCGCCAGAGCAGCCCGGCCTTCTTCCCAAGCTGACATGAGCTCTTTCAAATCAACTCCAATGGATTCAAACTGGGCCATTAGATTTGGTCCGAGTTCTGAAATATCATTTGAATCATCCAGTGCCCTGTCAGACTCTTCGCGCAGGAGCTGAAGCTTGGCTTGGAGTCCCCTGATTCCGGTAGACAGAGAGTTGAGTTTTCGGAGCTGAGTGCGCCAGCGCTCTCTCCCAGGTGTCAAGGCGATCATGGGGGTTGCAGGTATAGGAAAGGCTGCGTGGATGGTTAGCAATTTCGACGCGCAGAATATTGGTGGTAAACACTTACATTCTTGCTCTCGAAGAATGTCCTGTAGCCTATCGGATGTGGTTCTTGTGGAGCTGTTCAAGCTTCGGAGATTCTCGACAGCCATGGTCCACCGGGCAAGATCGTTGGTATCCCCACTGGCATCCAGCGCAAGCAGAGCACAAAGAAACATTTTGCGAAGAGTGTAGAACCTTGCAGCAATGATCTTCAGTGTCCTCAGCGACTCGGTATCCTCAAACTCTTCCTTGTCGAAACCACGGTGAGCGTCTGAGATATCAAAATCACTGATATCATAGATATCGTAGTACTTCTCGAGATCCGTCTGCTCGGCAAAGCCATTGACAACATTGCAAACTCGTTCATACGTCTGAAGAATCTCGGAAAATGCGTTCCTAAGGGCCTTGCGCAATCGTACGCATTTTCGTGTCTGCGCGCGATCCTCAAGTCTGCTGATTGGGGGCAGTGGCGCGCTTCTGTACAATTATTAGCACTGAATTTCAAGAAAGCTGCTGAAAAGTAACTCACATCCGGTAGCCACGAGACACCAACTCCACCTCCTGAATGAGGGACAAAGCAGCCCCTGAGGCACTATCAAAGCTGTGGGACGTCTCTATGAAGGTCGTAATTTCAGAGAGGGACTGGGATCGTCGATAGCGCAACCACTGCCGCCTCATGTACACCTGGCCGAGCAGCGTACCTGCAGCACAGATGATGACGAGAAAGACGAGCCGCTTGCGAGTTACGCCGCTTTCTATCACCCAACTCAGGACAACTGTCACCGCCAATGCTGTAAGCACTGATGCAATAATGCCTTCGGTTGATAGGAGGGATTCGATGTTGTGACCGGTCGGCGCCCCTGGGCCGTTGGGATGCGGCTGGTATGGTCCTAGTCCAGAATGACCACTCAAGAGCTGGGAAGCGATGATGGTATAACGGAACTGCTCGAGAAATTTGGCATTGTCGGCGCGGTCGATGCTTGCTGCTACAGCGGCCTGAGGAGTAACAAGGTCAGATAGCGTAAAAACAACGTGTAGTCTGAGTACATACCGAACAGTGTCTTCTGATGGAACGCAGAGAGACGGGTCTCGGGACATCGAGTTGCAGTTCGCTTGGCGCTTTCTGGCGGAATCGAGCCTTCACCAGAGGCCGACCTGTCGGTGCGAATGGAGAAGGGCTAGGAGGTGGTGAAGGACTGGATCGGCCAGTCGACGATCCTGGGTCGGGAGTCGTGGCGCCTGGCGCCCAGTCTGATTGCGACGTATCTCCCCCATCTTGAAGTCATGATCAGTAAGGGGTTCCAGCTCACAAGTAGAAGCAAGAGACAGAAAAGGTGGACATGTCGCTTACCTCTGAGATAGTCGGCTAAAGGCGACTCGTCGTACACGACGGGTTCCATTTAACTAAGCTGTGACGTCGACGGGGAGGATGTAGGGAGCACGCAGAGCCATAGAGCGGCCAGCGGCAAGCTAGGCGGAGGATAGGAGGTAAGGTGTCACGCGCGGTTGAGAATAGCGATGTCGGACAGGGCAGACCAGTCGGTGCGAGATGCGATATACAAGTCGAAAAGGGACGGTTGTTGGTGACAAAACGGAGCACGCGCAGGAGAAGAACGAGGACAGCCTGGGCTTGTTGTTGATGCTCCTATTTGGGTAGCTCCACGTTGATGCGCTCAAGTACCCGAGCTGGGGCAGACTGACAAGGGTTGGCGGATAGTCGTAACGGAAGAAAGTGAGGATCGGTTCGGTGATGCGCCGCGTGGGAGCGGGTTGCCGGACGTTTATTTGAGAGCGCCGCCCGAGGGTGCCGTGACTGTGATTCGTGGCCGTGTCTCTTCGCACCATGCGGGCGATCCGTCCGCCCCGAGTCGAAGTCTCCTTACACCTTGTCCGCGCAGCGACGGGGTAGACGGTGAGCGCCGTATAATAAGGTAATGCGCAAGGTAAGGGGCGCTGCAGAGTGGCAAGGGTACCGAGGGCCGCTTGTAGAGGAAACGGACGCTGTGGTTGGCTGCTGGATTGAGTTGGATGGAGTTGTAGAGGGCGCCCGCATGGGCCATAAAGCCATTTGGACGGGTAATTAATAGCCCCACCACTCAGGGATAGCAGGTCGCCGATGGGTCTGCATTCCAGCTGCGAGACTGTGGCTTGGCGCCAAGCTAGAGATGTCGGTTTCGGGTTCAGCTTGAGACGTCCTTGGGACCAAAACAGCGGCCCGGGTTTACCTTTTGCCGCTGCGAACGATTCATTTTGTCCTGGGCCTCGATTCCGCCACCACAGCCACACATCCAGCACCTGCGGCTGACACTGCCATCCTTGATTAGCACAGCTCTGATTGGCCCCAGCGTCCGGGTCGTCTCCAGTCAGTCACCACCGAAATCCAAAGCTCTGGATCCCAATGCTGGCTGAGGGCATCTGCATCGAAATCGCTCGAAGCAGCATCACCACCGCCGACGGCGGCACCATCGCCTGGATCCGGATGCCCAAATTTGCTGCATGATGGGCCGTCATTCCCCTCGACATTTTCTACCGCCTGAGTCAACCCAATGCCTCCGAGATGCGCAGCCATCCGCAACCGGGTTGGTCTCAACCCGGTGCAACCACAGGATGGCATCTGGATTACCGATATCATGCTCCGCGAAGCCATTGAGCGCTACAATCGTCTGACCGCGAAATCCCACCATTCCATCAGCTCATACCATGGTCCCATGGAAAGCCGTCGCCGTTTGGGCAAGCGTCATATGACCGCTCTCATGCCTGAATCTCATTCAACGCCGCCTCCGTGGTTCATGGAATTCCCGCTCCGCCTCGACGAATGGAAATGGGAACCTCCGAATACTCCTGAAGATCGAATCCGAAACAGAAACAAGTTGAGCCTGGGGCGTCTGCTGGATAGGTCTATTGAATGGCTTGAGAACTTTGGCGATGAAGCGACGTCTCAGCACGTGCCAGCCCAAACGTCGATAACAGAAGCTCCTCCCACCAAGTCATCCATGACAATACAACCCGATCTACATGGTAATGAGATGCTAAATAGGGTTTCGAAAGAAAGTGTCAATATGGAATCA
Organism: Calonectria honghensis; assembly: GCA_013403855.1. Taxonomy (NCBI): domain Eukaryota; kingdom Fungi; phylum Ascomycota; class Sordariomycetes; order Hypocreales; family Nectriaceae; genus Calonectria; species Calonectria honghensis. The sequence goes on from VTGB01000051.1 coordinate 355,550, forward strand.
ACTAGCACGGCGATAGATGGTACCGGCCTGGTCGACACTCACACGGCACGCACGGAAGCAATTGATCTTGGCCGAATTGAACGCATATCGGACTGCAGCAAAGAATTGACACAGCTGAATGAACGGCTTGGGGCTCTTGATCAATCAAATATCAATGAGAGGTCACTGTGGATAGCATGCAAACCTCTTGCAGAATACCTCAAATCCGCGATCCCTCAGAAAATAGTTTCCGGTTCAGATTTGCAAGCTACTCTCCAGCCCTTTACAAGTGCAACCAAGGCTAGCTTAAATGACGAGCTTCTAGCAACCGCAGAGGCCAGAATTGGAAACCTGATTCTCCGCATGCTCCAGGAGTCGAACCAAATGCGCACCTGTCCAGTATCATTCTGGGTATCGAGCGTCGCCTTGTTGAAGCAGATGGACAAAAAGCAAATCGCAACATATCTTTATTTCTCCCGGCTCGCCAAGGCGGCTCAAATCAATGGCAAAGGATGGCTCCGTCATTCTCTTGTCGCGGATACGCTAGCCAGTGCCGTGGAATTCCTCGCGACGTTGCCGGTTAGCCACAAGCATACGGTCAAATATCACACAATTGTCATTGCAGCGGTTAAGGAGCTAGGGAACACAAGGCCTGCTTTGCTGTGGGAGCGTGTGATGGATCTCCTAGCTCAGCACTACACAGGAGAGCAACTTAACAATCTTCAACGGCAAGTCGCCCTACTCATGTCATTCGACTCCCGTGCCCAAATCTCCCAGTGTCTCAAGGCATACCCAGGCACATGGAATAGCGAGGATTCTTTTCTCTTCACAATAGGCCGAGCATGGTCCTCCGGCTGCCTTCCAGCAGGCTCGATACCCGCCTTCCTTCAACTACAAGTCAATGATAGAAATTGGTCTCACCTAGTATCACATATCCATGCTGCTCGACCACAGAAGCGCACAACATTATTCCGGCATTTATACCAAGCCACTGAGAAAACAGGACAGTTCAGAATGATGGCAGAGCATCTCATCGAGCGTATGGGCTGGAACAGCCATCGAGACTCAATGATACTGCGCAACATTGCAATCGCGAGTGGAGATTATCGTCAAGCTCTTAACCTCTGGAGAATGGCCAACCTCTGGTTAGGGCCCAAGTATGTGACCAGTGAGTGGGATTGGACAGCATGGGCGCCATACATGGAGAAGATGATCAAAGACCCAGGCATAGGGGACTCCATTATCTGGCGTGTTCTGGCAATGCATAAAGGTCTAGCCAACGAGGCTCGTCCTGGTACGGCACCGCACGGCATAAAGACGGCGACAGAGCTGCTTGAGTTAATGGGGAACTGGTTTCTCGAAGCGAGCCACTTAAATGATCGCCAAACCCGACGGCGTATCACGCAATGTATTGCTACTTGCCAGGCCATCAACAACTCCCTCACGCCGCAAATGCTTCTCTGTTTGGTTGAGTTGATTTTCAGAGACTCGGAATACAAGCAAATGTGGTCTCGGAGCGAACTGGAATGGATGTCGAAGCTTATTTCGCACAACATGAAGGATGAGCAGGCACGCCAAGTGCTTGTACAGTTACACGGCTGGCAGTGGACAATTCGAAACCAAGCAGTTAAGCAACAAAGAGTAAGGCCTAAGCAAGCTCAAGAAGAACCCAGTCAAGACGCGCAAGGGAACGGCAATTTGCAGGCAACTCAAGAGCACGAAAGTGTCTCGGGGCTAAATAAGGACAGCGTGGAGGCCTTTAGAAAGAGGCTCTTATCCCAGCACGCCAAGCTCAATAACCCGCGCTCTAACCAGAGTTGGAAACAGAAGGACCAAGGATTTGCCGAGTTCGAAACGCCGGATGACAAACCGGTTCGGGAAAGCTGGAACAAGGGCTGGGTACCATGGCAGATATTGCAAAGGAATAGCTATGCAGCCCGTATGGGCACCCAGATGGAGAATGACACAATCGATGACAGCGACAAATGGGAAACAATGGAACCAGAAGTCAGCCGCATCCGAAAAGAAGACGCCGTCGGATCCTCAGCATGTTAGATATGTCATGAGGTACATTAGATTTAGATCATACCAATACATACAGATACGTATATACCTCATACCCATACATACATCTAATGAAGTATATGGACATTACTCATCAACCTGAAACTGATGTGATAAGGACACAGAGATAATCAAGCCAGAGCGACAGGGGTAACATTTCAAATATCAAAAAACAACATGGGCAAGGGCATTGTTGAACGCAATTAAGAATTTCATTTTCTTGTCGATTGAACAAGACAAGCAGCCATCTAGGCCACAAAAGTGAAGCCAAATCCAGACAACAGATTGTTGCGAGTCATTACAACCGATCTACAGACCAAGCCACGCAAACTCCAAACAATGAGCTCGTAGACTCGTAACGAGTATAAACACAAGGAAAATACAAAGATCGAAGCGAAAAAGAAACAAAAAGAAAAGCGGTACAGGAAAGGAGAGGCAAGGGAGGGAGAGAAGAAGGAAAGAACAAGACAAGACAATAAAAGAAATTACATCAATGGGGATATCATGACCTTTTGTTCCCTTCCTCTCCGGTAATCCAAACATATCCATCCAAACATATCCAACAAAGGGAAGAAAAAAAACAGGCGTCGCTGTTGGCCGTCATAATATGTAACGAAGACACAAGCCAATATCCCAGCATGGCCCTGTTAGTCGTAACATCTCACTTAAATCCCCCCCTCCAAGTATTCCGCCTCAGGTTGCCCCAAGTCCCCCACAAGGCTGACGTGACTACGAGCTCCAACGGAGCTCGATACGCCAAAAAAATGTTTTGAATGGGCGATAAGTACCTGGGCGGGACACACAACAATCTCCTCGTCGCCGCGTCCGTCGTCGTCTCCCTTCTTGACGACCAGAGGGAAGAGGACCACGCGGACGACGGCGTGTTGAGCCTCAAGCTCTTCATTCGTCATGTCTGCGGTGCCGCTACGTTCATTCATCATGGAAGCGTTGAATTGAACCGTGGCAGCAAGCTCGCCGTCTGCATCGTACTCGGGCTGCAGAGGTGGCAGCATCATGTACTCAGCCTTCTGCGTGCGCATTTCAATCGAGAGGCCAACGGCTTCTCTCATGACACGTCGCAGCTGAGATTGGATTTGATCCTCCAGGTTTGATGGAGGTGGGAGGATCTTGCACAGCGTCTGGAAGATGGCCTGAACGACGGCCTCGGTATCCAGATCGCGTTGACGCTTGAAGCCGTCTCGCTTCGATAGGAGCGTCAATGTCACCGCACGCCATTGGCGTACGGCTTCTGGTGGGCCGACTTCAGTCAGCAATTTCTCAAGAGACTTGAGTTTCTGTCTCTGCTCTCGGTCCATGCCGAACAGATAGCGAGTAAAGACAAATTCCCAAATCATGTTCATGGTCATGGACATGAAGATGTCGCGTCGTTTGACGCGGTCTCTCAGGTAGGTATCGACATCGGAGCCGTCAAGAACAGCATTGTCTAGCCGGTCGATTGTTTTTTCGTCATTAATTTCACTCGTGAGGCGGCAGGCGCGCATGTCAGAGAATTTGGAGAAGCGCAGCACCCATTGTTGCACGTGGGAGCAGAGCTGCTGGCAACGATGATCAAAGTGGTCTTCGTCGCGAATGTTGAGGAAATGGCTTTCGCGGGCCTTGGACTCGAGGATCTGGCGCTGCATGTCGCGTATCTTTTCCTTGGCAGCTTCTAGCTGTGCTCGCAGCTTGGCGATCTCGGCATCCTTCTCCTCGAGCGTCTGGTCGAACTGGCCCTTGGCAGCGTCGAGCTCGCGGGCGGTGGTGGCATGGCGCGTCTCAAGATCGGTGAAGCGAGCAGTGTCCTTGTTGGCGAGCTCAGCATTGGCGCTCGCCAGACCATCGTTGACCTCTGTGAGGCGGGCTACTTCGTTCTGGAAATACTTGAGCGACTGCTTGAGGGCGTCGATCTCGGCATCGCGATCAGCCAAGGTGGTAGCGGCTCGATGGGTGATGCCTGACTCGGCGTTCGCACGGGCGTCGGTCAGAGCACGATTCTCCGCGAGGAGCTGTTCAACCCTATTCTCGAGCTCGAGCACTTGCATGCTCTGTCGTCGGCGCATGCTGTGGGGCCGTGTAGGCGAACGAGGGGAGCCAATGCGGCCCTCGCCGAAGCCATCCTGGGAAACAAAGTTAGTGAGCGGAAAACAGAGTTGAGCGTGGGCTGAACTTACATAAACGTCGGCCATGTCCTTGGTGCGGACACGACCTTCATTTGCAACGGGTATGGTGGTGGTGGTGGAGGAGGTGGTGCCAGCAGTGTTTTGTGAACGCAGCGCCCGCAAGTCACTACTCATTCGCCTGTCGATTCGGCGAAGCGGTGGAGTGGATGTGCCTGACGCCCTGTTGATGCCTGGGCTTTGAGGCCGAAAATTAAGCGGCTCGGGGGTGCGGCGGCGCGAGAGGCTGGTGTTGGACAGGGATCGGCGAGGGACGGCACCGGGTAGCGGCGATGATTGGCGTGATACTGCCGGGTTGTCTGACACGCTGCGAGAGGGCGTGGACGCTGCAGACCGCAGCGCCGCCACCCCCATTCCTGCGGCTGTGCCCGCTGCCGCTGCTGCTGCCGCTGCCGCCAGTGCCCCATATGGCTTCTTTTTCTTCTCTGGCTCTGGTGTAGCCACTGGAGCCGGCGGCTCTCGCAGAACCGGCGTATCCCGTAGAGTTGGAGTGTCTCGCAGACCTGGTGTGCCTCGGGGTGATCGCCGCAGTCGTCGCTCGGGGTCTGGCGTTTGTATAGCTTTCCGTTCTCGCTCGCCATCAACCCAGTCTCCCGTGTGCACCCCGCTGTCTCTTTGTTCCTCGCTCAGCCGTCGGTCCTGTAACTGGACGTTTGGCGAGTCCTCAGCGAAGCCGCTGTCTCGGTTTGCCTCTTCCCACGTAGACGATTTCTTGACTGGCTCCACCTCCACCTCGGGAATTTCCTGTACTGGTGGTAGAGCACATGCTGGTGAATGCCTGAACTCGCTCAGCTCGGAACCCAGCTCAACAAACGAGGTTGGTGCTCGGTTGTCTTCCTTCAAGAGTCCACCACCCACAACCTCCTCAACACCCGTTCCTCGACGAAGAAGACCCTGGGGCGTTGCACGAGGAAGGTCTGAATGTCGCCCCAACACGGGGCTCTCCTCCATATCATCGCTGTCTCGTCGTATGAGATTTTCGCTGATCACCGTTGGCTTTTTCTCCTTGTTCTTGCCTTTTGACCTGCTCGAGTCCTGCAGGGACTCTGTCACATCATGCGATGCGGCAAGCTCCCTGTCCTCCTCACTTGTTGGCTTGAGCTTCTCCCTCTTATCGCGAGCCTTGTCAGTGAAATCCAGCGGGATGGCTTTGATGGGTTGGTCGTCGCCCCAAAAATCATCATCCAGCTGAAGCAAATTATCCTTGCTTCTCTTTCCATCTTCGCTGCTTCCGCCCCAGAAGCCATCGTCCATTTGAAGTCCAATTTCCCTGCGTCGCTTGCCATTTTCGATGCTTCCTCCCCAGAAATCATCATCCAAAACCAGATCCCTGTCTATCTCTACCGCCTCTCCAAGTCTTCTCTTTTCCCTGTCCTTCTTTTTGCTTCCAAGTCTGCCAGCAAGAGCCGCAAAACCTCCTTGTCCCACCGCTACTGCCGCAGCCACTTCGCTCGCAGTTGCTGACTCTTCCTTAAATTTTGGCGGCGATCTGAACAATTTGTCCGACTCTGGAGTAATCGGCACGGGACCATGGCTACCCCTTCGTATACGGGGCGGTGTTCGGAGGCCGGAGGGCAATGCGTCTTGAGGATCCAGATTCAATGCTGATTGCTGGGATTGCTTGGCATCGATCGACGCCTGCCTCCTTTTCCTGTTTCTGGATTTAGAAGTTGATGGCTCTATGGTCTTTTCTTCCGCAGCTTCTAATTCCCGGCTGGGCTCGATGATCACGGGAGTTTGACTGCGAGCTTCTGGGGCAATCCTGGCTGTCTCCACATTTTCCTTCGCGGGGATATCGATATATGTCGACTGTGGCTCAGCCTTGGTTGGCTCCCATGGGTTTTCCAACTGTGCCGTTTCCAGAGCTCGCGTGCCTTTTTTTTCCTTCCTCTTGGCGGGCAGGGCCCAATCCGCGTCTTCATCCTCTACTAGCCAATTCAATCCTGTTGATTGGGGTGCATCAAATTTTGGCTCCGCGGGGGCGAATGGATTTGGTTCCGCATCAAGGGAGTCAGTGACAAGCCTGCCCTTGCCCTTCTTCTTCTTAGCGGGCAGGGCCCACTGGTCTTCATCGCCAGCATCAAAGCTTGGGTCCATGACTTCTGACACCCCGCGATTTTGTGGGGCTCCCCATCCGCCAGGTATAAAGGGATCAGCATCTGGTAGTGTCTCTACCATGGGTGCGGATCGAAACTCATCCCTTGCCGCTTCGGAAGAAACAATGTCTCGGGATTGCGCAGGGTTCTCCGCAACCTGCTCTGGTTGTTGCTCCATCCACGCATCGGGAGAGATATCTGCTGTAGCCGAGGACTCGGCGCGTGCCAAGGCGCGAGCAAGTTTCTTGGCTCTGTTTCTGTCCTTTTTGGACTTGGGCGTCAACTTCTCAGTGCTGGGGCTCAGCGTAGACTCATCTGCGGCTGGGGCGATGGCAGGCTGGTCTTGGAGATGAGTTTGGTTGTCAAAGGTCACTTCATCCAAGACAGGGACATCCTTCATGACAGCGTCATTGGCCCCAGCCCCTTCCGCGGGCTCCTCGGGAACAACATCAAGCGGCTGCGGATGCTCGACAATAGACTCGGCATTCTCAGTCTCAGAAATGGTAGCAGGTGATTGGTCGGCCACGCTGACGTCTTCGGCCGTTGCATCGCCAAGACTTGTCTCACTGACCTCTCGGAGAACGCTTGGGCCCTCTGCTTTGTTTAGCGGGTCCATGGTTTGCATCTCGTCTGAGCCTTTAGGCATGGTCTGGTCTAGCTCGAACCGGAGTGGGCTCAAAGAGCGGTCCACCGCCAATCCGAGGTCTCCGGCTTCGGACCCGAACGGGTTGACCGCTTCTTCGCAAAGAGGTTGCATGGATGCTGGAGCATTGTCGGAACCAGTGGTCTGCTCTTCAGATTCCCTCGCTAGAGCTGCAAGTTTTTTTTCCTTCTTCTTTTTCTTCTTGGATTTCTTGCTCATGCTTGCGCCCGACAAGTCGTCTTCGGCCGGCTTTTCCGGCTCTTGCACTGTTGTTGGCTCAAGAACGGCTCTTGGCTCTTGCATCGGTTCCTGCAATGATTCCTTTGGATCAGAAGCGGGGTCTGAGTCTTTTGCGGGCTCAGATGCGCCCTGAGAGCCTTCGGCATCGTTCATGGGCCCAGCGAGTCCAGCCGCAGCCTCAGCTTCGAGTTGCTTTGTCGACTCAGCAGGGAAGCTTGGCTCCATCGGAAACGTTTGTGCCATATCTGCTCCCGTGCTTGCAGTTGGCTCCAAGCCTGTTTCGATTTCCTTTATGGTCTCCAGTCCTCTGGGCGCTTGTTCAAGCTCCTCGGGGATCTTAGATAGTTTAGGAGCAACATCTAGTTTTTCCGTAGACTTAGTAGACGAAGCGGGTAGTCCGAATTCTCGCTGTCCGGGACCTCCGATTGATTCCCCAGCGGGCTCAAACAGGTTCACTTCTTCAAAGGATTGGGGAAGTTCTACAGCCGGCTCCGAGTCAATCGTAGGCTCAACTAAAGACTCGGTGGCCTTTCCCTTCTCGTTTTTATCCTTCGTAGAAGGTGTCAGTCTTGAGCTTCCGTCTTCCGCCAATTCCAGTGGAATCTCAGGCTCCATTTGAGTCTGGACCTGGGGCTCTACGTGAGGTTCGCCAATGGGCTCAGAGGGTTCAAAAAGAGCATCTTGGGCGCTCCCGGGAGTCGGTTGCCTGACCTCACTCTCCGGGTTAAGCCCAACAAAAGTCTCTACCTCGGCTAGCTCGCGAGACGGCTGGGGGTTAGTAGATGGCATGTGTAGATCTTCCATTGAAACATCAGTCTCACGAGGTTGGGCTTCTTCAATGACTGGGCTGCCAGTGTCAAGATTGCCAGGCATGGGAAAATTCACCGTCTCATCGCCTTGGTTGTCAATTTTGACCTCAGCTTCAACCGGGTTCGATTCTGGTCCAGGCAGGACTTCAAATGCAGGCTGAGGAGCAGCAGCAGCCGTTGACTCTTCAACTATACCTTCAGAAGCCCAAGGCTCCAATTTTTCCAGAACACTTGATACGGGGTTTCCATCTGCTTCGGCAGAATGGGGTGTAACGTCGTGATCGACATGGACGTCTTCATGACCATCCCCAGACTCCAGCAGAGGGTCGATTTGGAACGTTGGCATGGGTGCGTCCTCAAAATGAATAGATTCCCCCACGTGCTCGACGGAGTCGGGGACTAGTGCAATAGCGCCAGATGAGAGTTGAGCCTCATCTAGCGTGCGTCCAACCGTAGACTCGATGTTGTCAGCTGGAACTGGGGAACTGGTCTCGTTAGAAGTTTCCGCGTCTGCTGTCGATTCTACAAGCGCCTCTGTGGCAGGTTCAGCAAGATCAATGGGGTTCTCCGAAGGCAGAGCTTGAGATCCGGGCTTTGATGTGACATCGTCAGCCGTAGATTCAGTTAGCTTCTCCTCGTAATTGAGATTTTCTGCGGCTTCGAGTTCTGGCTCAGGGACATTGGACATAGTCCGCTCCAAGAGCTCAGCCTCATGCTCAGGCTTAGGGTCAGTTTCCAGTGTGCTTTCGGCAACAGGCTCCTCAACCTCGGGGAGTTGGGTCTCGGCTTGGGCCGTTGGTTGAGTCTCATGTTCGGACTTTGATTCAACTTCAGTCTCGGGCTCAACTATAGGTACAATTTCGGATTCGGCCACGGGGCTTGACTCATTTTCAGGCTTCGGTCTAGAATCGTCATCCGGCTCAGCGGTTTGCTCAACCGAATGGTCCAACTCAGACTCGGGTTTTGGGCCAGCTTCAGCGCCGGGTTCCACAGATTCCATTGGCACCTCAGGGATAGCCTCCGGTTCGGCAGATGTTCCCAGCTCGACTGAGCCCAATGCAGCAGCAGCAGCAGCAGCAGCCAAAGTTCTTGCTTTCATCAACATCTTTTGTGTCATGGACAGGCCAGCATTTTCATCGACATCTTCTTGCTTCTCTGATTCCCGTTCTGGTTCCGGCTTTGCATCAGATTCGACAGGTGCCCCAATGTCAACAGCAAGTCCCTTCCCTTTCACATCCTCGCCCAAATCAGATGATCCCAGGTCCCCAGCTTCATCGCTTTTTCTTGCGGCGTCCTCCTTTGCCAGTTCCGGTTCCGGTTCCAAGGAGGGAATCTTTGAGTCCTGCAGGTTTTGAAAATCGATGTCTTTAGCGTTATTGTTCTTTGTGTCCTTGGGAATTGGACTGGACCCACCCCGCTCGTCTTCAGGATTTGCTTCAGGCTCCTGGCTGGATATAGGCGGCTCTCCATTCTCATGGGATGCGGCCAAGAGAGTTTCGTCTGCCGGCAGTATGGCTTCGGCCTCAGATGCAGGCTCTGTTGTTGTTTGTTGCTCGTGCTCTGTCGGGATAGCATCGTTTGATGGCTCAGCACTGGCCTCCTCAAGTTCAGGCTCTGTTGGCTCGTCGAGCGCACCCTTCTTCTTTTTCTTCTTCTTGTCCTTTTTGGACTTTTTAGGAGAAAGGGGCTCGGGAGTCTCAGTGGCCATGGCTTGCGGGTCTTCAGGAGCCGAAGCATCGGGCATATCGGCAGCTGGAGCATCTGCTACATCCTGGACGGGCGGGGTTTCTAAGGGGGTTGGGACATCAGCCGGCTTTGTCTGGTCTTCGTTTTCTGGGGCAGGTTCGGGGGCATGTTCGGGGACTAGCTCGGGG